>CM047997.1:10869318-10885826 GCA_026261665.1 Melanotaenia duboulayi | reverse complement strand
AAGCAATGCTTAAAAGCAAATAAATAAAACAGATAAAANATTTTAATGCTTAATTAAAAGCAAATAAATAAAACAGATAAAAGAAACAGCATTTAGTTCACAAGATTATTACATAACCCCTATGGTGCTATAAACTAAACAGCGGACCACTGACTCATTCAAAGTTATCTCTTGCTGTTAAGACTATGAGTTCCTGACTTCTAGCAGCGTCACCATGAGCAATCAAAAAGACTGAGTTTGATGGTGGCCTGAGAGATCGGACCAAACCTTTTTTCACTGTTCTTTCCACTCAAGTTGACATTACACCTCCTCCACCCGCTGAGTAATGAGCAAAACAGACAAAACAAGCCCAGGAAATGCACACCTTCCAAATATAACCAGAGGAAAACTGAGCACAGAAGTTGGAGGATTAACACTTTAATTATAATAATTCACTAACTACACAATTAACATGAAAGCCATTATAATTGTTTTCAGATTTAAAGTTGGGCCTCCACCCTTATTCTGCTCCCACACTTACAGTCAAACACACTGCGTAGGTCTGAGAAAGTAACATTCACATCTGTCTGGATCATAGCGCCAAAGGCTATGTGCCTTTAACACACACACACACACACACATACACACAGGGACACTTCAAAAGCAGTCTAGATGACCAAGCCATCTGGTTGTAGTTTCTGAAAGGAGTCCCCAGTCACAGAGTTGCCCAATCTCAAATACAGTTGCTTAAGTGCGAATGAAGTAAGCAGAGTTTCCTTCCCAAACGCTTTCTCTTTCAGTTTTTTGCTTTTCAGCTGCTGACGCATGCCTGTTTTTTCAGGGAAGTTCAGCATGTCAGCAAAGGACTGGCCATCTTTATGTAGTTATGTGGAGTGACATTTATAAAACATAAAAATAATTCATTACAGACATATCAGTACTAAACATAACCTGGACGTATCTACACATTTAAAATAAAGAGGTATGTGTGTCCAAACTAAAAATGGCCTTTTCTAATCACAGATTCTTTTGGGTTAAATATGTCTGAGACTCCATCTCAGCTGGCTACTTCAATGAGTCAGTCTTTAAAAGATTAACTATGGGTGGACTTCCAATCCTCCGGTTAAATGTAGCATCAAAGATTGAGGAAGCAGCATTTGCCAACACAGTCTTCCTAAATACACCCATGGCACTTCGATTTTCTGTCAGACCTGTATGGGCTCAGTACCTGAAGGTGGAAAAAAATTCAGTACATTTGCTTTCCCTGAGAACCGAGAGGCAAAGCATCTAAACAGATTACATAACTGTCTCTCCGTTTGCATCTAATGTTGAAAAGTTTTGTTCTCCATCAAAATCATATAAATGTGTGGCAGCCCAAGGAATGGAAATCTGTGGCGAGCAACTTTTAGACATCTGTGGAATGTAAAATGAAAACCTCTGCCTCTTGGTGCATTGGTAATGATGCCCAAAACCATAGATGTAATGATACTTGATTAACAGTATAAGCAATATGATCTGATCATCTTGTATTCATTTTATTTCAGGCTGTAAATACACTATAAGAAGTGCTTACTCTGGATGTTTTGCAATGTATTTTTACTCATTTTGTTGTCCAGTCTGGAAAAAAATCTCCAGATTAAATGTCCAAAACAGGACATGTCACTATTCTCATCAGTAATTATTGATGACATTTGTAGATATTCTTTTCAAACCCATCCATTTGTTCAGTAATTTAGAAATGATAAATTTGACCCATCTACCATTAGATTGTCTGTCTGTGCAACACAATAGAAAGCCATTACCTGGTGTGAAGAACAGTACAGGGTGTTCTAAAGGTAGTGTTGTTTTCAGGCTACACTTTTCTACTTGACAAGTATTAATTTGCCCCTTTCATTGCAGTGCTGACATACAGGGCGTGTACAATGACAGAGGTGTAGTGTTGTGAACTGTTTTCCGTGCCAACAGAGAAGTGCTGTATACTAGTGCTAGGACAAGTGGGGTGGAGGAGGTGTGTGTTGAGGTTGTAAATACCTTTGCTAAGGCACAACATGTTTATTAACTTACACACGTAACAGCTCTAAATAAAAAAAACTGTGACCATTTCAAAACAACAACAAGAATAACAATAGGCTAAATTGAATAGAGTTTGCAAAAACATGTTAAGTTATTAAAATAGTTTTTTAATAACAAACATGAATGTCTGGGTTGCGCTTTTCATGCATGTCCACATGGCATGTCCATCCCTTTATGACCACAGTGTAGCATCTTCTGATGGCTACTTCCAGCAGGATGATGCACCAGGTCACAAAGCTCAAACCATCTGCCTATAGTTTCTTGAACATGACGATGAGTAAACTTTGATGTGGCTGAATAGGAGATTGTCATCATGGATGCACATCTGACAAATCTGCAGCAACTGTGTGAGGCTATGATAATAATAATATGTCAATAAGGAGCAAAATGTCTGAGGTGTGTTTCCAACATCTTGTTGAATCTATGCATCCATCCATCCTGATACTAGCAAGGCGGACTTATAGTATATCCATTTTATCTGTACTGTATGTGTGAGCAGAGTCTGTACATGTTATCACTGTATGCCTGAAATGACCTACATGACTATAGGGCAGGCCTTAAAAGATAACATTGTTCTAAACTGATCAGATCTCTCAAGAATTGTTTTTACTGCTTTTTTTCCTGTTTTAGATACCAGCTAAGTTAAGCAGCGGAGTTGTTTGGGTCAGGAACTGGAGTGGACATGCATCCAGAACATTGCTATGCCGACAGTAATAACACAAAGATTCACAATTGATTCAACAAAGCATAATCCCTTAACATTTAATCGCTCCTGCTCTTTAAGCTGTAATAATAGTTTATAGGAAGATGAGCATAACAGCCTGGCGCCTGCGAGGTGCTGAGGAATCACAGTTTACACCTGTGGAAGTCTTGTTCTACTTTCAAACCTCACATGCTTTTTTATTTTTAGCTAAGGGGGAGACACCAACTACTTATTTAACTGTCTCGTTTTGTCTGCTACTGTTAATTTAGAGCACAGTGAAACCAGAAGTAATGAAGTACGACGCAGTTTTGGATTCTCTGCAGCTCAAGTGTCACATAAACAGCTGCAGTGTCAAGCAGCCTTTCATGAGGGAAAACAGTTACAGGTAGTTTGGCTTTTGCAAGTTCAAAATGTCTCTGAGATAAGTTATGCCCTGCAAGTATGCGTTTATGTAAAGTTCTTCTGTGGAAATACAAATACAAATATGCAACTACCTGTTTTAGTTTTCCACTGCTATATGTTGGGAAAAGTGCTCAAAATAAGTGAACTAAAGGTGTTCCTGGTGTTGGTCCTTGCTATGACACTGAAAGAGCTCATCAGCTTTGAGGTTAAAGTATGCATTGTAAAATGACAAAGTACGGATTGCCATAAATTGATAATATCATTACAGATTGTGCTTTTGTACTTAGGAGGGCGACATTTCTGGAACTTGATCACATTTGTTATGAAATGTATTGTTTCTGGTCACAGTTGGGTCTTCCTGGCCAGAGTTAACTATCAGCTAGTGAGCATTCAATAAATGTGTTGCATTAGTTCTGCAGGCTGTTGTTAGCTTTTTGCGTGTCTAGACACCTCCAAATGTAAATATGGCCAACTTTACATCAGAAATGAAAATATTTACAGACCAATTGTGCAGCGGTAAATTGTTGTAAAGCTTTATTTTGAACACAAAAACTCTGAATTCTAATTTCAGGATAGAATCTGAGTCCATTTCTATTCATTTTAACCAAATTCTACACATGTCTGTCCACAGTGTGATTAAAAAAAACAACACATTCTTAATTAGTTTTTAGAAAAAACACATCTTTATTTTAAATATAGACTCATAAAACCCACTGCATATGACCCCCCAAAACACATCACTGAACTTATTTACTTTAATAAATTGACTCAAATCACTGCTGACTCCACAAAATCTAATTGATGTGAGTCAAATGATAATGATAAGGCTTCAAATTGTTTGACATCATAGTGGGGAATTATCACCAATATTTCTCATAGTAAGGTCACTGGTTAAAGCCTCGGCTGGGGAGGGCTTCAAACAGGGGCTTTTCTGTGTGGAGTTTGCTTGGGTTCTCTCCGGGTATTCTGACTTCCTCTCACCATCCAAAGACATGCATGTTAGGTTAACTGGTCACCTTAAATTCTCCGTAGGAGTGACTGTGAGCGTGAGTGGTTGTTTGTCTCTATGTTGGCCCTGCAATAGACTGGGAACCTGTGCAGGGTGCACCCTGCCTACTCNAGACTGGAAACCTGTGCAGGGTGCACCCTGCCTACTCATTCAAAGTACCTGATACTTTCTTTCAAAAGAAATGATTTTTGTGGCTATTTGCAATTTCTCAGAATCAGCAAGTGTTTTTTTTTCTTCAGCGACCAGGGGGATGTAAGCAACATCCAAAAGACGTTTGTATTATAGCATTGCAAAGTCAGAATATTCATATTCTGCACATTAGAGTGATTTGTTTTCTGTTCATGTGACTTTACTTTTATCTTAAATCCTCACTATATCCTAGTGTGTGTATACACACACACATGCCTTAATGCACCTCTGAGCTCTAAGTTGAAAGCTAATACCGCTTTCAGGCCAAAGACACCATAAATATCTATTTTATAGTCCAGACCTTGCGCTGCCTCCTCAGAACACTGACCTTTGTCAGCTCAAGCTGAAAAGACCCTCACCTGCCACTGCCTCTCCTGTCCCTCCGACCACCATCAGTCTCCTCCTGTAACCCCTCTTTTTAAAACTCAAAGGGCAGCTAAATGTAGACCTATCATTGCTCTGTTGATGCAGCATTCTTTATTTCCCCCCTTCTTCACACTTCTGTTTCTCATCCGTTTGCATGAACCAGCCAAATTATATACCAAAAAAATAGCTTTCCACAGGAAACGCTTACTCACACTTTCCAGGCATGCTGTGAAAACTGGAAAATCAGTACAAGATAAGAGGGCATGGAAGGGGACAAGTGAGATACCTAAAAACAGTCCTATTGTATCACTAACCCAGTTGTAGAACAATCCTAAAATATGGTCAATTATTTTCATGGTAAACAAAAACCTAATCAGTAGTGCAATCATTGTTTGCTCTTTTCATGTTACCATCTTCGTACTTTGTGAGATTTACATGCTATTTTCTCTGCTCTGGTGGCCACATTTTGGAAACAAATCTGCATTCGACTAATGCAACCTTACCTGTTTTGTAAGATGACTGCACTCAAATCTTAGTAACTAACCTCTGCTTTGGTGGAATTCTCATAATCCTTCCCGCTAGAGCTATCCAAATGCACACAAATTTGCACTCATAAATCAGCCTTTGAAAGGGTCAAGGCAGCTGGGTCAGGCATTAGAAAGGATGGTGGACATCTGCTGTTCCAGTTCCACACACACTGTATGCATTAGAAGAAAAGTTGCAGCAAATCTACCTATATGGTTTTAAAAAAAATCGCCCTTAAGCTAGCTGACACTCATTCATTCTCACGCTGTATTTCATGAGGACATAAATGGATCCATGTAAATCCAGCGATGCAAGAACAGGTTAAGCACCTGGTACTTGTCTGCAGATTGGACTTTGGCTTGGAGGTAAATCATCTGGAATAGCTGTCCAGACTTCACTATCTTTCACTTCCTTGGAAAGACATCTTTTTAGAAGTCTCCTCTTGCTGTCTCTGTTTATTGGTGGGCAGGTGCTTCTAAAAAAAAGCCTTGATGAGAGTAAAGAAACAGAACAAAGCGAAATTACACACCTTAAATCAAAATAACCAGCTTAAAGATACTAAAAGGCTTTTAAGGTATTTAATTTAATTGTTTATTTAAGAATATTGAATAGTGCAGCTTGAAACACGACTCTCCACTGAGACTTTAACTGTAGGCATAAACTGAAGTCCTTTTTTATGACTTTCTAAAATGAAATGGTTAATATCTAAAAATAGACTAGAATGTAAAGAAGCAATGAGTTACATTAGACTGGAAAACTACCCTCACTGATGGCAAAGGCATTTAAATTCTTACATTTAATCACTGCCTAATAAGCCCAGGGAATTCACTTAATGTTAAAAGCTATATGGGTCCAACTGGAAATTTCTGTCCATTGTTTTTCCCGTTCTAGTGAGCAAATATTGACCCGACTTTCAGATGTGTCATTCATGTCGGTCTTGACAAATGTCCCCTGTGACCATAAACCACAGACCTGTTGAGCAGCTACGCTGTGTGTTGGCACGTCTTTAAATGTACAGCATGCATCCCTTCAGACTCTCTCAGGATATTGGGTAATGTCTGGATTCCTTGCATTGTGGCGGTGCTGGCGGTCTGCTAATACAATTGTCGCTGCGGTGAAAGATATTTGGTTTGGTTCAGCCAAAATATGAGCTAATGATGTGAGTAGACTGTAGTTTTCCATCAGAGGCTGGCTGTAGATTGTCTGAACACAGGGGCCTAATGCTCGGAAAGCAGACACATGTAATAAGAGAGTAAGCACGTGTAGTCCTCATCATAGATTTGCCAGTACTGGAGGGATGAACACACCTCATTCAGGGGTTTGATGATTGTGGCTGACAGCACTATTACATGTTCTATATCCCACAGACATTCAGATGGTGGACATCTACTATTATAATTTTGAACTCACCAGTTTCTTCTCCTTTTTTCTCTGTATGTTTTTTTTCTCACATCCTTTTTTTTTCTTAATTATTACCTAGCTACATACTTCAGACATTAGCACAATGAGTGTAAAGTAGGATGCATGCTCATTCTCTGTAGTAACTTTTTAAACAGCATTTTTCGCTTTGAAAATTTTGGTGTTTGGATTTCAGTGGAAACTTTTTTGAAAATTATCTTATTGAATATCCATCCTCTGCAGTGGTCCAGTGTAACCAACTATAGATTTACTGCTAACAAATTAGCATGTTGCTACACCCAACTCCTAAAGCTGAATTCATACGTCACGCAACGTCTTTGAAAAGTCGGTTGTGGTGTCACTGCCGTAGGCTTTGTGTAGATCGGTGGAGCCTTGGTGCACACCTCTTCCAGACCTGACGTACACCCGTGGTTGCATTGCTGTTGTTCAGAATTACTCCCTTGCAACTGATCAGTTTGTGATTACATGTTTTGGAATCCTCTGACTGGAAGATTAACTGTAACACAACGCTGTAACCCTACGATTGATGGTGAGTTCACATTTCACTGGCCCTACCGTATGCTGACACCTGAGTATAAATCCAGCTTAAGTTGTGTCTTAAAATGCTAACATGCAAGCTAATATCTTATTATGCTAATGAAAATATTATTGTTTGTTTGCAGGTAATGATGCTAGCATACTAGCATGGGTTCCGGAGTAGCTTAAGGTGATTCATCATTAAGTAATTTCTGATACTGTGAAGTATATTAAAGATGCGCTATAAAACTTTTGCAAATTTTTTCTGTGATGGCCCCTATCAGTGACTAATTTGGCATCCATCTTGCATCTTACCTGTACTGTGAGATCTTATTTGGCTCTTACCTTATCTCTTGCTCTCTGCCTTTTTCTCAGATAATGTTCTTGTGCTTCTTTGCTCAATCAGTATGTGTTCAAAATGGCCGATGTGTTTAAATTATTTTGCTAGAGTGTCATGCAGTGAAACTTGGCTACAATGTCAAGTAGCAACCCGAAAGAAAAAGTTGATTAGTGCAGTTTTGCAACCTCAAGATGCTGCTGGACAGCGACGGCAGAAATACACACAATAGATGTTACTGTGGCATCAAATGAGATTGGAACGGAGTGTTTAAAGGTCGGAAAGTTACGTAGTGCATCTTTAATGCTGCTTGTGTTTATATGACACCATGCATGTGCATTTTTACCCTATTTCTTGAAGTCTTGTTAAAATACATTGCAGCCAATGTTTGAGCTTATACAATGTGGTGTTCTGCCTGAAAGACGAATCTATGAGGAAAATGAGGAGGTTTTGCCAGCTGGCTCCATTAAATGGTGCAGCAAGTTTATTAGCGAGTGTCAACTTTCTGAAGGAAAACCCTCTATGAAAATTTTACAAGACAAGTTAAAATTCCTCAGCATCCTTGGGGCAGATCAATTTCAGGGAAGTTCATCTGCAAAAAAGAAGCTGTTGACAGAGATTTTGATGGCACCATGTATGTGTCACCTAAATTAAGGTATGTGTTGGGGGTCGCAGGCAGGTGTGCTGTTGAGGGCTTTTAGGTCCTGTCACAGAAGGTTAAAGGTCAAATTCTTATAAAGCAGGTCAGTGGTAGGGCATTTGACAGCTTGTCAGAAAGCTGCAGATATAGTGCAGCTGACATCCATCGCAAGCCTAAATAGAATGAGGACGTAAAGTCAATATAGCAAATCCGTCTGGACACATTTCAAAAGAAGTTTGAGAAAGGCTTTGGCATTTGCTGTTATTTTAATTTTGATCAATTTTCCTAATCATAGAATTAACTTGTTAAATGCAGGAAATGGGACAACATGTACTGATATTTAAAGACCTGCAGAACATCTCTTTTTAATTACACACGACATTCCAGGAGGGTGTGCGGTGTGGGTTTTTCCTTTGAAGTGACATATTTGAAAATGACATGTTTTAACTTGTTGCCATCTAACAGAAAACCACTTTGTCAACATGAGGTTTACTTTATGTAACAATCCTGCCACAGATCAGATGTATCTTGCCTGCAGTTAGAGGTCCCATACTTTGTTTTCTGCTCATAATGGTTTTTAAAGGTGATGAGATTAGATTACACATCTCCTGAAATGACAGACTTTGTTTTTTCCAACCACATCCATCTTCTTTTACACTGGTTATATAATCTCTCCATAGACACTGTGACAAAGCCAACATCTGATGGATTCCAGTGTGTATGTGAATTAATCTTAACAGCCTTTCAGCTAAACCACCAAATGTGATTAGAAGGAATGCTTTATTTTGACTAAAGCCAAGGCCAAATTAAAATTTTCCACAAGAATAAAGTTGTTGGATAATCTTGACAGAGTATGATCCATTTGATGCTCAGAAAAATCCAAACTTTTTCAACTATACCCCTACTCTAAATTACCATTTAACATATACTGATCTGACATCTTAGTGATTAATGTAAAGCAATTAGCATGGCTTCTGAGACTGCCACATCAAAAAAGTGAGGAAATATGTATTTGGTTGATGATTTCTTTGTTGAATATGTGGGTTGCTCTCCTGAAAAATTAGCTAAATCTCTAAGTGCACAGGGGTGTCCCAAAAATAACACGACACAGTCTAGAGCAGGGGTGGAGGTAAGGTGGTGGTGGCCAAGGTAGAAATCTAATTGGACACCCCACATGCCATTTCAGGTGATTGACAGCTCACTGGAGGAGGAGGACAGAAACATCTTNCGACAGCTCACTGGAGGAGAAGGACAGAAACATCTTTCCAGACAACATGGATAACTAGTATCGCTACACCAGTTTGAAATAAATTTCAAAGTAGTTACCAAATTAGTCATCCTTCAAATTGTATATATTTAAATTTGGCTGCACAGTTCTAGGAGAGGTTTGTCCCTGCGTAAATATAATTACAAATGTTATGTAAGGCTTTTAACCTGGTGTTAGCCTGAAGCTACGTAGCAGTGCTAAACTAGTTATGTTAGCACTAGATTAGTTTTTTAGATAATGGGGAAAAACCAGGTCATACATTTAGTTTTTAGTAAGAGTATTTAGCAACTACACATCAACTTAGTTAATCAAGATTTTCACATTGATACTGAAAATAAACCATAATAGATTCTTAAATGGTGCTGCGGTATCCAAATTATTTAGCGCTGACTAACCTTGAGCTACATGATCAAGCTTAATTTGAACAGGAGGCTAGCAAGACTGCTAGTTTATTTTAAAGTAAGCTAAATATTGACTTAGGGTTATTAGCAGTATCATATTTTGTATGAGAAGATATAAGAATGAAGATAAGGGAGATATTTGACTTTTTGGTAATGAGGAAGGGTACAATTCAGGCCCAGACCAACCCCAGCCCCGCTGTCAGCAGCCCAAACATGAAGCTAACTATGCAAATCACTGTCTCGTCCAAGGTCCCACTTTTATTCTCTGGCTTTTAACACCATCTGAGATGTGTGGTCTTCTGTGTCTTTTTATTTATTTTATCTTTTCACTTGTTTTTATTGTTTTAATAAGAGCTACACTTGGTTATTGTTTTTATTTTATTAATTGATATTGACAATTAATATGATATTGACATGTTTTTGTCTTTAAAATGTGTTTTATAAATAAAGTGAATTGGGTTAGATTGTGGTCAGACACAAAGATTACCTAATAGTAAGCCAGAACTGCTAGGAAGAGAGGCCACTGATACCCATAATATCATAATATCATCATTTAACTACTGTTAGGCTAGTGGAGGTAAATGTGATTTGCAATGGAAACTGAAGAAACTAGTTTTTTTTCTGGATAATCTTAAGACAAGCCCAACCCAGACTGAGCAAAGAAATGGCTACACATTACTTTGCTAATTCTGGGTAGTCATCAGGATTCTAAGTTAGCAACTAGCATTGCTAGAGGTGTAACATGAGTGCTAGGCCCGTAGCCCCTCTCACAACAACATAATGCAGCTACATTCATTATACTGTCTCTGCTAATTCACCTCAAACCAAACAACATCCAACTACTGGTCTACATTGTCATGTTGGCTCTCTTTTTTACACAATTGGTGATATGACTCCTTACATACTTATACTGTAGATTTCAAGTTACAGAACACAAAATAGTGAAGTACAATAACAGTTTCAATGAAAAGATAACTAAAGTGTGTATACATAAAGGGTAGCTGCAACATTAGGTTCTGAAAAGTGAAACCAGTGTCTTAAATCTGCAAACTTTCTAAAAAAGAAGAAAAAAAAGTGGGGCTATCTAAAGCATACTGATGCAATCAGGGAGGATCCAAGTAAAGACAGTGATGAGAATTTAAGCAGTAACTACATCCAGACTGTAAGTGCAAATTCATTACAGATCCAGAAATGCACTCTTTCAACTGATACTATAAATCAAAGTGTATTTTAGTAGATGTGACTTTCAACTTTTTCGTTGAGGGAAACACTTTATACTTGCAACTACAGCAACTGTACCAAACATCTCTGCTTGACCTAGATGGAAAATTTAAGTCTTCTGTTTTTTATACTTTTAATCGTTTTCCCTTTTACTGTCTGTTCAGATTCTTGTTTCAAGCTAACAAGTAAAAGTTAGGAATTTTTTGCTGTCTGTTGTTTACATTGAACTTCCTTTGTTCGCTACCTTATACCAAATGCCTGCTGGGACTAATTTTTCCTTCCTGGCCCTCACACCCTTCACTCTGTCTGATCTAGTATTTCCACAGCTCAATCTGCCCTCTTTCCACCGTGTCCATACATTAAAGATGGAAAACAGCTGGCTGTCTCCTGATTTCCCAGCATGCCATTACTTTTGGGAGACTCCCTTGGTTCGACAGGCCTCAACTTCAGCTTTACAATCTCTGCTGTCTGGACGGAAATAGTGACAAACTGCAGACAGATCCATTGCAACCCGGACCCTTTGATCCAGAATTTAGCACCTAATACACAACATATGCTCAAGGTGTGTTGACCCTACACACACACGCACACACAGACAAACACACACACACAGACATGAACTCAGAAACTTGGCTTTAAAAACACATAGCACTTTCTTTTTGGAGAATTAACACCTGCCCATTAATTTATAGATTCATGCTGTCTGGTCTAATTCTTCCTGGATGATTTCCCCACATCCACACGTAGACCTAATGTTGTTTTGATATCTGACTTCATCAGACAGGCAGTAAAATAGCACAATTTTTCTGACACAACTATTTTATCATTTCTTTGTGAGTTGTTGCATAATTTGATTAAGTCTGTTTCATTTTGAAGACTGAACAGGTTTTTGGAGGAGGGTTAACTGTACCACAGTCAGATCCCACAGATTATGTAAAATTAGGAGAGTGATGGGAAATAATTAGAGGCTACCTGCACAGGAATTTATGTCTGAGATACTGATCCAAGTCGTGTAAGATTTAGGATTTGATAAAGCCAAGTCTCAGTTTGATTCTTGCACCTTCTTACAACACAGTGTTGCAAACGATGCGCTATGAGTACTTTAAAGTAATTAAAACATTTTTATGATAATACCCACTTGGAAATTTTTGGGAAACTAAAATATTTTCATAAATAAAACAACTTTAAATAATTCTACAAAGTGCAGCATGAATTTTAGTTACTTTTAAACTTGATCAAATGAACAAAAAATTAGACCTTATTTCTAATAGGAATAACACTTACATAGCAAAACAGGGAAATCTAAGACAAATCCAAAATAAAACATTGAAACAAGCAGGACAAACAGGTCACAGTCTTTTAATTTTGACCTGGTTGGTTGCCAGGGTGACGTAACCCAAACCAGGTGCTGATGACAAAACATTCACCTCTTTAAAAAGGATGGAAATTCATTCATTTGAAGGAGATTGGACACTGATTTTTATCATAGTTCTCCAATTTCCAGGTAAAAATGGTTTGTGAATATTCATCCAGCTCTGATAATGACCAAACTCATCCAAACACAGGTTATGGAGCAGAAACTTGACTAAGCAGTAGCTTAAAGGAACACAAAATTATGCCAATCTGGCAGTACCACACTTAAAAAAAACCATCCATTCAATGTTTTCAGGGAAGACTTGAACCAATGCCCTTCAACCACTATCAGTTCTTTACTTCTTTTACTTTTTCATCGATGCTTTCTGAATTGGACTGTGCAGTGTCTGTGGTCAGCGGGGTATAGAAAATGGATTAATGGATGTTAAAAAGGCAGAGCAGATATGACTTTCCCCTCCCTTAGCCCTCCAGCCAGCAGACAAATGTGTCTACTTGCAAACGATGAATTGCTAGACAAACCTGTGCAGAAGCATGCATCTACCACTTTATTTTCTTCCCTGTCCTGTTTAAACTTTTACTTCCAGGCAAAAGCTAAATCACCCATTTCTCCCTCTTCTCTCACACCTCCCTCACACATCGTCTGTCCAACATCTGCCTTGGCTAGACATTTAATTTCACTTGTTACGTCAGACACACACTGGCTTTCAGTAGATGTCATTAGAAACATGATGCTGGTCAAGGTCTGAGGCTGCGAGACAAAGGAGGCTATTCAGACCTTCCACCTCTGTCTAGAGTTTAACATCAATGGTAAAACAACAGCGATCTAGAGAATACACTCAGAAATGTAGGCTACAGTCATGACCATGAAAATTCAGTCAGGACAAGTAGGGTATAGAAATTTAAGATGCATTTGACTAGAATGTTGTCCCTGTTTTTCTTTATGTAGCATTTGGGCAAATAATTAGAACAACGTGTGAAATTGAAGTGATTTTATTTAAATGTAAATGAACTGCTTGTTTTAGTTTTTTTTTTTCAAATTTAAACAATGTCCGCAACTTAAATGCAAGTGTAAAAAGAAGGTTTAATTGGGATTAAGTATGGCAACTATATTCAATCTGCCAAAGAAAGAATATGTTTAACGGTACAAGATAAAAAAAAAAGCAAAAAGAAATGGTTAACATGTTGGTACCAGACATTCTGTGGGTGGGACAATTCAGACATACACTCAGTTACTTTGTCTCCTGTCCAAGTACCGACTGTAGATTCAGTAGACACCTATTTCAGACCAGTCACAAAGCAAAACTATATGCAACTTATCTTTGAAATTATATTATAATCCAGCACCAGATGATACTGCAACAAAAACAGTCCTGTTTCATCAGCAAGGGACCAGTAAAAGTATTCAAGTAAAACAGGTTGTCCACAAGTTTGTTACATATAAAGGCATGTTTTTGGTGAAAATGACAGGATTTTAAAGGATAAAGTGAGCATACTTGATAGACTTCCTCTAAAAGTTAATCAGGTTACAATCTGTTCATTTACAGGAACAGTTAGAGCTGTGAGCTTGGTTGTGTTGGTGCAGTTGTTGGTTCCCTGTCTGTTTTTTTTTCTTTCATGTAGGATAGAGTATATCAACAATTTCAGAGACCAAATTACAGCAAAAAGTCTAAATAGCCACGCTGTGCAAAAGGGAAAGACTAGAAATATATTCAGATGTATTGTAGCCACCTTCTTGTAAAGGTTAAATAAAACAAGACAAAACACTGCATAAATGTTCAGTAATATTATTTTAAAACAATACTACATACGTTTCCGACCTTAAAACTCCGTGATTCTGATTTGCACATTCATTGCCCTGCAGCGTGCCAAGACTAAGAACCCTTAACTTGTCCTGTCCAGCATCATAGCAAGCAGAATGATGGTCAGGCTGCTGTGTTGTGCCGAACAAATTTGCTTTGCCAAGAGGAGCTTTATGGATGTAAGGCCCCTCTTGATAATTAAGTACACACATACTGCACACATACTGTAAATCAGGCTGTGTTAGTCTGCACCAGTCTTTGTTTAACAAATTTAAATCTTACTGATAGCATTAAATTAGAAGAGCTAAGTTTGTAAATTTATCAGCATCAGACAAGATTCAGTAGAAGGTGTTAAAAATAAGATAATCACAGTGGTGAAAGATTTGTGTACAACACATCAGTAGACTTGGCTGCATTTATCTAATACAGAATAAATACTGTCAAGTCCATGATATAAGTTTGCATTGGTTGTCACTTACTAAAAATAAAGGGTATAAACGTTTATTCAGGGACGTGACAACCAGGGACATCTGTTAAGCTGACAAGGACATTCTGTGAGGAAGGGGCTCAACAGTGTGGCAAAGGGAAGTTTTTGTGGTTATTTTCTGCTGCACTGAACTCAACTGGAAGCTAACGCTGGAAAAAGGCATGGCTGGTAAAAAGAGGAGAAAGTTCTGAGCGGCAGTTGCGGTGTGGCACTCACCCATTGTACAAGACAAACAGGCAGCATGTATCATGAGACTGTCAACTGAGTGTTTAATGCCACAAAAGTGTGGGTTCACTAGCAACAGTCAGTGGAGAAGGAAACCCAGACCTCTGAGACTGCTGTAAGCCATATTACCATGAGGAACTGCCAAGGCCTTTAAAACCAGTCTGCTGCATGCATTAGAAATGAGGCAAATTAAAAATCCTGTTATAACAAGCTGAATTTGTCTGTGTTGTGTGTGTGTGTCCTCAGAAGGAGGAAATGGAAGACCAGTGAAACAGGGCTGTGTCAGGCT
Organism: Melanotaenia duboulayi; assembly: GCA_026261665.1. Lineage (NCBI taxonomy): Eukaryota > Metazoa > Chordata > Actinopteri > Atheriniformes > Melanotaeniidae > Melanotaenia > Melanotaenia duboulayi. Next base: position 10,870,605 of record CM047997.1, on the reverse strand, counting down.
TACTAGTGCAAAATGTGTTTATCCAGGGTGTGCTGGATAGAAAGAAAAACACAGAGAAGTGCAAAAAGGAGCTGAAATAATCCGCAACTGGCATGCTGCAAAACACAAAATATGAAGCGATAAAAGTACAAAGTCAGGCCATAGTCAACCCCCTTTTACTAAATTAGCTTTTAACTAAATTTTATTTGATCTTGAGCCATTTTTCATTTTTATATCTTGTTATTTTATTTTCATTNTATTTTTCATGTTTATATCTTGTTATTTTATTTTATTTTCATTCATTTCACTCAACTGTATTTATTTTATTTATTTGTTTATTTATTTATTTACTTACTCTTAGCTTATTGTTTCTTATGGTTATTTAATCTTTGTTTTAACTCCAGTGTTTTCCTCATGGGGATCCTCCACGCCGGGGGATCTGCCTGCCTGTTGTTGTTGTTGCGGTGATGGCCCTTGTCTGGGTGGCTGGGGTCCTGCACTGCAGCCTTATGGCTGTGGTGTGGGCCCCGGTCTGCCCTGATTGGGGTGGTTGCCATGATGGCAGCCACTGTAGGACATGGGTGGACTGGCTCCTGGTGTGGATGGATCCCCATGATATTGTTTCCTCATAGCAGCATCAAGTCACATGTCATGTGCAGAATGGAGATGGTGGTAGTGGTGGGGAACTAAAAAAAAAAANCATGTGCAGAATGGAGATGGTAGTGGTGGGGAACTAAAAAAAAAAAAACACTACTTGAAAGTTCCTTTTATGAACCAGAAACCAAACTCAGAAGTTCTAAGTGTACTGTGTTTATTAAGCTTCCCAGGTTTTCACTTTACTGAGCTATGTGCAGTTGAAATGAACAATGTAAAAGGACAACAGACTAACTTAATTTGGATCCTAGTTGTGGCTAACATGGAAATCTTACTACTCTTTGTGGCTGCTATTCCAAATAGCCTGAGGATGCAGATTCCACTACGAAACTGTTCTTTCAAAAGACCAAAATTATTTATTTTGGGTTTTCTTAGAGGCCGCAAACCACAACACAACATACAGTACACTCTGTTATTAGAATCAATAGTGGATATATCGTAGGTTGGGGGGTATTGTGGCTGATACAATAATGAAAAACCCCACAAACCATTTATATATTCTATCCCCAAAATTCTTTGTCAGTATGACAGAATTCTTCTGTCATTGGAAGCAGGAAGGAAGCAGTCATTGAATAAACAGTTCTCAGTCTTTCTCTTCATACTTGCTCTGAGTAATTCACTGTACTCACCTGTGGCTGTTCTTTTTCCACTTTT
>CM047997.1:10833230-10865948 GCA_026261665.1 Melanotaenia duboulayi | reverse complement strand
TGAATAAAAAGAACAAGAAAATTCTGAATCAACTTCTGACCCATTACCTGATAAAGTACCTAACTTAATAAAGTAAAGCAGTTGTCACTATGTGAAACTAGTTTTTCATATCTNTTTGTAAAACAGCCCATGTCCCACCTCTTAAGAAACAGCTGATGCAATGTTTTTAAAAATAAGTTCATTGTAAAGGCTTAGCATGCATTCAATTGAAAAGCATAGAGAAAATATTAGCATTAAGTCTGTCTTTATGTACTAGAAAGCATCATGGAGTAGCCTCACTATGTGAAACTAGTTTTTCATATCTCATGTATGGAGGTCAGGCACTGAGCAGTGACTTATGATGGCTATAGCTTTCCCAAGTTATAAAAAAAAAGGGCATGCCTTGAATAAAGATTGCAGATTGTATATTAAAAATCTTAATCTGTGAACAATCTACTGCAAATCAAATAAAGAACAGCCATCATGAGCTTTGACTAAAACACTGCTCAGACGGAGCCTGTCTGAAAAAGTCTCATGACATATAATTATTCAATTTCCACTGAGGAGCTACCAGCGAACAGAAAATATGCTGAGCTTTGCATCTGCTGTATCCTGACATTATCCCCTGGACTTTTTTTGGCAAGTTACATTTCGTGCTATTGATAAATCAGAGATAATTGCTCTTCGTTTTATCCCTGTGAATCACTGGAGTGATAGCAAGGTGCGGTGAAGATTGAAGACAGAGGTGAGAGGGTTAAATCTGAGACAACAACCTGTAATGCAGTCCTTAGGGAAACCAGAGGCAGCAGAGCCTAAAATTCTTAAACGCTCCCGCAAATGAGTGGTTGTGATCTGAGTGAACAAAGGCGATGTGTGTGTGTGTGGCTATATTTGTGGTCGTGGAGAGATGAGGGAATCCAAGAGTGCAGTTGGTAGGTCAGAGAGCTGAGGGGGCAGACGTTTACCCAACATGTTGAGGAGGCTGATCCACACACACTTCCTGCAGATGAGAAGGAAACGTGAATTACTGCTGCAACAACGGCACGTGAGAGAAAAAGAGGCAGAATCCTAAAAACACACATTTCATAGCTTTGCGCTAGGCCGGATTAAAACTGTCAAATACACGCCAGGCTGTGACAAAGAAGAGCGGCAAGACGGCATAATAACGAAGAACACAAGGATCTGGATATGCTCAGCATAGAGAGGAGAGCTTCACACTGCTCTGCAGTCTAAACATGCTTCAGGCTTCTGGATATGTGAACTCAAACTTCCCCACCTAGAGCAAGTTGCCAGAACAAATTAGTCTCCTCAACTTTTCTGTCCTGAGGACGAAGAGGAACTTCAGTGTCCACATGCAATAAAAAGATGTTCATCTTCATTTGCTTTCGCCTTTTATTTAAGCAGTTTCTTACCTCTTGTGTTAAAAGAGAAAATGCTCAGTGCAACCTCTTTTTCAAAATGTCAGGAGAATAACCAGAAAAAAGGGGGGAGTCAGGTGTGTTGCTGCAGGGAAACACCTAAAACCTGCAGAACCAACTATAGTTGGTGATTCCTGATTCAGACCATGTGCATCTTTGGTTCGTAGAAACAACAAAACGATTAAACCTAAATGTTTTATTAGTAGACACCATTGCAAGCTAAGTATGTAATGACAAAGTATTTGATCAAAACTGTGCAATGACTATATTTTTCCAACAATCAGACCAGATCCACCATATATCTACAGTTCTTGTCCACATTGTCACATCATGATGACCTGTTCCTTCTACAGATTTAGAAGTTACAGAAGTTAATTCATAAAAAGAAACCTTATGTAAGTTTAAATACAAATTAAAAGTTGAGTTGTAAAAAAATTTAGGCCAAGTATAGCTGTCATGTAGAGAGGTTTAAACCAGACTTCAAAAAAGTTTTTATACCAACCTACATTTTTATTTTTACCATACAGCTGAGCATTTTAACTTGGTTTTCATGGAAATGAACTCATTTTAAGGCCAACATCAAAAGTCCATTTGCATTGCTGCAGCTTTCAGCGCCACCATGTTAACTACAGCTTTCAGCCCGTTGAAGGAATGGTCAATGTATAACCTGAAACACAAAGATCTGATGCTGGAGGTTTCATTCCTGTTATAATCTGATACAGAATAAATCATATTTGTATAAATCCCATTAGAATCCACCAATTGCCAGACTTCACAGCATCACAGAGTGCACAAAACTGAGGGTCAGACATCACAATCATCATCTAAGACATATGAGCACAGTTTAAATATATGGAGGTTTTGGCACGGCAGAGAGATGAAGGCTCAGTACCTCAGTCAGCCAAATGTGGTCTACTTTTATGGCAGCATGGAGGAAATTAGAGTGCAAGGCTGAAAGAGGACTAGCAGTTAGGCCAAACAACTGTGTGAGGGCCTTACAACTCAAGGGAAAAAAAAAGCAAAGAAAATCCTCTAGCTTGAGAGAAAGGCTCAAAGTGCTGTGCTGCACGGTCAACTCACTTCAGCTTTTCCCCAGAAAACAAGGGAAGGGAGTGAGCACGCTGACCCCATGCTCCAGCCTTCAGATGAAGTGTTAATTGAGTCCCGTGGTGGGTGACTCTCCAAATAGGCTTCCCCTTGTTTAAAATACCCTCTCTCCCTTCCCCACCCCGAAGGTTTCCTCATCACATGGCTCCACTGAGTGTGTATGCATTTGTGCTCCGGTGAGCGTAAAGGTTATACAACAGCTCTGTAGGTGCAGGAGCCAGTGAGGTTTTTAGACAGGGCTTAGTGAAAAACGCTGACCGAGCTTTTCCTAAAGCTCTGCACTGAACTACTTTCAGATCTGGCACTCCTCTCTTGTGTCAGCACTCTCAGCAACAGCAGGACTCTGGTCTTACACAGCTTTAGGATGTTAATTGACACGACTGATAACAAGTCATAGTAACAGTTTTGACAGATTGATACAAAAGCATGAGGTAAAAACTCTAAGCCTTAGTCCCTCCATTAGCTTTAAGTCTGATTGTGCACATGTATTGTAAAAAAAAAAAAGTCAGTCAGTCAGTCAGTCTAACCTAATGTGTTTGAACTGACATGTATCACCACCTTGCACTAGGGGCCATGTTGCAGAGGTAACAATATTTATAGATCCTTTATTTGGAATATGGTAAGCTGGTTGCGAATACTTCTCTTGTTTTCTGTGATATGTCTAGAAACATACAGTCGGACTTCTGTACCACTCTGGTTAAAGTTCAGATGAGTGTTTTGGATACAGCCTCATTCACAGTTTACATAGTATTCTGTATATTACAGGCTTTGAGGGTTTTAAAAAAGTTCATCTGTCTTCCCTAACTTTGTTTAAGGGAGTGTCATGTGTTTGTGAACGAATCGAGCTGCACTCTGGGGCTTTATGCATTGCTGCTTGGGTGGTTTCATGTTCAACTGCTAAGCCCCCCAGGTATGGGCAATAAAAATGCACTTACACCTCAATTTTTTTTCTCCTCTTGTCTCTATCTCTATCAGTTCTTCTATGGACCCTCCTGAAGCTTTAGCAGTTCACTCCCTTCCTTCAACCCATTAACCCTTCCCCTCCGTCTTTAGCCTGTGTTGTCTTTGTAATCTTTCTTGTCTTTCACCCACTTTGACAGAAAACCAAAAGCAGGCTTTGCTGTGTCAACATCACAGGCAGCAAGAGTATCATTGTTAGGCTTGGACAAGATGGAAAGAATGAGCTGAACAGATAAAAGCAAGGATCCTGTGTCAAAGCCATTAAGGCAGCACTTTTGAACAAATTCTAAATCATGGTTCACTGAACTTGGCCTTAAAAAAACTAAACAACCAAACAAACAAAAAAAAGGTATGAGCAATTTGTTGAGCAGTTTTTAGTTTAGAATCCTGACTGGTCTCTGTTTAATGGTCTATATGGAAGACAATCTCAGACCTTCCTTGGCTGATGGTTCTGCAGATAAAAAGGTTTATTTGGAGGTGACTTATATCAACCTTGATGTTGTCTATTTTAAAGTTTTTGCTTGTTGCATTATTAAAAGCCTATTTCAACCAAACAGTTCTGCAGGGAGAGATATCGTCAAGCAGTGGAACAGTTTGTTTTAAGAAAATTCTTCAAGTCTGAGGCCTTGGTATACAGCTAGAAAGGGGTGGATTTCCTCCTCCAGCTTGAGAGCGTGTTTTGGGGTGGAATGGAACGGTGATGTGATCATTGCACTAGTCTGTACAGCGAAATGTGGATATAAAATGATTTACTGACCAATCTGTATTGCAGTCTTTACCTAAAGGTTATGAGCTGACTGAAATCATGAATACAAAAAGTGGAGATGATCCCGCTATGAGTAGAGGCTGGACTTAGCCAAGGGGTAGGGTGAGGAACTCTGTCACCTGGGAGGGGCTCAGAGTTAATTCATTGTGAGTCGCTGCCAATCCACATTCAAAGAAACCTGTTAAGGTGGTTTGGATATCTAGTTTAGGTCATTTTTCAGACATGTTTTGGACAAGTCCTACTGGCAGGATGCCTCAGTGTCTGATACAGTTTAGAAATGCCTTGGTGACCCCTGGAAGAGCTGAAAGAAATGGCAGGGTAAAGGATATGAAACGAGGATCTCTAAGGCGTTGCATCTGCTGCTTGGTCTGATAAGAAGCTAAACATGGATGGATTGATATGGCAACATGACACAATTCAATGCACACAATGCATTTCCTGTTGTGTGTGTGTGCTGTTGAATGAAAATAAATATAATAACAAATGAGCATCTTATGTGTACACAAACATGAGACTTCAACAGCTGAAAAGGCTGCTAGACAATCTTAAACATGCAGTCGTCAGGTTAAATTAAGAGTATTTTTTTTAGCTGTAGGGAAAGTTCTGGATTCATGCTCTTACTTGATATCAACAACATGTACTATATATATATATATATAAACATGACTAGCGAATGATTCTTTTGCTCAGGTGATTTCCTCTGGCTTGGACCTCCCTGTCTCTATTTTTTTCTGACTTGCCAAGAGAGATCTGGAGGCCTTAGTCAGGAATGCGGCTTCATAAGAGGGCTTCAAATGCACTTTTCATTTCCAAAGTGCTTAGACTCTATCAATAGCAGCCTGCCGCGAACTCAGTGCCTAAAAACACACTGGATGATTAGCCTGCGGCTTATCACAGCGAGGGCTGCTAATGTATGTGCAACCTCACATTGCTGTCATTTCTTTGAAAACACACTCAAATATGTGACCAAGACTGAGTGCATTAATATGAGAACAAGCTAGTATTACTTGTAACTAAAGTGCTTTTATGTTTAAATTAAACACATGTTAACATTTAATGGTGTTAAAGATGACAAATGTAAACTAAAACCCACAGCGGTGACATTTGAGCTTTCATAGTGACAGAAATATTGAATCTTGGAGTCTGTGTTCACAAGTCCTTTCATTTATTAGCTATGTTTCTGACTCCACTGCTTTGGTAACAACATACTTCATCATCAGGGCATCACTATGACTCAAATAGGGAAGCCCAGCCATGCACTTGACTGATCGTAGCTCTGGGGCTTTGGCTTTGGTGTTCACCTGAAGAGTCATTTTTCATCAGCCCAAACAGACGACTGAAAACCAATCAAAGATGTTTAAGTATAGATATACAGTCTATAGTCCAGATGAAGTATTGGCATATCTCCCTCTGGCCACCCTATTTATAAAAGTCTAGCTCCGCCACTGCTCCTGATAGATTTAGATGTCCATTCAAATGGGCTAATTTATTAATAAAACAAGGAACACGTTTTCCTTCAATGCAAGATTAAAAATAAGATACCACAGCTCTTCACAAAGTTGAACACGTGTGTTTCTGTTCTTTAAGAACTGTTGAAAATTCACTGCCAGAGTCCTGAGACAACTTTTTTTTTTTTTTTTTTGGATAGATATCTTATGGGTATTTCAAAATGAAAAGTCAAAATCATGGTTGAGATAAAAAAAAAGTTTAGTCAGATGATAACTCAATGTGGATTTGACATCATTAGAGACATTGCCAACAATAGTACTTTGATGCATTGTAAGTGAAATAACATGCATATCATTGCTGGACAGCTTGGAAAAAAAAACAAAACAAAACAAAACAAAAAAACCACGAAGCCTTTTCGTAACTTATCTTCCAGTTGGTATTTGGACTCCTTAAGAAAAGTTCAGCTCTGGTGCTGCCTCTGCTGTGAAACCTGGTTGCCTTTGGCCTACTAAGATAAGAGGATAAAGAGCGAACAGGTTAGTTTCTCTGTGATACTGAAACCTTTTCCTTATACTCTCGAGGTAAAAACAAAGTGCTTGAACAGTGAGAAGCATTCTTCACATGTCAACAAAAGTTTTCTTATGAATTCTTCTGCATGGTATTTATATGCAGCGAGCATGCAGACAGATAGTAAAATGATCTGCTTCAAACTAGCTGGTTCTGTGACGTATTAAAATACTAAACAGTACATGTCTTTGTTCTTGACTTCAAATACAAGCATTAAATATAGCCCAACTAAAAAGGGCTTCAGCTTTTTCCAGTACTTGGGAATCTATTATATCTAAGTTTCCATGAAGATCTAAGATTCTGGAAATTTTAACATGTAAAAGCTTAGTTAAAGCACATTGATGGAAACATTAAATTCTTCCCTTGTTTTCTTTTTTTTTTGCCTTTAACTGGGACAATTTTTTTTTAAGGTTTTTTGAAACCCAGTCAAGCTTTGTGAACCTGTTAACCAGCACTCGAACACAAAGGGGGCATTTCTCTCTGCTTATTCTCTTTCAGTGTTTGGACTAACCCCTCATTACTGTGGCTCAGGATAATAAACACAATGTGATGGAGCTCCAGTTTACATGAGCTCATACATTTCAGCTGATCTAAACCTTGACCTGCTGGCTCACATGTAGGAGGGTGAGAAGTACTGAGGGCAGTTGAGCGCTGCACTAACAAACATGACATCATCACTGTTTAAAGAAGGCATCGCCACCATTAACAGATGCACTGACTCTGCACATTTATAACATGGTGGAGGGCTTTATTTACCATAGCAGACTGTATACAGTCTCGCTCCTCCACCTTTGCCACTCCGATTGCAGTAGCTTGGTCTTCTGAAATGTGTGCATGATGAAGATATTTCATTTTTTTATCTTATCAGTTTAATTTGTTTATAGACTGCCAGGCCAGTATCCATATCATCCTTCCACAATAACACTGTATTAATGAATTGTCTTGTTAAAAAAATACATGCAAAATGCATTGTGTTACCTCAGTGTCATTACACTACAATCACAAAAATGTAAGAACCATTCGCCAAGAGTACTGATACAACTTAGCATTTTAACTTGTTGCTGATAAAAGTCTTTGGTCCAGAGCACAAGGCATCCATTTCTTCCATAAAAGGTATCATAATAGAAATAATATGCTCATTCCTTCCATTTCTCTCACACATTTGTGATAAACTGGAAATCTGCTCATCATAGAGCCTACTTTTGTACCGAATCATGATTAAAAAAGATTTAAAAAACATTTGTATTAATTTGGCATGTGCTGCAGGCCTGAAAAACTAAAAATAGTTGTATATTGATAAATGATATTAAGAAAAGGAGAAAAGACAATCTTAGATTCATGCTGTCTGAAATAAAATAAAACCAGGGCTGTCAAATAATTAAAATTGACTCAAGGGCATGGTTTTTTTTTTCAAAAAAATGTGAAGAAATTTTTATATAAAAAAGTAAATTATATATAAACAATGTTGCAACTAATACACATGGTTAATTTCTAACAACTGAATTTAGAAACTGCTAATTATTTACATTTAGATAATCTGAAGTTGGTAAACTTGGAGTGTCACTTTAATTCTTTCACAAACTAAAAACCGTTGCAGTTTTTCTAGCGCTCTGATTATGCCAACAGTCGTGACCTCTTGGTAGACGTGCATATTCAAGTGTGACCATGTTGTACGTGCAGCCACACATTCTCACTGTACACAATACTGTGCTTATCTTTGCATCTGTTTTATAATATCACCTTTGATTGGGCAGGTGTGACTTCTTTTACAACACTCTCTGTGACGTCCAAGAGCAGCCAACTGAATAATTTCCCTCCTTTTCCTGCTCGTTAAATCAACAAATATCTTAAAGGAAACTTTTTTAAAAATCCACATGCAGACTGTATTACAAAAAAATGGGATTGTGAAGCAACACTGATTTTATGGGGATATATACATATATATATATAAATATATATTTGATACATTTTTTTGCTTTTTAGATATAATTACCTAGTTTTTATGAGTACCCAGCAATCAGAGCACTATGTTTGGAGAAGCAGGGAGGAGAGCTGATAATCTAACCGAGTGTTTGTCTTTGGCACTACTTTTTATTCAGCTGAATGACGTGCACGTGTGTTGTGCCTGTAGTGTACACTCATTGCTCTATTTAATGTTTGTAGCGTGTCTGCTCATTTTAAGTGCAAAATGAAGCATGTTTACAAGATGCTTGAACAAACTGAATCATTGTGTCAGTCAGATAAAAACCAGTCTTTTAGAATATGCGTAAACAACAGTCCCAAATCGAAGCTTTTAAGCCAGACCAACACACCCAGGTAATGCGGTTGGGGGTTACATTACACGTGCATGCATTATCCCAGCTAGACTTAAACCAGTTTCGGTATTCTTTTGCATTGTTTGCAGTTCCCGTCCTAGACTTTGACCCAGAAATTAGACAATATTACACAAAAGCAGAAGAAGATGAAAGACACCACAACATGCATCTTTTTGTAAAAACAGCAAAGCATGCAGTACTTGCAAAGTGAAAGGTCACCTCAGCTGTTCATGCATACTGACTGATGTTCTATAGGTCAGATAATATAATGGCAATGTAAATACCTGTCTGAGACCCTGAGTGAACCATTGGAAAAATCAACAATGGCACTCGCTATAGTCATATGAACTGAGCTGTACATGCATTAATCATCTTTCTTGCTTCTACAACATGAGAGTAATCTGAATGCTGTCATCTCCGAAGTAATTCGTACACCAAAAATTTAAAAAGCAAATATTAAAAAATTGAACTAATTTACACATAAATAGAGCCTATTCATATTTATTTGTTTTAAATACAGCACTCTTTGATCTGTTTTGTTTTCTTAAAAATTCTAAGAAAGATATTTACTCTCTAACCGCATGGTGTATTATTTTCATTAGATATGGTTTTTGGGGTAATGATTTCTAAGATTAAACATTATTTATTAGTCTTTCTAAAGCTAACTAAATTAACTATTAACACTAAAGATCTATATGTTACATGTGTTTCATATTTTACATTTACTTGACTGAGACTCGTATGTTAACTAGAAACCTGATACCTCCAGCTTTGAAGAATTCAAAAGTATTTTTTATTATCTCCTCTAATCATTAGCAGAAAGAAAGTATGTTTTTCTCTGTACATTTTCAAGTAATACAGTGTTTATGTGTGCTCTTTAACTGTTCAGGTTCTCTTATGATGGGGCAGATATTTCAGCCAGAAACCCAAATTCTTTAAATGTCAGGAAAACGAAAACCTGGCAACCTCTTCATGACCTGGCCTGATTTGTCTCGTTAGCTCAGCTTACAAAGTGAGAGGAACGGCTCTCACCCTGTTTCAGACTTGATGAATGAGACAGCAAACAAATGATAAATACCCCGTTTGCCCCTGCAGGGAGATGCCACATGTGTATTCAATTCAATGTGCTCTGCTCACGTGAGCTGAACTCAGGAAGAAAAGTGAGTGTGTGTGTGTGTGTGTGTTAGCACAAGCACAAAAGAGGCTTTGTCATCCAAAGGCACCACAGGTAAATGACATCACCTCTCCTGCTGTGGAGCTGTAGGATTAGAGGCATGTATTTTCTCTTTTTAATTTTTTCTTATTTGTGTGTTTGTGCGTGTCATTCACTATCATCTTTCCCATGAGAAAAAGGCAAAAGAAAACACATCATGTGCCACCATAACTGATATGCTATGACTGTCATTGGAGTCTATTTACATAAAACAAACATGTGACTTCATACATGTATCACCAGCAGGTTGGGTTACACACTGAAACCCTATAGCTTCAAACTCAGAGACACCTTCTATGGCCTAAATAAATATTTAGTAAAAAAATAAATATTTTCATTGATAAAAAAAAAGATTCAGATATTTGAAAGAAACCTGTGAGCAAAGGATTTGATCTTTAATTTAAAAAAGTTGTAATTTCGTCATGGAAATCACTACATGAGCGCATGAACTTGTCAGGAAATTTACCATGCCACACAAATGCAGGTTAAAAAAGTTACTTAATATAACTTAAGGAAGAGGCCATCAAGCTGGTTATAAGCTTGCATGTCTAATGGTGTGGAGGCTGCATTAGCACCTATGGAACTGGCAGCTTGGACTTCTTGAGAAGGCACAATTAATGCCAAAAGGTGTAAACAGGTTTTACTGCAAAATATTTTTCCATTCATATTGTGTCTTTTCCAAGCAAGGCTTTGCATATTTAAGCAATATAGTGTTAAACCACATACTGCATCAATTACAACAGCATGGCTTCATAGTAGGGATTTGCATTTTAGGTCGATTAGTCAGGCCAATTAAAGTTGTGACATCATCAATGATTAAATAAAAAATACCTTATCCATATGGGGAAATTGTAAAATGTGTGTAATGTTGTGTAATGTTTGTTCTCCACACAAGCTGCCTGCATCTGGAGGCTGTAGCCTGTGTACGGAGCTGCAGCTATTCCAGGTAAACTGAACACTACGCAAACAACAATACCAGAAACTTTCAGTCTGTTGTTTTTTGCGCCTGAAGTGCAACATTTTTGACAGTTTATTGACATGTTGCTTTGGTCTTTGCGTTCCTGCTTCTGCCTCCAAACCATAGACTGTATATAAAACATGGTCAGAGCCTCTGATGTCAGCCGTAGGTTTCTGAAGAGCAAAAGTGAAGCTTGTTGGGTGGTTCCTACCGTTGCCATCTTGGCAGCATCACGCCTGCCGCCGCTCCCGGAAAATAAAAAAATGGGCAAAGTGGCGGAGCTGAGAGGGGGGCTGTGAGTGTGGGGGTGGATGATTGACACTCATCAAACTCCGAACTGCCTGTAGCAAAGAGCTAACTGAGCCAACTCGGATCTAACGTGAGCTAATTGGCTAATGGAGGTAGGTGGGCTAAAGCTAGGGCGCACTGTTAGCCGGCTAAAAACTCTGTGCTACACTCTGTTCGTTCTGCGGATATTGGATACATGTCAATCAAAAGGACACGCCCATTTGGAGCTTTGTTTTGGAGCCAGGCCCTAGCGGATGAGGGGTGAACTGCAATTTTTTGCACTTCCGCATAGGCTTCACGTTTCACTGCAGAGGGTTGGTGACTCATCCTGGGCTGGAACTGCAGTTAGCCCCGGGGTTAGCTTCCTTCACTCTACCCAGCATGCTAAAGCAGACACGGGACTCTGCTGTAACAAGAAGAGCTGTGGCATTTACTGCTGAGGCATGTGTCAAAATCTGGACATTTCACTGCTAAACAGGCTACATGTAAATAGTTCTGACTCTCCTCCAGACAAACAGTCGACTGGTAACATACTAACAAGTTAGCAACACTCTGTGCAGTTAGCAGGGCACACCCCTACTTTGAAGTAAAAGAAGCCATGCTGGACAGACCTGCACATCTCTCATCAGTTAAAAACATTTAGTCCTTTCTGAAACCCCAAATCCCCAAAAGGATAACCAGGACTGCTTAAATCCTTTATTAAAATAGAGACACCAACATTCCTCTCTTATAGGTCCAGCAGCTGGTCTCCCTAATTCCTAGATGTTTACAGACTGTTGTCAGATTGGTGAGCATGACTCTTCCCCAACTTTTAATCAGATGTGTTGTTGCCATCAATTTTGAGATGAGCTATTTTTCATAACAATGTAAAATAAGTCACTTTCAGCATTGTTTTCTGTGTTTTGTTGTAAATAAAATATCATTTTATGACTTGTTTAAGATAAACCACACACACACACACACACACACACACACACACACACACACACACACACACACACACACACACACACACACAAACTGACTAAATATGGTAGCAGAGAATCCACTAAGTGTAGTGAATACACAATGACACATTTGTTTAAACAGAGCTGACACAACTGTGGATTTAATGTGTCATTTTAAACTACACAACACTAATCACCCACTCGTATGCATCAGATGCTGCTGTCAGAGTTTTCTTACTTCCAATCCCCCACCTTCCCTCCTGTACCTGTGACACCATGATCCGTGGGGCTTTACCTCTTTAGACACAGTTTAACACAGATCCAACCCACACACACAAACACACCGCAACATTTACAAATTGCTGGCACCAAAAACAGGTCACCTGGACTGACAAAGCATCCCTGATTTCTATTAATACAAATGTTTACTTTTCCTTGAGTATGTTCTCTGTCTTTAGGGGACATGAGATGTATTATGTGTTAAAGCTTTATCAGAACAAAACACACAAAGCCCACACCCTGTGGTCGGCTGCTAACAGTAAGAGTTACTGACAGCGGTTGTCCGGAAAGATTTATTATGTTTGCCTTGTTTTCATAGATGTGTTAAAGGCAAATGCCAACATTTGTCACATTGTATGCCTGCAACTGTCAGATTAATGAATGAATGAATCCTTATTTACAATCAGGATTCTTGTATTTAAAGTGAAAAAGCTAGAAGTAATGATGATGTATGATCCGTCATCTACCTGTAACAGGTACAGGTCGTGTGTGACGGTGAAAACTAGTTCATGAACACATTGGTACTAGGGGTTCCACAGTACTCTTTGTTTTATTAGTGCTCATCAGCCTTATGAAGCCCAGTTGGACGTCTGCTGTCTTATCATACATGAAAAAAATAGAAACTACACAACCCACATGTTACAGTGAGGTTGGACAGGCATGAGCAGAGCGTGCTCATAAAATGTCCATCCATCATCCATGAGGACGCATCCCGATCTGCTGGGTGCAGTCTGATGACATCACTATTAGTGGACAACCAAAGTGCCCTTAAAGGGCCATTCCACAATTACGACTGTTACCTCTACTGTACTTCCCACAAAATAGTACGAGAAGTATTTTACATACAACAGCTTCTTTGCAGCCGTTTCTCACGTTTCTACAAAATACAGCAACAAGCTGATATTCTTAATGTTCCTTTCCCCTCTTTTATCCCAGAGATTGCTTTTATTTCCCATAGGTTTCTATTATGTTTTTATTTATTTATTCTTATCTATCTTGCTCTCATGTATCTTATTTGATCTTTTCGCTTATTCTTGCTATATTGGTGGAACATGGAGCATTTTATTGTTTTGACTTTTCACTCGATCACGTACCTGTTTGTGACGTTTAATGTGTGCGTGTTTTGTTATGAAATGCCAAATGCTGTCATTGTTTCTACAAAACAAATTTACCCACTGGTATTAATAAAATAACCTTGAACCTGTTTACGCCAAATAAACTCAGCAAGTTGATCTGGTCTAGTTTATCTAATGCACCCCCTAGTAGTATCCTCTGGTAAGACGTGTAGGAATGCATGAATGTGAGACCAAATGCAGGTGGTTGCAACACAAATGCAAAGTTAAACAGCCTTAGAGCCTTAGAGAAGCTCTCAGATGTAAAGATGGGCAGCGGTTCTGCAATCTGCAAAACAATACCTAGAAATTGTTTAACAATTTCAAGATAAAATTCTTTAACATAAAATTGTGAAGACTGACTTTTCCATCATCTAAAGTACAAAAATGAAAACATCTCTGTGTGCAAGGGATTTGGCTGGAAATCAGTATTGGATGCATTAAAACCAGGAATGATTCAGTCAAATAAATCACTGCATGGAAATCATTGTCCGTGAGCACAGTTCACTGTAACATCCACAGATCAGATGGAGGTTAAAGCTCTACCATGGAAAAAAAAAGAAGCCATGTGTGAACATGATCCAGGATTCGAAAGCAGCAATGTCCCATATTGGACATGAAGGGAACAACATTCCTTTCACAAAGGTCTCAGTCTCCTGATATTTATGGACTGTTATTAAAAGAAGAAGTAATATGATCATGTGGCAACTTTTTTTTAGATGTGTAGCCAATGAAATTGTAAAACTTTTGATATATTTTTTTTATAAAGACAAAAATGTTCATTTATGAGATTTACAGATCATTGCATTTAGTTATAATTGACATTTTACACAGCATCTCAATGTGTATGGAGTTTGGATCGTAAACATGTCCTCTAATTTAAGGTAAAGCATCACAGAAGCTGGTTGATAAAATAGAGACTATCAAGCAATTTTTGTTTACTTAAAAAAACAGATTGATGAGTTTTTCATCTCTGTCCCAGCAGTGCTTAGATGTTTACTTTATCAGAGATAAGCTTGCAGTAGTGTTTACCTGCCAACTAAAATGACTGGAATCCTGACTGAATCAGGTTACAGTGACAACACGGGCTTGCATGTTAATGCACCGCAGCACGATGTACACCGTGGCTATCTGCAGCAGTGTGTTCCAGCGATCCTCATGATGACACCAGCAGCTGTTGTTCTCCTCTCTAATTCCCTGTGGCTTAAACCCAGCAGGAGTCACACCGTCACCACATCAAAGACCACCTGAGACACACACTTTAATCTACTGTAAAAGATTCTTCTAGTGACCTCTGCCCAGACTGCTTTTAAAATCTGTTGTACCCTTTTCAGATGTTTAACTGGTCCGATTGTTGTTTAAAAGCAAGAAGAAAAGAGCATAAAAAACCTGGATCTGCAAAATACTCCTTTTCCCATTAATTCCCTTCAGACAGTCACGTGCAGAACTGTCAGGCCAAAGTGTTTGAAGTAGTCCTGCACCTGCACAGTTTGTTATAGCTTTAATCTTAAGAAGAAAAAGGATTTCGCGGCTTATATTTTTTTGTTAGTTTTATTTTTTTATAAAGTATATTCCTTTAAATTTTCTGCATGCTTCAATCCAAATAACTCAAAGTGTTGCAAACTGAGGCAACAACTAAAGACGGCTGAAGATGAGAGGCACAGAATGGATGGTTAAACCTTAAAAAGCAGCAGGTTAAGGGGAGGAAATTCTCTTCACCTCTTCTGCGAAACAGCTAGACTGGCTTCACTGATGACTTCCAGACCAGAATTTCTTAGCTGACAGCCATGAATGATCCTTAGCACATTGAGTTCCCACATGAGTCAGGACAGCACGATGTGCTCTGGTAAAGCTTACAAGTCACTGCATGAAGATGCAAATGCTAAAGAAAAGATTTTACATCTATTCCACATGAAAAGCTTTCTTTTTCTTTTCAAACTAATTATTTTTCTAACTTTTGAAGTCCCAAATACAGTAACATGTAAGTTTTTATGTTTTTATCTTATAAACTTTAGTAGAACTTTATTTGAGGAATGAAACATTTGTGCTTTTTGTCTATGTTTCCCTGCTCCAACACACCTGACTAAAATTACTGAGTCATTGTGCAGAACTGCATGGACTGTGGGATCCATTTAATTTCAGGTGTTGNTGTCATTGTGCAGAACTGCATGGGCTGTGGGATCCATTTAATTTCAGGTGTTGAGTTGAATAGCCCTGCAGTGCAGTGCAGTGTAATGTTGGAGTAATTTAACCTCCTACAGCATTAGCTGGACATATTAGCGCTTTTCGGGGCTTCAGTTTCTTATAATTTTGGATGGACTACTATATTTATATGCATTTTAAAATAGTGGTTTAAGTCATACAAAAACAGTTTTTGTAGTGTTTTTTTCATTATAACACCCATTTAACTTAGTTGAAACTTTCATATGAGCAGAAATGACAATTGTCTACCAATTTTAATGCTTTTCTTTTGCATTTACTACACCTAGTTCAATATTATGACCAACCAAACAATAGTTATGGGATATCACACAAGAAAAAGAATGTGTTAATAAAAACAAAATATGGTATTCTTTTCAGCCCTGGTAGAGAGAAGAAGATTTTCTGTTCTAGCAGAGTATTAACAGCCCTTCTCTAAGCAAATATTTCCAGTTATTGTTAGCAAACCATTCATTAAAACTTGACTTCTTTAACCATGAGAGAGTTGAGCTGCAGTGCACATCAGGACTGACTGCAACCACTTGAAGCACAAAGCAGTAAATCAGAGGAATATAAACCTTTTCCAACTAAGTGGAAGCCATAGAGGGAGATGATTCTTCATAACCTTGAGGTATCATTTACTTGTTTGCAACCTGAAAACATTTGAACACAGAAAAGCCGAAGAAACCAGGGAGCAAAGACAGGCTTTTTCTAATCAGGGAAAAGTAGTACAGATTAATAAGACAATGTTAAACATGATTTAAAGATTTGTTTATGCAATCTAATCTTGTTCAGCTGCTTTTGGAGCCTTATTTTAATCTACAGTCTCCTTATACAAAGCTGATGGTAACCTGTTTTCACAAACCTAACAAAGAGCCCACATAGCGTTTTTCCTGGTTGTGACTCTATCATGTTATCAAGCTAACTGAACAGAATAGATCAAAATTTTAATACAAAAATAATTGATTCAAAGGAGAGCAATGTTATTTGTCACAACTCTTGTTTATGCCTGAACAGATGATTCATTTTATCCTAATCTCCTCATTGTACCTGTTGTACTATACCTGCAAACATAAGTCACGAGGTTAGATAAATACCAGCATTGAGAGGCATTTGTGGGTCGCTTGTGCAGCGCCAGACAGCAGAACAACGAAGGGAAGATAAGAAGCAAAAAAGCAGGGAGGGAGAACAATATCCTGCCTGGTGACAGAGGAGCAGCCCATGACAACTTCTCCATTTAGACACAATGAAGTCACATGCAGACTGTACTTATGTGGGTGTGGGGTGAACACTCTGTCCTTTGGGAGCTTATTGTTATTAGACACCAGCCAAATACAAGTGGTGTGCACTATTGAAAGAGCTAGAGGCATTTACAGTGTGATGTAACCTGCTTTTTAAACAGAGTGCTGCCATTTGCAAGGCTAAAATCAGCAGATGAGGTTAGAGGTTGATATCTGGCTGACTAAGGTTGTGCTAAAGGGATGATGCAGGAACATGTGTTTAATGACTGATTCAATGGGATTAGCTAATACGAAATGTGGAATCACCAGCAAAACCTTTTTGTTCATCTTTTTCTTTTTTTTAAATACACATTTATAGAAAAACAAGTAGAGACCTGAAAGTCTGAAACCCCTTGAACAGATTTTGATTTTCATTTGTTTTTATTCTATATGTAGACCTAACCAAGTACACTTTTTTAGTTGTTTGCTAAGACAAATATCTAATCAGCCAATCACATGGCGGTAGCTGAATACGTTTAGTCGTGTAGATATGGTCAAGATGAATAGCTGAAGTTAAAGCTGAGCATCAGAAGAGTGAAAGGGGATTTAAATGATTTTTAACGTGGCATGGTTGTTGCTCTGAGTATTTTGGAAACTGCTGATCTGTTGGGATTTTCACACCATCTCTAGGGTTTACAGAGAATGGTCTGAAAAAGAGAAAATATCCAGTGAGCAGCAGTTGTGTGGACCAAAATGTCTTGTTGATGTCAGAGGCCATTGGGTAGACTGGTTGGAGATAATAGAGAAGCAAAAGGAACCAAGGTGTGCAGATTACCCTGAACGCATAACAGGCCCAACCTTGAAGCAGCCGGGCTACAGCAGCAGAAAACCACAGCTGGTGCCACTCCTGTTAGCTATGAACACAAAACTGAGGCTACAGTTCACACAAACTCANACACGTGCCCAACCTTGAAGCAGACGGGCTACAGCAGCAGAAAACCACAGCCGGTGCCACTCCTGTTAGCTATGAACACGAAACTGAGGCTACAGTTCACACAAACTCACCAAACTGGACAATATAAGAAATGTTGCCTGGTCTGATGAGTTTCTATTTCAGCTGCAACATTCAGATGGTAGGCTCAGAAAAACAAGCTGAGGCACCCTCACAAGAGCCATTCATTTCAGCTCTGCCTGTTGGTGTAAAGGTATATAGGGGGCAGATTTGCTTGGTACATTTTGGGCTCTTTAGTGCTCAGATCATCTCCACCTGCTATCTTAAGCATGACAGTGAGTTAACTGGACTCCAATGGCCTCTACAGTCACCAGATCTCAATTCAGTAGAGCCCCTTTGGGATGTGGTGGAACAACAAATCTGCAGCAACTGTGTGATGCTATCATGTCAACGTCAAGCAAAATCCCTGAGGTGAGTTTTCAACTTGTTGAATCTATGCCACCAAGAATTATAGACAGTTCTGAAGGAAACAGGGGGTCTAACCCAGTAATGATAAGGTGGACCTAATAAAGTGGACAGTCCATGTAATTCATTATCATTAACAATAACTGTTTAATTTAATAAATCGTGTTCTTTGAAGTCTGCCACAATGTTGTGGCATGACCTGACGATGTTCAAATGAGCTTGTTGGTCTTCACGTGCCCCCAAAGTTGTCCAACAATCACAGAGAAAACTTTTTTTTTTTTGCACATGGAAACAGCAGAAATAATAAAACTAATATCAAACAGTGAGTCTAGCAGGCTGAAGCAATCTGCAGGCACATGTTCATCCCAGACTTTAACCCTTCTTTGATGACACAACTTGTCATGTGACTGGGTTCGAGCACAATATTTTTTTCCTTAAAGCGCTCTGAGCTGATATTGAGTGTTGGGTAACATCCAGTCGATAACATCTGCTGCTGATGTGATGGAGGCTCCAGTACCAACGCAGACTCTAAACCCTGCAATGAAATGTGATTTTCAAGGCAGCTTTTCAACTTTATCAAAATCCAGATGCCCTCCTTAGCTTCCCGACGAGCTAACCCCGAAGCACTTTCATCAGTTTGGATTTGACATGAGTTCCTTTGACCCAACACAGGCTAAAGGCTGTTTCACATACCTCCTATAAAGACGCACAGCTGTTTTTATTATTATTATTTCTGTTATTCTTTAGGTGGCACAGTTCCAGGAAAAACTAAACAAAGGAAACAAACAGAGTTCAAGTGTTTCCTTTCTACATTTCATAGAGAAAAAGAGCAAAATACCAGTTTTAGCTGTCAACCCATCATGCTGATGTAAGAGTAGACATAGAACAGTATGCTCTCTCCTTTCTGCCAAACTATCACCAAACCACGGCTGCTGTGTGCCCAGTGAATCCAATAACACCGATATGACGGCATGGAAGACACCAACGCTCGCTCTCAACCTCAAGCACAAACCAACGTTTGATTTGGCCCTGCTTTTTGGCTTTTCGTTGATAGTTAGATTTCCAAAAGCCAGCTCATTCAATTCAGTTTTTACTTCTAATGTGCTAAGATCCTCTCATCTAAACGAATTGCTCTTGTGAGGATCGCTCAACTTGTTTTGTTAAGCTAATGAAAATCATGGAAATAAAATTGAGTCTAAAGTGGAACCTGCATTTATTCTGTGACCTCACGAAACTCACAACCAGATGGGAGATCTGTCGCCTCGGCTGGCTGGTGATGCTCCAGTGACTGAAGATGAAGATGAGACTTTCTTCGTCTCGCTGGTTGTCAGAGGTTGAAGCCTCTGCTGACTCAGAGGAGGGAAGCAAAGCCAGACATGTCCTCCACAGACTTTAATTAAAACCATCAGGGAAGATAAAGGTCTGCTGTTGCACAACCGTTACATAACGTGCCACATATTTATATGCGGAAAAAAAAGGGCACCATGGACCTCACAGGTTTTAATTTGAAACAAAACTCTCATAAAGATGATTCAAAACATGATGGTGTTTTGGTAAACTCCAGGAAAAAAAGTCTTAATGGGCTAAGAATGTAAACAAACTGGGCACATTCAATTCTGCTTTATTCTTGTCCCAAATTTCATGATGTAAGATTCATCTTTCTTTTTTTTTTGTTTTT
Organism: Melanotaenia duboulayi; assembly: GCA_026261665.1. Lineage (NCBI taxonomy): Eukaryota > Metazoa > Chordata > Actinopteri > Atheriniformes > Melanotaeniidae > Melanotaenia > Melanotaenia duboulayi. Next base: position 10,846,076 of record CM047997.1, on the reverse strand, counting down.
TTTTCAGTAGAACAAATAAAATGTTGAACTTTTCCTTTAATTCGGACACTGGGAACAAAGCTGCTCAATTTGATTATAAAAAAAAAAATCCAAAATGTAACTTACTCTCATTTTCCTACTCACTGCATGGCTTAATTAAGAGAGCGGCCTAACAGTCGCTTCTCCAATTACAGCAACTTTACTGGGGGGTCGATGAGGCATCCTCAACTCAGAGCAATGGGGGTAAAATAACATTTGAGCCACCCCCGAACTCCTTGATCTTATGTGCCAGTCAGACAGGAAGTGCTTTAATCATGGGAGCTGCCTTGTTTTGTCTGATGGTGAAAAGAGAGCGAGAGGGGAGAGTAATGTATCCAGCAGCTGCCGCGGCAGGATTCCTGCCTTAGCTAACAAGCATAACCTCAACAGCTGGGAAAAAAGAAAAAGAGCAAAATGAAAACAAATTGTTTTCTGATCTCATATATTTAAAAGAAAAAAAAAAACTTCTCATTCCAGCAAATTCAACAGCAATTATGCCCACATGTCATATTTTCTGGATCACAGATTAAGAAACGTATTCATAATTTTGGCCCGGTTTCTACACCGGATGTAGAGCAAAACTCATATTCATTACTATGTCTGCATCATATTACCATTTTCCTGCAGCTTGCTGGATTTTTGGGAAAGAAGTGATTTGAGACGACTGTAACATCTCTAAAGTCCTGGATTGTCTTTGTTGTATTGTATGGTCCATGATGCATGAAATCTTGTTGAAATGTCCATAAGGCTGGCAGGTAGGTCCATCACCTGGATTCTTGTACTACGTAGCCATGCTGTTGTAACAGATGCGTTATGTGGTTTAACATGTGGTCTCTGATTTGCACACACATTTCCCCGAAACTTTACAGCAGGGATCAACAGCTCTGGTCCTCGAGGAAGGTATTGGATGTTTCCCAAATGAATGGGTCATTAACAGACATGCAGAACTTGACAACAAGATGTTGGATATCCATTTAATTTGAATCAGGTATGTTGAAGTAGGGAAACACTCAATACCTACTGGACACCGTCCCTCAAGGACTGGAGTTTCTTTACAGCATTGATGGAGTTTTTCCTGATGTGTAACCTTCCAGTTCCATACCATCATAGATTTAGGCTGTTAAATTGANTTTTTCCTGATGTGTAACCTTCCACTTCCACACCATCATAGATTTAGGCTGTTAAATTGAGCTCTGATATGAAAGGTGGACCATTGCCTCTTTAGTGTAGAGGGTGTTGTGTCCATGCTTTCCAAAAGTCCATTTTAGATGAGCACTGGCTCAGAGAAGACAGCCGTGTTCAGGTTCATGTTCACATATGGCTTAGTTTTAACCTGTGTTTGCAAAGGTACGATGAACTGTGTTGACTGACTTCCACGACAGAATCACGCCTGTTTTTAAGGCAGTGCTGCCTGAGGACCCAAAGATCACGTGTATACCATATCTCCATTTCCCATGCGCACAGAGACGTCTCCAGACAATGTGTATTGTACATATATTTACGATAACATTATTCTGAAATTGCTCAGCTATTAGTAGGCAGTGTTTTGCACATTACTAATTTCTGCACACCTTCCAAAAAAGACTCTCTAAGGTGCTCTTTTTGTTCCCAATCATACTGTTCCTGTTTCAAATCAACCTAACTAGTTTAAACATGTTTCTTTTTAGCACTGCTTACTTTTCCAACGTTTGAGGCATGTTGCTGCCATTCATTTTAAGATGAGACAAGAAATAGTCAAATTTCTCATTTGGAACATTTGACACATTCTCTGCGACTCATTGTGAATGAAATATTTAATTTGTGTGTTAAATTATCTTTGTTTTACTGCAGTTGAACAGGAAACTTATTATCAGCTTATGAGTTGTAAGCACATCAACTCATGCAGCAAGACAAACGTAACAATAGACACACTGTCGAATGAGACATGAGCTCACCAACAGAGACTTTTTTTTTAATGCATAAACCGGTTTTCTGACACATGAACCGGTTTTCCTGCATATTTCCTGAGGACATTACAACGACTGCTTTTATGGCCGTCACATGTAACACACTAAAAAGTTGCAGGTTTGAGTTTCATCATAGATAAAGATCTTTTAGAAACCAGCGAGATAAAAGCTACTGTGTGCTTCTTTGTCATCCACCAAGCTGCACACACACCTCCGTTTTTAGACAACAAAGTTGCTCAAAGTGCATTTTGAGACAAAAAGTTCACACCATTTGACTTGGAAACAGTTGGGTTTATTCAAATGTTACATGTATTCACCCAAGAAATCCAGCTGAGCTCAGCAATGCTCAAAATGTGTTTGAAGAAGTCAACTCAGCTTTTGCTTTTAAACCCTAACTACACTCATTTTGTCCCTGACCAAAATACATCTGTATCCATAGAATGTCTAATCAACATAAAACCAGCCAATGAGCAGTTACTCTCTCCGGATAATCCCCCTCTCCTGAAGCAGCCAGACAGCTGTGGTTGAAATGTGGACTCAGGCTTGCAAATGTGACGCACACAAAGTTAGAACCTATAACTTTCACAAAACCAAACAGCCATTCTCCATTATATTCTCCTACATAGGAGGTTTTATAGTGTGGTTAATGGTTTTGTACATCCTGAATAAGGATGGAGATGTCAATATTTCTTTTTTTTAAAAACCCACCAACAGCTTATTGAGGTTTCAAAGCACTGGAATGACTGGGAAGAGCACCATAGCTTGACTGACACTGATGTGTTTTTTTTTTCTTTAATATGTATACACATAATTGCTGGGAAATGTTTGGACAAACTTACTCATAAACTTACACAAACTGAAGACATTCAATGATTTTTCAGCTTCAGGAACGTGGTTTAATCTTCTTATATACTGGCTGAAAACTGATCAAATAATTATCTTGCAATTTATCAATACATAAAATAATACTTACTCTTCTGCAATAGTAAGTGATGCAACTAATAAACATAGACAGCACAACGCTACCCAGTAGTGCTAGCTTATGAACAAATAACTTGGACCAGACAAGGGCCTAAATATGAATGTGCAGCAGACCTACACTGATGTTTTGCACACATTTTGCTGCACTCAAAATAAATAAATAAACAAATAAATAAAAAATCTGTTTTGGTTTTGTTAACATACAGTTGTTAGCCTTTTAGTATCCCTCCTCTGTAAAACACCAAAGCTATAAGGTACGAATATGTTACAGGAAATATCCATTTTTAGAAAGCTTTTCTTCATAAAATATTTACATTGATAGTTTATAGTTTATTCATTTCTAAAGCTAAGAGAAATGCTGTGAAAGGATCACTTTTGTGTCGACTGAGTTTGAGAATCGTCACTTCTGGGTGATATGATAAAATCTACTGGGATATATTTGTCATTATTGGCGACATGGAGGTCATGGTATTAATGTCTAACCTTTATCTGGTTGTCTTGTTATGTCTTCATGCTTCTTGCATCAGTGTGAGTCAGTGTATCAGTGAGTCACATCACTCATACATTATAGCTCATAGAGATTTATGTGATATAGACACCATGTGTGTCAATAGCCTTTAGCGGATGCAGCCTAATAAGGAATTTGTTTTATAGACTCATTAATTTGAAAGCATTTGGTCATTTATTGCTTTTGATAACAATCAGAAAGTTAGATTTCTTATTTTAAATTTATAATGCTAATTATGTTAGACTTATATGATGTTGTGTGTGTTTTATTGGATACAATGCTTTACCTGAGTATTTAAGAACTCCACCTATTTTTACTTGTGCCAAGGTCAAGGTTATGTTTTCGGCAGCATACGTTTTTCTGTGTGTCTGTTAGCAACGTAAAGTAAAGTCACATTAAGTCTGGAATTAAAGTGTTATTTTTTAACGCATTAAACAACAAAGTTACTGGTTATGTCATATTTAAAAATCTGAAGTAAGCTGATTTTGGAAAAAATTATTGGTATAAAAATGAAAACTCATAATAAAAAAAAGTCAGACTAACGAATACAGAAAATACAGAAAATAAAATTCTAAATGGAAAAAATGTGGACATAATTACAACCAGACTGTACGGATTATAAAAAAGATATAGCATTTGAGGAAAACTGAAATCTTTCAGGTTTATTTTGAGGATATTTTTTGCCCTTTAGGAGAAAATATTTAACGTGCAACATCTTTACATGGCCGGATGTTTATTTTTTTTCATCTAATGTGTTTGGTAATCAACAATAATCATCTTGTAAAGCAGAAACAAACAGCAGTAAATGACTGGTATACCTGAAAATATCCTATCAGGGCTGACCTATCAAGTGATTATTATTTGTGTTACAAATCTCATCTGCAAAGCTGTGAGGAACCTCACCATCAATATGTTTACCTCTCCTATGATGACAATGTACATAGCCTCTGTTTTCTATGTTAACTTTTGCTATTAGTGACGCACATGTTTGCGTCACATGTGGGAACTTTCCATTGTAATTTCACTGTTTATCTCCAAACAGTCGATAACCTGTTGTGTTCTGGGAAAAGTTCCCACAGCATTAAGAAGCTGCATTCCCAGAAATCAGGAGAATATAAATATCAGGCCGCCATGACGTTGTTGACACATCACTGACCATGTAGGTGTCGTCTGGATCATCTATGACATCTACAACGCTGCATTTGCACAGTTAGCATTTTGAAATATGAGCAGCCATGCTAATCTGCAAAACTCAAAATACCCCAAAGATGCACAACGTTCCTCCAACAAGTAGCCACATGTACTTATTGATTTTATTTTGTAGGATATATGGTCACAGGTTTGCAGCTCTAAATGTGTTTAATTACAGCTAAAAGATAGTAAGTTTTGATTTTTTTGGGGGGGTGGGGTGTCAGTTAAACTGTACAACATGAGTTAGACAGACAAAGCCTGTTCTTTTTATTAGTTTAATCTTTTGTAGATATGTCTTTCTTAATAAAGTTATAATTAAAACCACAGATTTTCCACATCTAACACTCACACACACTGTAATACTAAATACTGAAATTTGATGCCCAGTGATTATGTTGCTCATGGGGTTTTGCATAAAATAAAATAAAAACACAAGACTTTTTAAACAGTTCTAAGTTTTGCTTTCTGAATTTGCAAAAGGGTGATCTTAAACTACCTTATTTCCTATAATTCTTCTTTTAATATTTCTCTCCCCCGAATGCTGGGCTGTGTGACATGAGAAACACAAACAATAAACATCATTAAATTTCCTTTTATATTCTCTAAGCATTGGTAACAGTTCATATTAAATACCAGTAAATTATTTTCCATGCATCAGTGCATTTCCAAGCAGAAACCTACCTGAAGGTATTTGTTGTTAAATGTTCTGCTGTACATTTATCTGTAAACACTGCTGTTTATCCTCCCATTTTGGATTTTCTTCCAGTAAATTACTGATTTAATAAAGCGGAAAGAGCTAAAAAAACAAAAAAAGAAAAGAAAAATAAAAGAATAGGTCGTAATAAAGATTTCTACCATGAAAAGCAGATAGAAAGAACAAATGTGTGTAAAAGTTACATTTTCAAGGCTAACATTCATCCCATCGTTATTTACATTCAGGATTATGTTGAATAAAACATTTTTTATGCAGTCAGCTGATCTGTTGGATATCATTGCCCTCTCTGGTTGCACAGCTGATTCACATATCAGACGAAATCCTGCTGACCTGGATTTCACAACTCCCAGCAGGTGTTATGTGAACTAAGGTAACCTGAGTGAATTAAAATGATGCTAGCGAAAGGCTAGCTCCATTTTCTGTTGGGTTTAGTAAAGAAAACTTTAAACGTGCTGAATCTAGTGACATAGTTGGGAGCAGCAGATATACAATTTTGCATGTATTGGTTGAAGGTGCTTGATTTGACTTAACTTATATAGTCTAGCTTTAGCATCAAGCTATGCTAGCATTCGCCTGCTTAATATTTTAGCTAGGCGTTTTGAAGCTAAAGCTGTCACCATTTCTGTTTTGTACAATTAAGTACTTACCTTTCATCAACCAAAACATCAAATAACCTGTCTAACACTCCCACCAAAAGCCTTTAAAAATGTAGCCCCACAAGTAGCCTCTGTTACTATGCTATCCATTAAGATTAGTTTAAACAAGTAAATTACTTTCCGCGCATCATTGCATATCCAAGCTGAAACCTACCTGAAAGTATTTGTTGTTAAATGTTCTGTTGCACATTTATCTGTAAACATGGCTGTTTATTCCCCATCTCATCTTCCAGTACAACCTTTCTACAAAAATCATCATAAATTGCTAAATTTGATGCAAATCCATAACTCTAGGATACTGGGGAAAGTACTGATTTAGTAAATAATGATTTTTATTAAAAACTTATTTTGTGTGTTTAGTTTATAGGCCTAACCAAGTAGTTTTATTACTTAATCCATTAAGCAGCAAAGAAAGTGTGACATATTCTAACTGTAACTTAAAAGAATGCAATTTATCCCTAAAAATATTAATGTCTAATCTTAACTAAATAATCCTATAAACTTAACTCAACTCAAGTATTGCTGGGTGTTGGCTAAAGGTAAGCCATTTTTTTTAAAAGAAAACATTAGTCACACATTTGTTTCAAACTGGTGTCCTATTGCTCCTAGACCATAATGCATCCACCCTGAGGACTAAGCAGTTTCTTAGAGGGAAACACTGAGCTCACATGAGACATATTTCAGGGAGTAAGACATATCTTTTGAGCAACAACTCTTAGAGGAGCTTGATTAAAGGACATCCATTTGGTTCATATTTTGGGTAAGAACAAATTACATATATGGGACATAGAAGAAAAAATCTGATTTTACTCCAAGAATGTCTTGCATCATTAACAGGATTATAGTGGAGAATCATATCTTCCCAGGCTCCATCACAGCAGTTATTCAAAATAATTTACAGCATTCATATTCAAGTTTGCATGACCTTTTTAACAACACTCTTTGAGTTACATGGAGATTTTGCATTCAATGAAAAATGTCTTAAAATTTTATGTCTCCTATGGGCTCATGGACCAATCAGATGCAAAGAAGAGTCACTTCATGTGATTAGCATCTGGGCTAACAAAGTAGCTTTAACACACTGCACAGATGGCATCCAACTGCCGCCCAGTGTGTGTTACAATGACAGTGTGTTTCACACTAAAAAAGATACAAGAGACACAGGTTCACTGATGCTCCAGCATGGATCATGATCAATAAGTTTGCTTTAAATGACCTCAAGCGGGTTTGGGGGATGCAATTTAAGGCTTCAAAACAGCAACAATCAACTGTGGCTGGATCTACATCTTATACGTACGTAATGAGAAACTCAACCATCTAGCCATTTCGTGTAAACTTTAAGATATAAGAGAACAAGAAGGAGAGCAAAGCTACTATGGCTCACAAATAGGTTGGTTTGTTCTGACAAGTTATTTTTTAAATAATTCAAGTAAGTATTATTAGCTTGAACTTTGTTAAAAGACTACTGAAAGATTTCAGGGTAAATTTACTAGGGTTGCCAGGTAAGATATACAAAAGTGAGCCACCTTCTTTAGTGATATTAAAAGTCCATCTATTTTGAGAATATCCATAACCAGCATGGAAAAATACTACTGGGCCACATGCACTGTTTTTGTTTGACCTTGTAGGCGGCGTTCTGGCATCATTCTGACCCAGTTGGCATTCGTTTGACTTGGAGCGGTATTCACCACAGGGTATCAGTTTGCATTTCAGATTTTACAGAAGAGGCATTTAGGATTTGATTACAAACCATTAACCTTTTGAAAAAATTAGTATCCGCTTTATGCATGTTTAATGTCAAAACAGCAGAACAACTAGTGACATGCATTCAGAGTAAAAAGACATTGGGGTCATCTTGTGTTGAACAGGATAGCAGATAAGACTTACACAACACTTGGAATAGATAAGGTTGTGAAGCAGACACCTTAATATCTCTTGGACTGACTGAAGCTGTGCCACAGCTGAATCAACTATTGTTACAGTAGTGACACAATATCCCATCTCAGCTAGCCAACATTTAAGCAAGCGCTCCTTATCAGATCAACAATAGGCCTCCACTTTCCCTTTTTACCTCAGCTGCAGGGCTGAAACAACCTGCTCCCAACACAGTTCCCATTGCTGAGGGTAAAGATGAGAGAAAAAAGGGAGTTTACGCCTCAATTTTCTCACGCCGGTCATATCTACAGGACAGAGGATAAGTTTACAGTGATCCACCACCGCAGTGAGACCCATCAGTCGCTGCTCAACTGCAAGCAGTTCATGAGAAAAGAGGGCAAAGTCAGCTCACAGATGGGGGTCAAAGGAAAGTAAAACAACAACCACACTTGGGGGGAAAGATAAGGATAAAACAGAGGAGACAATAGAACAATGACACACCCAGAGCAGCAGCTGTAGGTTCAGGTAGTGCTCTTGGCTAATGTTTCAAGGAGAAACACACACCAACACTGCTAATAAGTTAACCATTGAGGACACGCATGGCTTTCCAGAGCTTTGCTTTTATTTTTTATTTATTTTGAAGTGAGAGGAAACAGACCATCCAGTATACGAAAGCCAGGAAGTGATATAGGACACATCGTAGTGCAACATGTTGAATAACTCTCTATTTGCGTGACATTGTTCAGGTGGTTTGGTCGACTCGAGTAAAGGTCCACAGTGCAGCGTAAAAGCAAAACAAAGTAAAATATTTTCATAATTTCGAACCAAGTCCCCCAAACTCTTCCTGGACAGAATGCGGCCTAAAAGACTTTTGGAAAATGTTGGGAATTATAAGCCAAAGCAGAGTGAAGGAAACCATCTGAACCTCACAATTATTGCATTGAAATTTAAATGCTGTCCAGTTTTAAATTAAATATAGGATTGTTTGAATGTCGTCTCTATAGAAAGAAAACCACAGCTCATGTCTAGTTTTCTGAGTCAAAAACAACAAACTGTAAAAACAGTCTGTTTGGTTGCAGAGTCAGTATAAGCATCCCCTAAGCCAGATGTTCATTTTAACACTCATGTCACTAGTAAATGAACTTTATAACATGTAAACTCATTTTCCAACGTTTTCATTTGAGAAGTCTGTGTTTTGCCGTATTTTGAGTCTTTCTATGATCGTATTCTGGTCTAGTTAGTATTCTAGTTAAATTTTATATCATGTTTAATTTTGTACAATCTACCTCTTCTTTGTTCTGTTATAATTACTTCCTGTTTCTCTGTTACACCTGGTAGTTGCTGATTACAGTCTTGCAGTATAGCATCTTCATGGCTTCCTTAATTCTCTGCCTATTCCTTGTTTGGAAATGTTTGTCTTCAGATTTATTTTTGGTTCATTCAAGTATAGCTTGTAGTTCATCCTGACTTTGCAGCTCTTTTTGTTTTCAGTTAAATAAAATCTTAAATCCCATGTCCGCCTGGTTTGGATGCTTCATGTTTGCTCTTTATGGATTATGACAGTTTTCTAAACTTTACCATGAGAGCAGTTACACACATCACAAGCCAAGTTCTGCATCTTATTCCAGCTGTTTGGACATTTTTAGTAAAAGTCTGATCTGTTTTGTAAATGCAACCTTTTTATTTTGGAAGTTATTTTTTTTATTTTTGTCCTCTTATGGAGGGTTTCCAAAAAATACAATATTTTAACAACATGTTTTGTTTGTTTTTTTTTTTTCTATAACTTGGCCACATGTGATTTCTTAGATGTGGTTTATTTCTTATCACACATGAACAAAATCAGAGCTCCACAAGTTGAAAATAGATAACCACAACAAGCTCTGAAAACTTTCATCCATGAAGACACATCTTAATCTGCTGGTCTGATGACATCATTAATGGTGGGGAGCAAAATCAGCCTCAAAGGGCCACTTCATGTTACACAAGTCAAACACTGTTTTCATTAAACTCTTCTCTTCATACAGTTATTATCAATTTTTCTTTAATATTTTGAAGATATCAGTTTATTAATATATTGCAGCTTTAAGCCCATTTCTCCAGCCAAGCCTTGATCCAGAAATGTCCCAGGAACATCATTCCAGACATCTATCCAGAAATTGCTTCTTTCAACTGAGAAACATCACAAAGTTGAGAACTTTGATGTCAAAAACTGAACTTGAAATGGTGATTCATGCTTTTATTTCTTCTTGTTTAGACTATAACAGACATTTTGCTTGCTTAAATAAGAAAAAGCTCAGCCGCCTACAGGATGTACAGAATGCTGCTGCATGGCTTTTAACTCGCTCTCAGACAAGAAGGCATATCACATCTCAGATTACTAGTAATTTTACGTACATGCTTTTAGAGTAGCACCCAAACTGTGGAAAGTGCTGCGTCTTTCTTTGACAGGTTTAGAGTGTGTCAATTCCTTTAAAAAGCAGATGAAACATTTTTGTTCAAGCTTTTTAGTTAAATGAGGGGTTTTATGACTTTGTCTATGTGTTATTTATAGTATAGTATAGTATTTCTTCTTTTAAAATATAGTATAGTATTTCTATTGTGAAGTACTTCATGGTTTATATCTGTGAATGGTGCTATATACAATATATGCATTTCCCTCCTTCATTTAACATAAATGGTCCTTCTGCCTTCTTAGGTTTTAGTTTGTTTATGTCCATCTCATCTGTCATCAGTTTGCTTTTTTATGTATAGGATTCTCTGGGATTTAGTTCTGGTTTTGATTCAGATTTTATTAGATTTCATCATATTGTTGTGTATGTTTTTGTGGCAAAATTCCTTGATCTGGTTTAATTTAGATTCTAGTTAATTGTGTACCCTGCTATTTTGGTTATTTCCTGTAAGATTTATTAGAGTCTATCCAGGGGTGGCCAAGTCCAGTCCTCAAGAGCTACTATTCAGCAAGTTTAAGATGCAACCCTTCCCCAACACACCTGAATCAAATGGCTGAATTCCCTGATCCGCATGTTATTCAGCTTTGCAGAGGCCTGGTAACAAGTCAGTCTTTTTATTCAGGTGAGATGGAGAAGAGATGAATCTAAAAGTTGCAGAATAGTAGTTCTTGAGGACTGGACTTGGGCACCCTCAGATCTCCTTGTGGATTCAGTTAAGTTTACTTCTTGGTCCTCTGTTGCAGCTGGTTTCTGTCTGTTAACTACCACACTTGCACCTCATTTGTAATTAACCCCTCTGCATGAATACTTCTTTCTTTTGCTCCTCCTTTGGACGTCTTTTCCCCAATGAGCTTTTTTTTTTTTTTTTTTTGTATTGTAATATTTTTAATCCATCAGCCTGACTACTGCCCACAGAGCCTGCATTTGGGTTCTATGCAAAAACCTCATTTAAGCCATACATCCATTTTCTGTAACAATTTAGGGTTGCGGGGGAGCTGCTGTCCCAGCAGTTACCAGGCAAGAGGCCTCAATTAAAGCCTTTTTTTTAACCTTACTAGCAACATCCAATCATTCAGGCTTGTCCTACTTACAAGAGCCCACCCATTTTTTTCTAACCCCTCTCTTCCAAACAACCAAATCCGGGCAGCCAATTTTCTTTATATGCTGTTTAAAACACAGAGGAAACAAACAATGACTTCCTTTTTAATAATTATACATAACTGGCATTAGCTATGACTTCATCTAATGACCATTTAATGAAAAACAGCAGAGCGTGTATATAACTTATCTCTAACTAGAGGAATGAGAATCTCCAACTTTTTATTGCTGCTTTTTCCTCATTTTTATGTGAATCCTTCAGGCTCCAATGAAAATAGTTTACCCCCTCTGAACACTTTATTAATGACTCCATGCTGATGTTTAAGGTAGATTGGAGGTCATTGTCATTAGTCTGATGAGAAATTTTCATTGCTAATTGTATGTATGCTTGATATTTGCCAAGTTGGCTCGCTCTCATGAATTCCTGCAGAGTGCTATCAACTGAGGGATTTGATTCAGCTACATGTAGTGGATTTATGCCTAAATACAACAGGGATGCTGTGGCACCAAAGAGGCTTCAGGTCTCTGTCCTGGCATCCTACTTTAACACAGTAAACCACTACTAGAAAGGAGGAAAGTGAATGAAATTACTTGTACAATGCACTTTAAATTATAATTCTAACAGCTTTAGTAGATTCCTCTTGACTGATCCTGAGATGACTGTAAAAGTGTTAAAAGTCGGAAAACTTTACTCGATTTGTCAGAAAAGTAAGTTTTGATCTAACATTTGTTTGCATATTCAAAACTACAGGAACAGAAAAATGGAAATGAGTGTGTTGCAAGATTCAGTATAAGCATAGGAAGTATAAAATATTATGCTGGCACGAGTAAGCAAAACAAACAAAAACATAAACAAATAAATAATCATAATAAATGAAATAAAAAAAAAACCCAAAACAAAACAAACCCAGTTACTCTTCAAGATCTGCAGACAAAACAGTTTAGAGAAAATGACTGTGTTTTTGTCAGTGTAGGCCATAAATCCTTCTGCTGTAGTGCAGTACTTGTAGCATAGGGCACTACCTTGTAATTTTCAGATTGCATTTTACATTTAAACTATTTCCAACTCAGTTTCTCAGCTCATTAACAAACAGTTCTGATAGAAAAACACTAAAACAGAAATTTTCTTTGTTGATTTCTTTGCCAGTTTTACCTTTTTTTGAAAATCTCGTTCATTATCCGGTTAAAATTGAGAACGTGCCTACTTTATCTTTTTAAAAGAGCTGCTTTTGAGGTGGATTCAGTCTTTTAAACAGTGGGACAAGAGACACCGGTTGTTTTCTGAACCACCTGCTACATACTAGCTGTTATGCTGCAAACAAATGGAACNTGGTATTTTTTTTAACCACCTGCTACATACTAGCTAGAATGCAGTATACTTAGGGTTGCCACCTTGGATTTGTGGAAA
>CM047997.1:10810323-10831091 GCA_026261665.1 Melanotaenia duboulayi | reverse complement strand
ACAATAATTTTCGTTACCACTTAGTCTAGTTCAGGGTCGTGGGGAAGCTGGAGCTTATCCCAACAATTAGCAGTCGAGAGGCAGGGTGCACCCTGGACAGGTTGCCAGTCCATTGCAGGGCATAAATTAAAATAAAGGAAATAAAATCAGATGTGTTTAAAGTGACACATCTGTCAAAGGAGGGAAAAAATCCACTATCACTGCATAGGAAGTAACAGGGTAAGTAGCAGCCAAGTGCTTCTAGTAGGATAAAGATCATGTTAAGACCAGATGTTTTGTTCTTTTTCTTTTTCTTTTTTCTTGTCCTTATACATAAAACCTTTTTACAACTGAAACCTTTACTGTGGTTCACTTAAGCCTATAAAAAGACACGATCTGCCCTGCAAAACATCAACAGAGATATGAGGTATGTGTTTAAATCCAAACAGCTTTTTTTTTTGTTTATTTTCTTCTCGGGCTTCAGAGGCTGACATCACTGAAGTTCAAAGCATGAGTGAGATGAACTCACCAACCTGCACTGACTCTACCTCCACACCTGGCTTGTGTTGCATCTTAGATCTGATGCTCCCTGGATGACAGCCAGAAAGCCCCTTTTTGTGTCGCTGGATGTTTCTGGGACGAGTTTCAACAAAAGTCTCCTTTGTCTCACATTCAGGCTCACCCGGTCCTTTTACCTCTCTGAAGTGACAGCGCAGGTGACGAGGTAAGTACCAGGAGGAAGATGAAAAGCCAGAGATTAGCTTGAAAGGAAATTGGGTATCATGTGGTGCACCAGATGGATCGAAGATATGAGGGGTGGAAAAAGAAAGGAAAAGAGTGAATTTAACAATACATTGGTATTTCATTAATATACATTCAAACATTGACCTGCTTTATCATCCTTAATTTAAATTTAAACCCATCATAGCGTCACTTAACTATGTCCCAGTCTTAATTTGATTATATAGGCAAGAATTAAATTTAAGAAATTGTTTACAACCATAGCTGATGTTCCAAAGTCTAGCAGTTACAAATTGATTTATCTGAGTTTCAGTCCACACGATGAACCTGCAGCTATGGATCTGTCTCAACAACAAGATTTATCACCACACTGATTATCTGTTAAACTGTTCTTTTTGCTTTTTCCTGCCTGCCTTCAACAACAGCAGCAACTGGAGACAAACAATACAAAGTGTGCTAGCAGACAGCATCATGCCTACATAACGTCAACATGTTTTAATGCATTTTATTTTAAACTTAAGGGGGTCTTAGCAATGATGGAAAAAAATAACGACAATATAAATGTTATGTGTTGAGTGAGAAGCTTGGCATGTGCACAAAGCTACAAACCAGGTTCTGGTGAACCGGCCGCCTTTGAATTTGGTTTCTAGCTCTCTTTGTGTGTAACTGACATAGTTTGAATTCTGACCAGCAGCAGCATTTCCATCCAAAAGCAGAGCCAAAGTTGAAAAGTGAGACTTTGAGACAATTTTGCCTTGTTATTAGACTCTGAGGCTGATTGACCGGTGATTGTCTCAGAAAAACAAGAGGCAAGAGAAACATTTGACCAGAATTGGGATGACAAAACTAAAAATAATTGAAGGGGGATATATCCCATATTAAATTTATGCATAAACTTCATTAGTAGTTGAGTTTGCAATTTCCAATTGGGAACATCAAATTTTTTAACTTTTAGTAGTAAAATGGCTATTTTTTTAAGGCCTAACCTGAACTGTCTGTAAGAAAACTCTTCTAATCCTGTTCTGCTTCCCTTTTTTCTCCTTTAATATGACTCAAAGTATTCAAACAAACCTTGTGGTTGCAGAGAGATCTTCATTTTATTTGCAATTTTGTACAGAGGCTTAAACTTAAATTAGACACAGGTGGTTCAATTATTGTATAGGAGAAGGATGATGTCCAATGAAATAAGGTAGAAAATATTGAGTTGGATGTTTTTGTCCCTGCAGTGGACATTTTGTTCTCTAAATATTGGACATAAGTAGATTCCTTCCAGTTCTAGACTATGAACCTTCTAGTCAATTGAAATAAACTTAAGACAACGGGTCAGGAGAATCATTAAAGAGGTTAAAGCGACACAGGCTGACCCCTGATGTTTTATAACTCATGTCACTGTGTCAGGTTTTTTAAAAAATGCAACACTTGTTCTTACAAACACGAAGCAGACATGCCAACTGCATCTCACAGTGAAGGGAAAATACCTGCATGTCCAATCTGGTTGCATAAAACCATTAATGTGACAGAGATAATAGCCTAATTCTTTTATTGGAATGACAAAAAAACCTTTGAGGGGGAGACAGCATGTCAATCTAAGGGGGAAAAAAGCAGCATTCCAGGTTATATAATTTAGGTCAAATGCAGAGAAATCTGAGAGATCCGACAGACGTGCTTGTTATTATCTGTCATTATCAGCAAGTCTGTGTGTGAGGCTTTTGGGAATTTGATATCTTGGCTTTTGGCTTAACATTTTGATGTGGCAGCGCTTTTTGTTTCTTTGCATGGCTTATCTTTTTTAGAGTTACATAACTGGTTTTCATGTTGAATTGCTGTTGATGCATTTCATTCAAGGGCAGTCTGTGTCACTGAAGGGATGAGAGAGTCTGGCTTTGTTTATGCTCATCCCTCCAGGCGAAAGGTGTGTTTACAGGCAGGGATCTGTTTCTGCTGCCACGCCGGGGGTGGTTGTGATGGTGAGGCTTGTCTGAAACAAAGATGTTTTAGAGTATGTTATAAGAGCGAGGGAGTGAAGGTATGAGTAATCCAGTATGATTAATAGTCTGAAAATACTGAGGAGGTAGAGGACATCCAGGTGGTTTGCAGAAAGTTTACACGCAACAGGCTGGAAGAAAGCGTCCGACTCAGGTTGGGCCAGAGTTATGGTCGTGACCTCGCTGATAATGAAGATGACTGCCTCCTATCACGGCACTGATATGTCAAGACATGCTCAGATAGAGTTATCCCTTAGTTTGGTTTATCAGATTGAGAAAAATAGCATTTACTAAACTGCACTAGTTCTTACAAGCTTACATAACTAAAGATGCAACGCATAAATGGCATTTTGTTACAGGAATATTGTTCCTATTTAGTTGAATATATGAAAAATAACAGACAAATTTGACAGGAATACAATATTTTGTACCAACAAGGTGATTCCTAAAGAGCTGAAAATGTCTCTCCATGTTGTGCAGTGTGTCCTATTAAAAGAAATGCAAGAAAACTGGACAAATGCAGGATTAAAATAAGTCTCAGGCCTAAAAACAAAAAACTATCTGTAGTAGATGACGGTATCTGACAGTAAAGTCCCTAAAAAATAGGAAGGCCAGCGAAGATCACATGCTTAACATTGAAAATGCATGTGAACCTTAACTGGAGCCTCATCAGAAATGGTCTCCATGGAAGGGTAGCTGTCGAGAAGCTGTTTTTGAGCAACAAAACATGAGGAAATGGCTAAAGTCTGCCAAATGACACGAGAATGGGACTGAAAATCAGTGGCACAGGTCTAATAGAGTGCAGAGCCTAGTGAAACGGTGTGGGATCANAAGAATGGGACTGAAAATCAGTGGCATTGAGGGCAGAGCCTAGTGAAACGGTGTGGGATCATCTTTACAGAGAACGGAACAATAAGCAGCCAAGATCCAAAGAAGAGTACAGACTGATCCTTCTACTCATCTTCTGTGTGGTTTACATGTGACGAGCCAATGGAACAAAGAAGCTGGGATGTATTTAATGGTTGCACAGTCCACTGCTGTCTACTGCACTGCCTCTTTTATGTCTCTTTCTGAGAATCTTTGTTATCACAATATCATCCATCGTCACCGTGTTTGCAACTGCCTGAAACTGATGTCAGAAGTGAACTCTGCCTTTTACTTGATTTACTGCTTAACAACCATACCAACTTAAAGGAGGCATTGGAGTATGAGGGCATTGACACTTGACATTTGAAACTGATTTACATACATAAAGAGAGCATAAACAAGGTTCAAGAGGCTCAGGCTGTCTGCTGAATATTGACTTTAAGGTTGGTTAGACCTGGACAAACTCTGTTTTTGTCTTTTATTCTGTATTTCTTTTTATGCTTACATGTTTTCTCAAATTGTTGCTTGCATTTCCTATTTTCAAGGCAACATTTAACACATTTGGAGGTGGTTTGAGACTTTGCATGCTCTGTATGTGTAAACTTCACATTGAAGAAAGTCTGGGCCTCCCATTTTCAATGTATTTCCAGAAAGCCCACATGTTCCAAACTAATCAGAGAAAAGACAACAGGTTCATAAATCCACTGACAAAAACTCCAAAGAACCTTTTTGCAAAGTGTTCACTGTTGGAAAATTAGAACATTTAAGCAAAGCAGGTCTAGCATATATTGTGTTTTTCCACTCAAAGCAAATGAAAATGTGGGTGTGACAGATGCAGAGTCCTCATAGCACAGACGTCACACTTACTCCTTTCAACCGCAGACCAAACTGCTGACCAACATAACTGATGCTTTTTGTTTTTCCACACACCCCACAGTCCCACATCCAATTAGTCATCCAGACATATGATGACAGCAGAAGATGCAACCACATATTTTAATAAGGTGAGCGGGTCATGGCCTGGATTCTGTTATCAGTAGTTCTTATCCATAATCCAACAGATGGGAGAACTATTGCTGTCAGTTCTGGTATTTTCATGAATGAAGCAATAAATGTGGTGATACCTGAGGACAAAACAGTAAACATGGTATGATGCATCTGCATATGAGGACCAGGATTGAGAAACACTGTCCTAAAATCAATAAATTCACTCAGATAAGTGAACAAATGGAAAAGTTTAGCACCTGCCCTCCTGTATGCTCAACGTACCAAAATTCTCCCTTCTTGACCTCTGACCTTTGCAGATGCAGCTCAGCCTAACCTTGTAAAAAACCTGTTTACTGCATCTGTGTCACTAGCAGGCAGATTTTACAAGCACAGGTGATTTTAGGTTCCTTACTGAGTGATTTACCACCTGCTTGGTTTTTGGCTGGTTTTCACCAAAAAAAAAAAAAAAAAAAAAAGAAATATGGATTTTAGTTTTAAGCCGCTTTGCTGAGGCTTCTCTTCTAGTAGAAATCAAGCAGACAGACTCAACCCTCTCCTGGCAAGTGAATTCAGTCACTTACAAGTGACTGAATAAGTTACGACTGCCTCTGCAGGTGCGTTTTCACTCCGACATGAGAGGTAGGTTTGTGGGACAGGCCTCACTTCCAGATCAGTGCTTTCATAAGCTGCTGATGGACAGGTGGTATTTTACATCAAGCATTTCAGGCATGTGCACACTGGTTGCAGCAGTTTTCCCACGCTCCTGGAAATGCTGTCAGTGTAGTTAGTTAAGGTGTATCTGACATTACAATGACAAGTTTGCATGGGAAACACCTTTTACTTGAGTTAAGTGTAAGTATCTACTCTGTGTCTCAGGTATTTTGACATGTGGCAGCAAAAGAATATGCAACAAGGGTTTGGGTCTGCTGGGTTAACTTGGTTCAGGGTAATCAGTATTACCCATTGATTTAGTACCGGTCAAAAGTTTGTGTTTTTGGAAAACTATGTTCCAGAAATCTAATTTGGACCTGTTGCGGTCTGAGTTTTGATTTCTGTTTTCTCATTTTGATATTTGCTAATGTTTTTGTTGACTTTGTCTTTGCTGTTTTAATCTAATATGTATCAAACAAACATGGGTATGTTCAGAGATTGCGGTTTTTCCCGCTTTCCTTTGCAAAATAAATAATTTCTGTCCATTCAAGCCAAAGAAAATCTGCCTGCACATGTAAGTGACACGATGAGCATGTAATTTCATTTGACAGGTAATCTCATGACTTCCTGCCCTACAATGCACAACATCAATGTGTTGGACATATGGAAATTCTCTCACTGTTCATCAGTGTCTCGTCCCAGGAATTCAAGCTCCAAACAGGTCTAATTTAAAACTAACACCATTACCATTGGGTTCTGTGTGTGTATAACTTGTTATTATACCTTTTTCCTCAACAGAGTAAGTGTGTAGCTGTGTGTTTATGTACAAACATGTTAAAAAAAAATTATGCTAGCAAGGTTAGCACCAGCACTATGGCTAAGTTTGTTTTTGACATGGAAACAAGGTTGTGACGTCAAACCAAGCAGAAGGCGGTGCACAGTTTGATATTGGACACAAAAAAACCCTGTTACACTCACTGTTTATTGAAAAAGTTTTAGTTTTGGTGTCCAGAAACAGCACTTGCATGTAGATGATATGTCCAAAATGTTGTGCACAGTATGTTACAGTTGGTAGTTGGGGGACTTTAACTTTTAAAAATGTGGAAATTTCTTAAATGTCTCAATGCAAAATGTGCATTAGCATTGTTGCTTCTTGGCCTTGACATGGCCTCCGCTTATCTGATGTGGACAACATAATTGTGCTTGGAAATCTTCCATAATGAAAGCAAAATAGTCTGGACGAGAAAAGAAGGCCCCATCCAGACAGTACAGAGACAAATGGAGGATTAGTTCAGCTCGCTGGGACGCCTTCAAAGACATTGTCTCCTACAAGCTTAGTGGAGGATCTGTGGTCATCAGTGGGCTGGATGTATTGTCTGGTGAGACACTTGCCACTTTAATGTTTGAGAGCGAATCACAGACTTCTTGCAAGCCTCACTTACCTCAATTTACTTTTATAGGGATGTTAAATAGGAATAAAACCGGAGGTTGAAGCAGGAGGTGATGACAACCAGTTGTTTGACATACATTTAAATAACCCTCGAACTTTTATCCCAGATGGTTTTTGTTTAGGCTGTTTTGCTTTTATGTAGGACTTTGTATGGAAACTTGGATGTGGGAATGTGGAAAAGGGAAATCTAAAATCAATCAAATTACACATTTAAAGTACTTAAGCCAGATTTCAAAGGATGAACCAAATTAGAAGTTTAAAGATATAAAACTAAGACAATTATAATGAATCAACTACCAATACTTAGTGAATGTCATCCTACTTTAACACTAACTTTCCTATTTTTATGAACCACACATGTACCATGTGTTTCAGTTGCTTGATTCTATGAAACTGTATCTACACCTATAATAATTTTAATCACACAAATATTTCTGTGTAGAGATGCATGAAAAAGCAATAATTTACCTTGTTGGCAATTATAATTACAGATTTACAGAAGCAGTCGGCATCAGTTAAGAGTTTTTCTTTTCTTTTGTCCTCTTTTTAGCTTAAATTGCATGTAAAATGTTTATCATAGAAAATTTCTGAATGTTATGGTTGGACTTCTGTAAGTAATTGGGTATTAAAAGAGCACCTTAGAGAGGTAGAGTCTCTCAGAAGAGAGCACCAACATATGTTATCTTGGAGCTTGTGGTTCAAAAAGTTGGAGAACCACTGCTAAAGAGGAGAGGGATAATCTACCTTGTTATCAGCACTCAGTTTGAAATGATGCATCTCCGATGGTACGGGGTTGCATTAGGGTCTATGGAATTGACAACTTGCACTTCTGGAAAGACTTCATCATGTTTCAGGGAGACAGTGTTAAACCTCACCTCTTACATCATCATGGTTTTGTACAAGTCTGTGTGCTGGACTGACCAACCTGCAGTTCGGACCTGCCACCCACTGAAATATCATGAGGTACAAAATAAAACAAACAACCAGTGAATGATTTAAGATAAATTCAGGCTCTTCAGGTTCTTTATGAACCAACCTAAAGTTATCAGGGTCAAGTCTACTTTCTGTTTCAAGATTCAGAACCTAACATGAGCTGTAGGTCCATCAAAGTTTTCTAAAACTTTGACAACTAATTGGGCACTAATTGGCTGTAATTCTTGGAAAATCTTGTCCCATTAATCTCTGCATTTCACTGTTGTTTGCTATCAAGGATGATGGTTTTATTTTTCTCTCTAATTATTTATAAAAAATAATTTGTAAAATTTCCCTCTATTCCTCTGTCCATACATACCACGGCATCTTTACTAGAATTGAACTGGTCATGTGAATCCCTATGTCATGCCCAGTGACATGTAAATTACACTTTTGCAATATACTTGTATATCGACACACCTGAAAACCACCTCATGAGAGTGTAATGTTTTTTTTTTTTTTGTGATATTTCGGAGGCTTTTCACATTTTGATGTTTCCATTACCAATTTTTTTTGCAATATTTAGGTTTTGTGGAATTCTTGGTGTAGTAGAAACGCAGCTATGGAGAAGCAGCTTCAGGTTTTCAGCTCCTCCCAACTGCAGGTTTCCTGGAACTGGAAAATAAAACTTTTCTGTTTGCCATCTTTAGTCAAAAAAATTGATTCCTCACACTAACTTTTTATTTCTTGCATCTTATCTTTTACTTTAGCTTTTTCAGTAATTAATTTTTGAAGTTTGTTTATAATCTATATTTTATTGATTCTTCTGCAGCGCACTGTAATGCTTTTAATGTTTAAAGTACTTTAAATTGTCTTACACATGAAATGTGTTTTACACCCTCAGGAGCCCGCACACAGCCACTGAATCACTTTAACCAGACCATAAGCTAACTCAATCTTCTTTTCTTGCACTATAACCATAAACATATAGTGCACTGATTGTAATTTGTCTTGTCTATTTATCATCATGTTTTATTTACTTAGTGATAGTACCTGTTTTGTTTATGTTTATTGACTTACATTCTTGTATTTCATGCAGGTTTCAGAGAACCATAATAATGAACTCTCTATTTGTCCTGTACATGCTGCAGAACTGATAATAAATAATTTTACTTTGACTTATACAAATAAACCTACCTTCCCTTATTAGTGGTCCAGCACATTGAATCTGGTCATAATATATGTTTATATGTTTCCCAGTCTGTACAGAGAGAACCAGTGTGAGCAGACACAATGTGGGTGGAGAGCAGAGTTGTATAGGACTGTTGTCCCCCTGGTTCACCACTGCTGCTCCACTGTTTTGTCTAACAAGTGCACTGTTATGTACTACTGAGGAGTGGGAGAGTGGGGAGACTGGACCTCCAACACACTCTCTTTTTTTTTATCCTTTTGAATTCCGTTGGATGCACAAGTTAGCTAATATGACAATGCTGCTAGCTCTTATAACCATCTATGGTTTGACGTTGGGTTTTATTTTCTCTCATATGTGTAACTCTTAGCGCCTGAAGATTGAAGAATTCTAGAGCATCTTTTGACGCAGATGAGCAAAAACATAAAGAAGACCAGTAGGAGCTCGATACACAACCTTGTCCACATGAACTGTTTTGAGAAGCACCTACCCGAACAAGCTTGGTTGAATTTGTACGTAATTTGTTCCCATATATTCAACACTGCTCCCATGTGCACATTTGTTCCAACATGGAGGAATGTGCATGGAAATGCAACTGCAGGAACGTGTCAGGGGGTCCTGTATGTAGATCCATATCTGAAGCGTAATTCCTATAGATTAATTACATTATAGGGTGGTATGAAGCCTTTAAAGGACTTCTGGTGGCTGTGACACATTTATTGGAGTATATCAAGTGGTTAATGTGATAGCANGTATATAGAGTATAGAGTATATCAAGTGGTTAATGTGATAGCAGGATTTTAACTTAGTGACTTGTTCTTTGCTTTGGAGAATAGCAGTGGTGCTCAGAAAGAAAAGAAATAAAACAGAAATAGCACCTGGTTTATTGCTGTCATGTTCTAAAACACAGATAAACTCACCCATACACGGACACCTCCATACAACCCCGTTAGACGGTGCAACATCATCATTTTTTCCAAGAAAGTCCCAGCTTTAACGATGAGGCCTGAAAGTGCCTGTGTGCGTGAGAAAACAGGATAGAAAAAGGAGATGCAGATTTGAATTAAATGTTTTTATTGCCTGACTGCTGAATTGTTAGGTTAGTCTGTTATGAAAGATAGCCTCAGATGATTTATGTTGCTATGAGGCAAAAGCTTAACACACCTACGCTGTCATTGGCTTGTTTCTACACATCCTTCTCCAAAAGCCCAAAACCATCCTGAACACACTGAAAAATGAACAAACAATAGAAATAGCAGCAGAGGTTAGGAGATTGTTTTTTTTTTTTTCCAGAGAAAATACACCACCGCACACTTGTAGTGGGGTTTAGGACGAGATGAGAGGGATTAACTTGGAGAATCATGGGATAAATTTCTCCTATGGTTGAGTTTTTACTGGCATTTGAGGATACAGTGATGAATCGTTTATTGGCAGTGGTTTTTATTACTGTTCATGAGTCCATGAAATAACTTCCAATGTTCATCTTGGTTTGCAGGTGGCTATAGGTCCTAGAACGGCTGTTCAATGGTAAAACAAAATGTAAAATACACTAAAATCAGTCCTACTCTTGCAGAGCTGCCTGAATGAAAACAAAACACGTCTACTCACTGATGTGTTTCTTCTTTGTTATTTTTTAAAAACTGAACGCACAAATTCCACAGAGGTATTAAAACGGCAGCATAAACCCTGCAGGGCAGGGTTTAGCCGACACGGATCTGTCTGGAGTCAGTGTTGCTTCCCTGTTACCTGAATTTGAAACTATAGTTATCCACGCTGGAAAACACAGAGTGAAGGATCATTCCTGAGCTGTGCTTGTAATTATGATCATTGGCACCTGGTTGTTCGGAGGACCACACAGCACGGAGCCAGCATTTCTCTCACAGATTTGCTCCTGGGTCAAAGCACTTGGATGCTGAACTGTGTGGTCTTGACAGAGACGCACAGTAAACGCCCTGAGACATCTTTAAATTCATTTCCTGGTACTTCTTATTGTTGTGTCTGTGGAATTCAGGAAAGATGGGATATTTTTTCTCCAGTAAAATTATTTTAAACAATTACCTTTTCCCTCTCAAACTCTTTTAGACTGATTGTTGAGTTAATTTTACAGCTCTAACATCAAACTCTCTTTTCTTAGAGCGCCGTGAGTCCAAAACTTGTCCTTTTTCCATGTTTTGATCTATAAATGGACTCTTCTGCAGCTGCAATCTGTGTAAGTTAGAACAGCTAGAATCCTGAAATAGAAGCATAAACCTCATGATACATGTTATATTTGGTTTTGCAAAGAATAGCATGTGGAAAAAAATCTAAAAATATTAAAAGATACACAAGGTAGGGTCAGTTTATTACAGTCATACAGTGGTGTAAACTTCAGGAAAGATGAGACCTGGTTTTATCAGATAAGAACTCCCTGCCAAAACAATGTTTCAGACCCAAGATTCTCTGTATACAGATGTAACTGTCAGTCAAAACACTCATAAATCACTTTCCAAATCCATCTTTTATGAGGCAGTATCCTCATATTTGTCCTCTCTTATAAACACAGATTTCTGACATGAGAATACACACGCACAGCGTTATCCTTGCATAATATATCGTGGCTGTGGTAAAAGGTGTGTTGAGAGTTGGCAGGCTCTATCAAAGATGCCCCAACAACTGCTGTAAACTGAGACCTGTAATTAGTTTGATTTTATAACAACTCAGTTGTGTAATAGAAAAATATCGGTCAAACGTAATTGGGTTAAGTTCAAACAGTCAATTTACATTCAGAGTCGTGGTTGCATACCATGCTATTGAGCATTTCCAAGTGTTTGCATGCATAACCTTGGCAGGTTGTTACCATTGCCACTAAATTTGAACTTACATAAAGGGGAAAGGTTAAGTTTTTGGATAAAGGTGGAGATACTTCTTCCAGCCTGTTATTTTTGGGCTTTGCCAGAACAACTAAAAAAACAAGCAGTTTTAGGCAAATTAGTACGATTTGCAAAGGTGAACTGGACAGCATGCAGCTGTTCCTTCCATGTGCCACATTTTACTTTAACTTACTAAAGAGATGCAAAGCTATGAACTGTGGATACTTACTAATTCATCTTCAGTGATTTTTGAGTCAAAGTTATGTTGATGGAAGCATATACAACAGGCCACTTTAAATGACATCAAATGCAGCCATAAAGGGGTCATTCAGCTCTCAAACTTCATTTTCTGTAATTAAGTCAGGAATTGAAAAATACAGTTTAATATGAATACAGTTAGACTGACATTATTTACACGTAAATTTTATTTTATTAACCTTTATTTATGCAGGTAGTCCCATTGAGACAAACAGTCTCATTTAAAAAGAGAGAGACCTGTTTACTTAACCTAACAGGCATGTCTTTATTACAACACTTTTCTTTTCTAATGTCACATCAAATCCGTCAGGAAACAAAAAGTTTATATTCACACCAATGAAGATAACTGTATCTCTTTTTGTGACATCCAGCCTATATTCCCATAGGATGTTTTTGTGTGCTTTATGTTTAAGCCGAGGATGTTTTCCCAACTTTAACTATTTCATTTTTAATACTTATTCTTAACCAAGAGGTTTGATGTGTAAAATAGTGACAAAACAGAGTAAAAGTTTAAAGAACTAAAGACTGAATTAAAAAATGACACCTCAAAGTAAAACTCCTTGAATGCACTACACCTAATGTAGGTTCCTCTACCTGGAAGTCAGGTGTATAGCATTGTCCATCCTCCACTCTGACCTCTAAATTTGAGGTTTCTCACTCCTGTCGGCTAGGAACTGGAAACTGAGGCTACAATTCACACAGGTTCACCAAACATGAACAACAAAAGATGGAAAAATCTTGCCTGGTATGATGAGTCTCTATTTCAGCTCCACATTCAGATGGTAGGGTCAGAACTTAGTGGAAACATTACAGCATGGATCCATCCTGCCGTGGATCAATGGTTCTGCCCGGTGGTGTAATAGAGTGGGGATATAGAACCAACTGAGCATCATTTNTGCCTGGTGGTGTAATAGAGAGGGGATATAGAACCAACTGAGCATCATTTAACTCCCACAGCCTACCTGAATATGATTCCTGACCAGGTCCAACCATTTATAACCACAGTGTAGCATCTTCTGATGGCTACGTCCAGCAGGATAATGCACCATGTCATAAAACTCAAACCATTTCAAACTGGTTTCTTGTTCACTGGACTCCAACGGCCTCCATAGTCACCAGATCTCAACCTAAGAGAGCAGCTTTGACATGTGGTGGAACAGGAGATTTTCATCATGGATGTGCAGCAACTGTGATGCTGTCATGTCAATATGGAGCAAAATCACTTAGGAATGTTTCTAACACCTTGTTGAGTCCATCTTAAATCACAGTAAATTCAAAAGGAAGCACAAGCAGTAGCTCAAGGCACAGTTGTGTAGGAATTTCATTAGTTTTCTTTTACCAGCTGTAAATCACTTCAGCAGATCTTTTTTGCTATAAACTATCGCTACTTTTCTTTCAGCTGTTAGCATGTTGGTGATATGCTGTTACTGATCTTCCAGTGGCTTTACTGAATTTGATTTAAAAAGAAAAAAGCACAGCAGAAAAACCTCACTGACATCTCTGACACTTAATCAGTCCATAAAGCTTCATTTCCATAGCCGGTACCTGGGAATGTTGCTGCTTTATTCTCAGAAGAATCCTAAAAGCACATTTATGGAGCTCATACTGTACTAGGTCCTGAGCCAGGAAGTTGCCAAAGCGTCTCTCATGGAAAATTAACTGATGCAGACATGGAAAATCGCAGGCCCATTTATGGCTAGTGGAGCAGTGAGAAACTGGCAGCAGCATAACAAGAAACTCACAACAATCTGAAATGATCAGACATTCTCATGTTTCCTCAGACCCAACTATTGTTTTTGATTATCTCTTTGAATGATCAGAAGCTTGGATAGGAAAAGAGTTCAGTAAACAATCTAGTGACAGAGTTCAAAACAAATGTACACCCAAGGACTTTTCATACCTGAGGAAAGGAGTCAGGACGTTGATGCAAGTAAAGGAGTTGGCCAAGCTGTTATTTCTGGATTTGCCTAATCAGTAAATTACTGATATTTGGAACGGATTTCTGGATGACAGCTCTTGTGACCGAGGAGAAAGCTTAATAACAGGAGACACATTCCTACCAAATAACTCTGTTTTCTTTCAAAACAATATAAAGAAAGCATGTCAAGTTGTTTGATAACCATCATGTTTGTAAGGTATTCTACCACTTTTGGCAGGCAGTGTGACTTCAAAGCATTTCTGCTGTCCGTTGCACTTTACCTCAGCCATCGTCAGCGTATAAAGAGTGATTACTCACTCCCCCAGACTCAGAACATGAAAAAGCCAGGGAAAGTTGGGCATTACCGACTTCAAGTAGAACTCCAGTTAACTCATATCTCCAAAGCCTTGGGCCTCTTTAAAGGAAATTTAAAATAGCCAGATTCTCCCTGTGACACAAAAGGCAATATCTTGAAGGATAAATACCATTTCACTGAACATCACACACACACACTTGTAAACATGTGTTCCACATTTACTTTCAACGGGAACAGTGGTCCATTCTGCTCACACAAAGGTGAGTTTGTTAGCTTGAAGTCCTGAGGCTGTTAGCTGACACATGCTTTTTTTAAATTTACATCATCTTATCAGGTCTGTTTTAAAGCTGTTTCTGTTGATGCTTTTGGTCTGTGTGTAATAATGAAACTGTTTCATGAAGCTTTTTGAAGCTACTAAATTACAGGTGAACTAGTGTTCACGTTTTCTTGGGTTTTTGCTGAAAGAATCGTTGCATTAGTTAGCATATTTAGTGTCCACTTAATGAATGGTTTATGGAGGACTGGATCAAAGCTGATTAAAAGTGCATTAAAAACATTTATGAGGCATAAATGTTTGAATTTTTATATATAGCATTGCTGGATATGGATCCAGTTTCAACAAGCAAAATTAAAAATAAGTGGGAACAGGGGCTGGGGATGCCCATTCCAGAGGAAACTTGGAAGGAACGTTTGGAAAGTGTCAGTGTTCCTTCAATGAATCCCAGACATTGACGTTCATTTTAAGGTGTTAAACAGACAACACCATATGGTTAAACTGTTTGAATGGTGCATGTGTTTTTATGTATTGTTGGTTTCCTTTTGAGGTCTTGTAATAAAAATAAGGTGAGAAAGATAATGTTTGAACCAACACTCCTGTCATCACTCAGCTGATAAACGCACACACTGATGTGGCTCTGAGCCTCCTCTTTTAGCATGTGTGGATTAATAAAAGGGGACAGTGGTTGGTTTATTTCTTGCCTTATAAAGTGCAAAAGAAAGGTCTCAACACTTTCATGCCCATCCTAATACAGCATTTCTCTGACAATTAAAGGTTCCTTTTCTTCCTCATCTTATCTCGTTTTGTCCTGAAGCGAAAGGAAATCCCTGACACAAGGTGATATTTGTCAAAGACAGCAGCACATTGAGCAGACAGCTCCTTTCAGCAGCGTTTGAGTGATGACTAAACAAGCTCCTGGTCTGTCAGGACAAGCTGAACAGAGTATATTTTGACATAAACATGGAGTTTAGGTTTTGATGGAGGGATGATGTGAACCCTTGTGACCTGCAGTCTATCAAGGCCAGCCCTCAGGCCCATCAGATTTTGTCCTGAGTTTGTGGTAAAATGATCTGAAATCACCTCTGAAACATTTCTGAAAGAGATTATGGGTTTTTATAATGCAAAGGTCTAAGAAGACACACAGAAGGTTGTTGTGTGGCTGCATCTTAATCTCACTGTTGCTCTGTTTTGTTTCCAGTGTGTAGGATTGTGTGGCCTTTTTACCATGCATGAAACACAAATAAATGAATTCCTCGCCCACGTGGTCCACCAGCACTGACAGCAGACCTTCATCAAGCCTTGTGGAGCTCCATGGAACATGTTGTTGCTTGGTTTATTGGCTTTCAATCATGAACAAGTCTCTCCTCTGTTGTTTAACCAGACTATTTTTGTCACAGAACTATTTGGATGTTAGTCGACAATTTCCTTTACTGGCAAAGCCATCAGTTCTCTAAAAGTTTAGACTGGCTTTTGTCCCAGATAAATCAGCTCTTTAATAATTTCTCCAAGCACTGAAAGTTCTATGACAAGGCAACAAGACTGAAATGTTTTTAGCCTTCAGAACTTTCAAACAAACCAGATTAATACTGAATATCGTATAAATGTCAACAACTTTCCAGAAAGATGGATTCCACCGTCTTGTCTGTTTGTTTATATGAAGCTACCAGGTGCTCTCTTAGCTTATTTTAGAATTAAAACCAAATGCATATGTATTATGTTTGCTAAATCCATTCCTTAAAAAGTTTAAATACCTGTGGAAAATGGGAAGAAGTGTTTTTACTCACATTATTATAAGAAAATAAAGATATGTCAGATTCTGCATAACAGCTAATGTTCTCCAAGTTGAAGCAACTTGAAATACTTCATAGCAAATTAGCTAAAATATAATATGGCAAGTATGCAAACTGCTGCATTAGTACACATCCAGAAAATTACAATTGTTTATGTTCATCTTATCAATGCACAGCTAATGTATAATCACTTCTGTTGGAGATAAGGACCCAGTTGCTGAATGAGAACCTGGTAAAAGCCAGGGAGGTGAAACTGGTAAATTTATATATAAAAAAAAATACTGGAGAAGCAGAGGATTCAGAAAACAACAATTCATACACATTTTTTGTGTGTGTCCAACTCCCGTTGGACGGGATAGCCAATGTTTTTGACTTGCAGTGTAAGATTAGATGAGTAGATGATGCAGTGACTGTGTCGGAGCTAATCTTGTTAGCGGGACTTTTTACATGTTTGCATATGAATGTACGGTTAGCAGCCAACTGCACTGAAAGGCATGGGCTAATCAGCGGTAGGCAAGTTTGGTCCTAGAGAGCCTCAGTCTTGCAAGTTTTTGATGTTTTCCTGTTTCAACACATCCGATTCAAATGAAATTGATCAAACATGTTATCAAGTTCTGTTCAATAACTTATTCCTTTGAATCAGGTGTGTTGAAACTGGGAAACAGTGAAAAGCAGAAGTAGTGTGTCTCTCGAGGACCAAATTTACCCATCCCTGACCAAAATACTGAGGGACGTAATAAATAACACAGGTGCAGTACTGGTAAACTGGGACCTGGTTTGTGAGGNGCCCATCCCTGACCAAAATACTGAGGGATGTAATTAATAACACAGGTGCAGTACTTAAACTGGTAAACTGGGACCTGGTTTGTGAGGAACCAACACATAAACTAAGAAAAAATAAGGACGTGTTGGTAGAAAACAGGATTTGAGAAAAAAAAGCAAATTAACCATAAAACTCTTGATGGATTTAACAAAGTCTAAAATAGGAAATGTGGATCATAATCATGTATAACAAGGTAGCACCAAAACAGGACCAGAAAATAACAAAAACCTGTTGTTCATGAGAACATATTTTACCATGTTCATCTTCTGTTTGTTAGAGATGCTCTTCTAAGCTCAAAGAATTGTCCAGAATTTGATCGTCACTTCCACTTTGTGGTAAAAGTCAAAACTGGTTTATCTGAGTCAGACCACTCAGGGAGGTTTCTGCCTCCAAGTTTATCTGATCCTTCGTGGGGAGCCTCTTCAGCCTGGCTGTGAACCATTGGACAGCTCATAAAGATGAAAGCTGTTTGTAGCTTGTCAGGGTGTGTTTAGGGGAGTTTGTTTTAGTCGAGGGAGATGAGTGTCAAAAGATGGGATGTGACAGATTACTGACAGGAGGATCAGCTGTCTGTTTCTGTCAATAATCTGAACCATAGTTGTGTCAGTAGCACAGATGAGCTGCTGAGAGATGCTCTTATGCTACGATGGAGAAAGAAGCTGTTGCATTTGAATCAGCTGCTTCCCAGCTTGTTTATTTTGTTACTGAAGGAGAGAGTCATGTTTCTGGTTATTACTTGCTCCAACATCCATAAAAGGTCCGCTATGTCCAACCTGACCTTGAATTAAACTTCAGCTACTTTATTTGCTTGTTGTGGTTCAGGATGCATCTGTACAGATGTGGTATACGGTGTACAAACAAGGAGAGAATTTGCCCTATTTTTGATGTTGGGTCAAAATATTCAAATCACCCACAGAGCAAATAATCCCTTTTAAACAACAGCACATGGTAGGATGTAGGAAGTTGTAAAGATGGTAAAAGCAGACCTGTAAACTACACACTGAAATGTTCCTGACAGACCTAATTGATGGATTTCTTTCTTTCATATATATATATATATATATATATATATACGTGTGTGTGTGTGTGTGTGTTTTTATTTGTATTTTATTTTTCCATTTGGATAAACTGTTTTTCTTCTTTATAACAAGGTAGGATTAATTCAGTGGAAAGTTTAAAACCAGAACACTTTGTACAGTAATGTGTAGGAAAACTAACACACTGATTGTTTTAAAGATTATAGTTAGATTAAGATTAATTACATTAAATCAATTCTGCCTTCAAGACTTATTTGGACCTGTAAGATAATTCTGGTTTATTGTTTGCATTTTAACATTTTGCTAAATGGGCTTTGTTGAAAAGTCAAAGGTGAGGATATAAAGCATTTATATGTGATGCAAATTTGAACATGTCATTAAATGGCATACAGCACACATGTTTTAGCACTTTTTCTTGCTGCTGCTGTTAGTCTTCATCATGCACTCACCTTCCTCACTGCTCAGAAACTTAACAGCCTCCAGAATTCACTCACTAAGTGTTGGTACGTGTTCAACTTCCATTAAAGTAAATGGCCGACTGCGTGGAGAGCATGAGCGAATGTTTGGAGAATGCTCTGCGAGAGGCAGACATGAGGCCATAACTTAATAAAAATGTGAACAGAATGGCGATTCTGCCAAGCAGACAAATTAAAGAGAAGAAAACCTTCTCACTCCAAGAAAGACTTCTGCATCGTACAGCGATGGCCAAAATGAGGTTTTGTTAAAATGTTTAGGAAGATCTACAGGACCATTTATTTCTCAAAAGAGGAAACTTCAGACCTGATGGAGAGATGTTTCCCTCAAAGACTCTTCATAAACAAGTCAGTCCTCTCATGCAGAAGGCAGGAATATTGGTGTAAAAATCTATTTTTTATACCAGAAATGTTTTTTTGACATCTACATAGAAGTGATTGTGTGTTTAAGAGTGAAACATCTTCATACACAAGAGGATATCCTCTACATCAGTCACATAAATTCCTTTCTGATTACAATTTCTTTGAAGAAAATTGTTTAAGACTTTTAAAAAAATTTCTCTTTTCTTTTTTGTCTAGTTGAGACATAAAGGAGAATATCCATTGATTATAAATATTCATAAGCAAACATGGTATCTGACCCAGATAAACTTGTTTTGGGGCTGGTTTAAAAGGTTTTTACTTCGCTTTACGCTCATGTGTTTGTGTATGACAAGCTTCAACACTTTGTTTTAAGTCTCATTTTAACCTCTGGTGTTTTTCCTTGGCTTTTAATTTGGTGTAAGAGTTCAATCTTTTAGTTTGCAAATGTACAAAAAGTCAGGAAATTTGTTTTGGTGGATTATTTCTTTGTAACAATACTTCTTGGTAATGAATCTTCTGCTGCTGCAAAGCCTGATTGTTTCCTTTTTAAATGGTGCCACATGCGTGAGGAAAATGCATTTGTGGGATGAGCAGCAGAGTAGAGTATGCGGGTTGTACCCATGAAAACTCTTTTTTACCAACACTGATCGCTGCACTGATGCTGTTTTGGTGGAGGTGGTATGATGGTGTTTGGCAGCATCTGCCTCACNAACAGCTTTTGGTGGCGGTGGGATGATGGTGTTTGGCAGCATCTGCCTCACTGGAAAAGGCTCTTCATCACTGGAGGAAATCTCAATACAGAGAGATATTGAGATGGGATTCTGCAACCAGTAGCAATCCCATATGTCTACAGTCTAGAACAAACTCTATTCTTCAAGATGACAACACTCCTCCCCCATAGATCAGGGTTTATAAGAAACAACCTCCATAATTTGGGAGTGGAGAGATAAATGACCTGTCTGCAGTCCTGACCTCAACCCTACTGAACACCTGGAACAGCTTGGGCATGCTGTTCACTCCAGAGTGATCGACACAGCCTCACTGCCATCCCACAGCAACGTGTGACCAGCATGAGGAGTTTTCAGGCTTTTGTGGAAGAGAATGCTTCTCCTACATCAGGGGTGCCCAAGTTCGGTCCCCGAGATCTACCATCCTGCAACTTTTAGATGCAACCCTTCTCCAACACACTTGAATTATCTGCAGGTCATTCAGCTCTGCTTCTAACGAGCAAGTCATATGATTCAGATCTCGAGGACCAGACTTAGGCACCCCTGTCCTACATGCTACTGAGGCCCCTGTTTGCTCAATGAAGAAGTCGTTAAATTGCAAATATGTCTTGTTTCTTCAGACGTCAATAATCTAATCCAGCAAACAATACCAAACAATGGTCAACAGTAGAATAGGTTGTTAGTGCAAGAGAAGATTTTGCAAGTTCTTTTATTAACAAATCCCACATGCTCAATTCTGCTTCTCATCCCACAAATGCATATTCCTTACAAATGTGCCCCCATTTTTAAAGGTAAAATTAACAGCGATTTCCAAGCATATAAGATTCTTTTTTTCCATGAAGCATAATTCACCAAAAACATTTTTTTGATTTATTGGAAGTCTTTATTTACTTTGGCTGTGCTTTCAAAAAAAGGCAATTTTGGTCAACGACAGTTATGTAGCCATAAAGCTACATCCCGTAGCTAGTTAGCTTAGCTTTACAAGTAAATAAGCACCGACCTAATTCAGGACTCACAAATTTGCAGCCATTTAACTTGGATTCAATTGCTGCAAGTTTTTCAAAATTATCTTGTACTTTATTTTTTTTTTACTTTATTTATTTTTTTACAGATATGGGAAATGGAGAGACCTGGTTCTGCTAGAAGTGCTCAAGTCAAAGCTAACAGCTCATTTA
>CM047997.1:10782211-10794680 GCA_026261665.1 Melanotaenia duboulayi | reverse complement strand
AATTTGGGTTTTGGTCTATTTTTCTTTCATTACATCATGCAACCGTGAAGAAAAATAATTTGTTTTTACTGCACTTTGCGACTTAACACAAATCAGTGCATATCTAATGAAATACTGTCTTGTTTCCACATTTAAACATGAAGATTTATAGTATTTTTATTATAAAAAGTGTTTTAAATAAACTAATAAAAAACTAAAATAATAAACTGGTTGCAGCATCTTAGTTATTTAGTTATTAGTGGTGAATCATGGAGTAATATTTCATGTATTGTTGTTCATCTAAGGTTGTATTCACCTCATTTTAAGACCTATTAGGGATTAGGTGATTATTTTTCCCTCTTTTTGTTCAATGTTTGTGCATATTAGTAAAAAGTTAGTTATTAAATGTCGGAAAGAAATACGGCATAATTGTTTTAAAATGCAATTTTATTCATTAATAGTATTTAATGGTGTCCTAAATGCATGTTAGTATGTTATAATGCTAAAAAAAAATATTTAAGCTTTTACAAGATTAGGATTAACCTTTAGAAATGAACCCTTTTTTGTCTTTTGTTGGTCTCATCTTATTGTTTCTTTTTTTTCTCCTTCATTGTGTGAACTAACCTCGTCCAACATGGACGAGTTAACTTCCTGATGTCTAATGATAAGTTTTACCTTAAAGTCGATGCTGCAGAGGCTGACTGCGTCACTTTCATCCTTCTCTCTTTGTTTCCGCTTCTGTGGACGAATGGACAGACGAGACATCAGCAGGAATGTTCAACATGTATCACAGACACTCGAAGCTTTTTTACTAAACATTACTTTTAATGATGTGATGACACATACTCGTGCAGAACTATGTGCAGCACCTTTATTGAAAATTAGGATGTCCACACGAGTGTAGTGTTTCTATTAATTCCATTCGGCGCCAATAAATACACATACGTGTTGCTTATTCTTTGCCACAAGACTGTATAGAGATGAAATCCGTTTTGCTGGATTCAAAAGCAACACGCTTGGAGACATAAGCAGGTTTTTTAAGCCTACATTTAATCCAGATTGTGACCTTCTGGGCCTCTTAGTTAAATTTTTAGCTGCTGAAACGGAGTTAGAACCGGAGGTTACATCCCTGTCTGAATGCAAAAAATGTGAAATTTACAGCAACTCAGATTGTTGTTGATACTGTAGACCAGCCATGCTTATTGCCCCTGTGGCTCCTTTGTGAAGCTACAATAGACTGCTGGAGGTCCAACCCAGGAACAGGAAAGGGTTAATTAGACAGCAGAGCACTTTAACACCTGCATGCGGCTCAGTCAGTCAGGGAGGAAGAATAAGTTAGCAGGTGAGAACAGAAGTCTAGCCTGTTATAAAAGCATTAAGGAGCATTGGTGGCCTGTAGGACCCCCTAGGGCTCTGTTACTGCGCTCCATTAACCACAGAGGCCTGAGTGCTTCTGGCTGGACATGAAGACCTGATTGACCAGCGAGGTGAGGAGGACCAAAATGGACATATAATAGTCAGTGAGTGAGCTGTGCCTTTGACAATGTGTGTGTTGAAGCTGAGTTGCGGTGTTGTGTGGGAGATTTCCTCCCTGCTGAGGATGACCTGTTTGTTTTCCCACATCCCTAAAAATGCAAGTGCTATTTGGTCAACAGCTTCAACTAAACACTTCCAATGCCCCCCCCCCCCCCCCCCCCCNTTGTTGTCAGTTAGCTTAACGTAACAATGTATGTTAAGGCTGGTTCAGCGCTGGTTGCATCTCAATGGGAGGCTGCGAACAGAGCTGCAAACAACAAAAGACTGTGTAACTCATCTCTAGTCAGCAGACTTTCATTCTGAGCCGCTGCTGAACACAACAGAGGACTTTCACTGGCAGCTCAAAAAAAACAAAACAGGAATTAGATCAAACTAATTATGCTGTCAAGATATTAAATGACAAAAATAAAACAATACATGTCTTTAAGATTATTATCAAAAGATTCTGGCCAACTGAGATGACGTGATCTTTGTTATTAATACATGAGGCGTATAAAGTTTCTGTTATGCAAGAATGAATTACATATTTTCCATGGGTGATTTTCTTTAGAAAAGCAGCAGGAATGACTGAGAGAAAGATAACGTAGAACTGCTGAGCCTAATGAAACAGATCCTAATCCCATTTTTATTTCAATTCCAACAGGCCCTCTGCACTGTGATGCTTTTCATGGGTTCCCCGGCCAAAACTGAGTGATCCAACCACAACTGGAAGGATTTTATTCAAATCACTTAATAAACTACGTATTCAGATTACCTCAGAAATACGGTGTTAAGCAAGTATTATGCAAGAGTTTGGATCAACATATTGGACACTGCCACCGTCAAAATATCTGAAAGAATATGGTCTTCTCTCTCTTGGAAGAATGAAGCCGTTATGGCTGCATGTCGACACCCGACATCTAAACAAACAGACATCAGGGAGAGAAATGCTCTATTATTAGTGTACAAACCACACAGGAACAAAGTGTTGTTTCTATGGACCAAAGTGCACGGACAGTTAAAACAATAAATCATATTTAATAAAACAGCACAAAATAAAACGGTGCAAATGAATTCAAACTGGAAGGTGTGATAAAGGAGAAGTCAAAGCATACGTTTAAAAGGACTTCTTGCAAAGGTTTTCAGTTCTTATAGTTGTGATGTCCATTTCTGTTCTGTGTGGGTGATTATGATGCTTAACACTGCGTAGCACCAGGTTTGGAGCAGTTGGGGCAAGAAGCAGAGCCTTGCAGTGCAAGTCCAGATGCTGCAGAACCTCTTGTCTGGTGGTAGAAAGTCAAGCATTAATTGGAAGCAACAAGAAGCAATGAGAAGACTCTGACAATAGCAGAGGCTAAATGCAGTGTGCCTCTGGGATGCCATGGTTGGAAGGGTGAAATATCAATGACTAGGCTGCCCTCACTATGCCAGTATGCATTTTAACATCCTGTAATCCATTTGAGTTTGCATTGATGAGCCGGGTGAGGTTGTTAGAGGTGTGAACACAAAAAAAAAAACTTGGTGATTTTGACATTTTCTACATCACCATAGGGGATGGTAATTAGTTGCTGTTACATTTTTCACTATGTGCTATTTGAAAAGCACAAACGTCATTAACGGGGCTTGAGAGCCACGATGTGAGGTGAACGAAAACATGTAGTTCATCGCTGTGAGAGACAGTGATTTCTCCAACACATGTTATCAGCTTATATATTGATAAATATCAGATTTGGGAAATGTAAATCCACTAAATCCAACAGACATATATCCAAAGACCAGATAAATGGGTTTAGCTTAGGGTTGGGCGATATGAGCCAAATTTTATATCTCGATATTTTTTACCTGAATCACGATATACGATATATATCTCAATATATTTTCTTTGTCAAGTAACCAAAGAGACAGTTCTAATTTATAGACTTCAGTGCTAAATACACTTTCATTAAGGATCAGCAGCACGTGCATTAAAACAGTTGACTGAAATTAAAGTAGCTTTATATTAAATTAAATGCTCCTAAAACAAAATTAATGAAAAATACTTTTCAATGACGATAACAAAAATACAGCTGATACAACAATATTCCCTCATATATCCTGGCTTTGTCTAATAAAGTCTCAATATATTTGAAAATCTCGATATTGACCAGCCCTAGTTCAGCTTTACACTTTCTCCCTCAATAGGTATTTACTTAAACACATAAACGTTGTAGGTGTTCATGTGTGAAAATATTTGACATTTTAATGGGTTTTTATCTTAAAGTGTCACCTTCCTTATCTTCAGCTATGAGAGGAACAAGGAGTGCTGTGGAAGGTGTACTATCTACACAAAGCAATAATCTAAGCAGCATGGAGTCAGTCTGGAAAAACACGAGTGGAAACAGTCATCAGTAGTTAGGGTTAAATTCGGCCATTTAACTGAACCATCATCCTTATTCTACTTTATGGTCATGAAGAGAATCAAGGTATTAACATAAGGAAAGTGCTG
Organism: Melanotaenia duboulayi; assembly: GCA_026261665.1. NCBI lineage: Eukaryota > Metazoa > Chordata > Actinopteri > Atheriniformes > Melanotaeniidae > Melanotaenia > Melanotaenia duboulayi. The sequence continues at coordinate 10,790,701 of CM047997.1, read as the reverse complement.
CTTCTAGCTTTTGTTCAGATTAGATCACTGTATGCACAGGCTTAGCCAAATTCACTGCACAGACGTCATCTTCAAGTTGTTTTAATAACGACTTGGTCAACAATGCAGCAGTAATAAAATCAGGATTTTATTAGATCAGAGCGACAGTGTGGAAATGTTTTATGTAACCACTTACATGGAGTCAATTACAACATTGCAATTTCCCTCTGGGATAAATAAAGTATTTTTCATTCATTTCATTTATTTTGTTCGTTCAGAAAATAAGATGTGAATGAAGCAGCTTTATTGGGAATTTAGCTGTAGTGGCCCTTTAAAAATTTGCCTATATTTTTAGGCCTCTGTTCGAAAATTGCATACCCATAATGAAATGAGTGTATCTCTACAACCACACGATCTATTTTAATACTTTTGGAGTCATAGTAAAGGGAACGCGTATCTGCTACTAGTGAAGAATAAATGAAGGTGGCACAAATTTAAAACGTTTCAGGCTTGCCTAAAACAAACAATTTTAGGATGAATCTATGTGAAATGATGTCACTGTTGCTCTAAACCTTTATCAAATCCCAGTACAATACGTGAACATTATCGCTGCAAAGGCCAACTTAGGTAAAAAAAAAAAAAAAAAGTTTTAGGCCAAACAGTTTAGGTGAAGTTTCCAAAATGGCTGTTCTCAAAGTCCCCAAAATGGGGAACCTTTGGTTTTAAAAAGCAAATACACACCAAGGCTCTTACTGTTTTACAAAAACACACCAACATGCAAAAATATAGGACACTGAAATTTTGTACAAGCTGACCACCAAGTACATTAGCAGGGTGTGTTGATTTTTATGAGATTCGGTATCATATGATTTTGGTCAGACTAAAACTTTTACATGCATATTTTAAGTCTGGGACTGGTCAGACTAGTGCAATAATTAGTTCTTCTTTTCTTTTTTTTTTAAAAAGGGTTTTATGTAAATGTGCTGACTGTGACAGACAAAATACACAAAGGAACTTGTTCTCTTTAATACAAAAGGTACACATAGCAAAGATGGATTGGAATCAGTTTTACTTCTCTATTCTTAAGTTAATTGATTATAAATATATTTCCACATTACTGCCATTATTTAAAGAATCAGCCTTTAAGTTTAAGTGGCCAAACATTTTGCACAGTAATGTCATATAATTACACACAATCATAATCTTCACATTTAGTGAAACTTTAACGGATAAAATAATCAAATAAGAATGATTGTTTTGATTTATCCAGCAAATGCAACACCTTGCCAACATCTTCTAAGTATAAGATTTTCATGAGTGACCAAAAAGTATGACATCTACTATTCACACACTACTGATCAGTGGTGTGTGTTTGTAAGTTTGTGTTTAGCTAAAGACTAAAAAACAACTCTGTATTGATCTTAGGGTGAAGTCAGCTGAAATCAGCAGCTCCGTGTTTGTGGTGTGTTTGTGTGTGCGAAGCATGAAAACCCCTTCCAAGTTAAATATTGGCTTAAGCTCAGGTCTTACACATGAGATAAAAATGACAAGAGTAATCTCTGTGCAAAAACAGACACAGCGGCGGCAATGGAGAAAATTAGCAACACTGTTCCTGCCACCCCTGCAAATCCCTCCGTCAGCAGCTTGCATCAGAAACTCCAGTCCAAGCAGTAACATGCTCAAAAGGTGGGCTGGGTTTAAAGTAAATACTAAGTAAATGATACACACACAACTCCCCCTCTCTCTCTTTATCACGTACATTTTTATCGGAAACTGGTGTAGGTTACTCTAATGCTGGCAAACGGAAAGACTGACAGATTTGTAAGTTACATAAAGAGAATAATGTGCATAGAAAACAAAGAAACAGCCATAATGCACAACTGCTAATACTACCCAAAAATTTCAACAGGTTCAGACACAAAAAACGAGGAGTGTCTCTTCTGGGAGAGGTTTTTTTTTTTTTTTTTTTTTAACTCATGTTCCAAATAACTCAACAGTCTAATGTTACCATTACCTCATAGGTTTAAACAGAAAAGCATATTCATCTAACCTAACAAATTACTCACACGGACCCCAGTCTGGGTTAAGTTAGAAAAAATCTGGCCAAACAATGAAAGCTCATAAAATCTAAAGGAAAGGAGAACAGGAATTTAAGTATTTACTGAACAGACAGGAAGAGAATCAGTAAGAAAATGGCATAAAAAGATAGAAATCCAAAACCATCATAGCCAAAAGCTTTGGCTTTTCTGTAGCTCTGAGGGAAAGATGCATGTTTTTAAAAGGGTGGAGGCATAGCAGCAAGCTAAGTGGAGCGGCAATCCTCCTCCACAAGCTATTCTGTCCCTCCTCTGTCATATGTGTACAGTAACACTATGAGTTGTCCTGCTGACGAAGTACACACCTCTCTTCAATCAGCAGGTCTGACTGCTCTGCAATGATGTAACAGCACCGAGAAGTTTGTAGTTTGTAATAAAGATTACTTTAAGGGATAATATGACTAGTTTATTATTTTTGAAAGTCTGTCCCACACAGCAGGACTAAAGCTGGTCATTATGCAAACTACTGGTGACATCATCATCACCAAAAACTGGTAAAATTTTTGTTAATCATATGAATTTGTCTCATACACAACAATGGTTTAAACAGCCTGAAGAACATGTGCAATGTGGTGCAGCGAGAAACTGAAGGGGGACCTTTTTCACTGATGCACCACTTATACCACTTACTTAGGAGATACTCCTTTGTGACTGGTCAGTTTGGGATCACATGTTGCTGGATGCCTGAATCTTCTCACTGAATTTGTGTGGTAACCACCGTTTTTAAAAACAACACCCAGTGGATCAAGTTGATGAGGAGCTGATTTCATTTTTTTCTTCATTTTCTTCCACAAGCTAATAAGGACACTGAACCATACTGAATGCCATTGTAGTTTTAAAACAGAAAATACCTACCAAACTTAAGTGAACTATCAAAAGAACTTTGACCTGGTGAGTTTACCGGCCGATACCACCCCTGCTGCTGCCTTCAGGTTAGGAGGAGAAACCACCCTCCTACGCCTAAGTGCGAGAGCAAACTCATCAGCGTCAGCTACGCCGTAACTGACCGCACGCAGATGCCGCGCGAGTATAAATCCGCTTTAAGCATGATTACAGCAGAGCATCTGTGTTATTTGAGATGTTGAGAGGTGAAAATTAACAAAGAGAAGATAGAAAGTAAAGCTGTAGCAGATGTTGATGTTTAACATAACAGAATTACATTTGTTGAAAATAGAGAGATAACGATAATGTACATATTTAAAAGAAAGCAGTCAAGTAAATGGTGGTCGTCTGTGCCGCCATTAAAACCATTATGGTTTCTTCTTCTTTGTTCCTTTCGCGGTTTGCACATCAGCTGCATTGCTCAACACTGCCCCTGCAGTTCCCAGTGGTACTGCTCCATTTGCGCCATCAGGAAACGCATTTACAATGTAGAGTTTTCATGGCAACAAACTAGAAAATTCCTCAAATCCTCAAGTACCACTGTCCTGTATGTTTTTAGATGTTTCAACACTTTAACACACCTGGCTGCAAAGAATGACTCATTGACACACTTCCAAAGAGCTCGATGAGAAGGTTCATTAATCTGAATCAGATGTGCTGGTGTAGGAAAACATCTAAAACATGCAGGATTGGGGTACTTGAAGACTGGAATTGAGAAACACTGGATTAGCCAGTGTTCTTAGCCAATTTACCGCAGTAATTCTTCTGAGTCATGCATGAAAAAAAAACCCAAACAAACGAAAGAGAAACACATTAAAACTGGTGTAATGTCAAGAAACTCCATATGACTACTGAGGTTCATATGGAGTTAGACACCTATTGAGGGATTCGTCCCAAACTTGCTTTAAAAATAACTAGATTAATAAAATTAGCTCTGAAAACACACTGTGGCAGATACACACTGAATGAAATAAGATCTGAAAAACAAATGTTTGCTTATGCATTTATACAATGAACTGAATAATTTAAGGCTTGATGTAATCAATGTACAGCTAACTATCTTTTGGTTTTTGGCAGACAAGGCCAGACTAGATTTCAGGTTCTTCATAACTGAATAAAGCAAGACTGGGCTTGCCTTTCAACAGTCAACTTTTTGTGACGATTTCTACAGCTGGAGGTCATATTATTGCAGAATGAAGGTAGTTTTCAAGAAATATGGCATGTCTGGGCCTATGATAATGACTTCCGCTTCAGTTAAGTTGCTGGAAGCTGTTTAATAGCCACCGTTTAATACCCATAAACCATCTTTTAAGGGTAGTTTATTAATCTTGTCTAATTATGCCACACGTTATTGCTTTGGGTTACAGATGTTCTGTGTGAAACGTGGATGGTAAAAGTGTCTTTCTGTGAGGAAAAAGTGAGCTTCACTTCATCTTGCTCCTCTCCTTAAAACATTGTTATTGAAAATTAGTGTGAACATGAGCGTTTGGTTTCCATTAATGCCAATAAACACCAGCAACTACTGCAGAGTCATTTGACACAGGACTAAAAGCAAATTAAACACTACCCTAATGCAATGAAAAGCCAGATGTCATGACAGCAGTGCAAGAGGCTTAAGGAAACTCAAGTTTCTCCAATTTATCCAATGAGACACCAGTGATGGCTGGGCTGAGCTGCTAGTGGCTTTGGTGCCATGGGGACCAACTTCAGGTATTTTACAATGCAATGGACCAAACTCCCAACCAAGCAATTAGTGTATGTCTCACCCATCCAGCACTTTTGTTACAGGACTTTCTCTGTTACAACAAACTCTAACACTGTCTCCTTAACCTGTGGGGTTCCACAAGGTTCAGTCCTGGGTCCATTATCATTTTCTTTCTACGTGCTTCCTTAAGCTGGCATCATTCAATCATTTGAAGAACATTTATTATGATTTTGTATGCTGGTGACATTCAGTTGTACATGTATTTTTAGTCTCATCAGCTGGATAGACTGCCCATCCTAGTCAACAAACCCAGGTTAGAGATTGGCTTTTTAGCAATTATCTTGTCTTAAACACCAACAAGACTGAGACTACGATTAAAGCGCCTCCTGAACTACATAAAAAAACAGGCTCTGGCTTCTTTTTGTTAAAGACCAGCATTTAAAATTTTGCCTTAATATTTGATTATTTTCTTGGCTTCAAGTTGCATGTTTTGTTCTCGTTTCCTTTACAGTTCTAAATTGAAATATATATAGTCTCCTTGGTTGAACTGGAAAAATATTAATACATTTTTGTGATCAAATTTAGATTTTTGTAATGCCATGTTTGGAAAAAAAATCCCCCATTTTACTTCTCCCAGCTATACAAAATGCTTCAGCCAGACTATTAACATGTTCTAGCAAGAGAGTGAACATCAGTCCTATTTCACTCTATACAATGACTCCCAATACATTTTAGGATTTGTTTTAAAATTCTTGCATTCACATACAGAACACTAAATGGCCAGTTTATGTCTCAGCTTGTTACATAATATACTGCTGCTCACTGTGTTTGTTTACAGGTTCAGAATTTGTCAGCTGTTCCCTTATACACAACTAAAGACTAGGACGGAACAGAGCCTTTCAGTCTACTGTTTAATGTTTAACTAAACAAACTTTATCTTATTGTATCCTACAGCTCCCAGCTGAGCAGTTTATACTGTTGCAGGCAAGCAACTACAGTGACAGTGATGCTTCATGTATGCTTGTCGTTAAGCCGTCTAATCATCTTCTGAGTTCTTTGCGTGCATATTTGGATATAGTCGATGGAACAGTACTACTAGAAACAGTGGGGGCAGTACTGCGCCATTTAGCTCACATGCGACCAGCGAAAGGAACAAAGAAAAAGAAGCTTCAGTGTATTTAATGGTCGCATAGACCACCGCCGTCTACTGCAAGACCTCTTTTTAAGTTTTTTATTGAGGCCAATGTCATGTTTCTTCAACGTTGTCTTAAATTTATGTTGGAACTCTGCACTGCCCTCAAGTGGATTGATTGCCCAACAACCATGCCAACATAACCCACGCATAAGAGCATGCTGGCAGTTACGTCTGACAACTAAAATGGATGTACCTATATACATACATACATGGAGCATTAATAAGGCTGCAATATGATAATGATAGATAATACTGGAAACTAATGCTTATATTATGATATATTTTTAAAGACAAGGTATATATGTGTAATAATTATAATTGTTTGCCAGACCAGTTTCATTTGGGAACAACATAAAAATCATATCAAAGCTGGAACGCGGCTTATTTGACAGGTCGTCTCGGGCTGCCTGAACTTGTCCAATGAAAAGACAAAATGTCCATAGTCTAATTCTCACCATTGTTAATTATCTCTGCATTCCACTGAACAAAAACCTGGTTTGATCTCCTCCACCTAGGTGTTTGGCTGCAAACCTTACTCATATTTTCTTCATAAGAAAAAAGCCCTGGAGGTCTCATGTCTAATGTAGTCTGAGAAAAGGATGGAAGCACTCTGGGAATGCTTGTCTCACCTGCTGGAAACCTCTGTGGCAAATACACTAACCTATTCCCAACCCTTCCCCTTCCAGAGGTAAAGAAAAAAATAGCCCTAACCACTTCAAAGCAGGCTAAACTTTATTTAAACCCATCAAGCTTAAATGTTAGGGTTGAGATAAAAGAGGCATTCAGACAAAGACACTTCTAGGATTTGCCAACTATTTGTGAAATTTATAAATAACAGAAAAAAAATGAGGAGAGGGGAATTAAATTGAAAGAGAGCTAACAAGTTCCACATGGTCTGGGAGATGAGCTAAGTATGCCATGTTTGTAAAAATCAAAGGCATGAGGCTGGCATGAGATAAAGAGCCACTGGCCTTCTCTCCCTCTGCTTTTATTTCTCCTCCTCCGCCTTCAGATGAGCGATGGATTGGGTTTCAGGCAGATGTAAACCTTGGAATGCCTTCATACTGCTATTGCCTGCCGTCTAATCTGCTTTTTCTTTTCTGTTTCTAATCATCCCATTTTCATTTGAGGCCAACTGTACATCGCATTTGGGTCAGTCTTTTGGAGATGGCAAAGTTCTGTGGGCTGTAATGTTCCTTTAGTATAGGGGGATAAGACTTTTTATCCAGCCATTTTGTCTCTGGCTCTACAAGCTTCAATCAAGCAGCAGCCGCATTACGGCAGACATCACAGTCCTTCAGCGAAGTATGATGATGGAGACAAATTTAGGTGAAAGCTGGCCTGGAATGTAAGCAGCTTTGATAAATTCAACTCCACTCTTAGTACTTGAAGACCAAGACATGGGAATCAAGGCTGGTGTTTGCACTAAAGATCCAATGAAGTCATAGTTTGTTATTTTTATAAAAACTGGAGGCACATTGGCTGAATCGGTCACTACAACAAGACAGCAATACAGACAGAAAAACTGCATGGACTTTATTTACTTCCTTGCTCCCCAGCCAGCTCACTCTCTGATTGGCTACATTTCGTGCCACGTCACCATTAACGCAGTCACAGTGAACGAGTMGTCGGCGTTCCTCAGAAATCGACACTGAAATATTAAACATGTTCAATGTTGTCCAACTGTTGGCTACGACCCGTTTCGGAGCAGATTATCGGGACAAATTGGCTCGTAACACACCACAGACCAAATGATAATTAATCGTTTGCCGTCCGAGGTCGGGAAGAGGCAAAATCGGGACAAAAACAGACCAAACATCGTTGTTGTTTGTGTGTACCAGGCTTTACATGCAGGCTTTAAGACACAAAATATTTAGATAAAAAAAGACTATCAAGTGTTTTGCAAAAAATGCATTTTAAAGCCCCACAATAGAACTTTGATAGATTTTCTCAGTGAGGTACCCCCTAACGGCGGCTAATTTGGCATCTGTCTTGCATTTCGTTTCTTCTCCGAGTTCTCTTCAGCCAGCAAAAATTTAGTTTGATGTTGACTCTCGTCTTATCTCTTGCCCTTTTCTATTTTTTTTCCTCTTGGGTTTCTTTGCTGAATCGGCTACTGTGCCTGTTCAAAACGACCAGTGTGCAGTTGCTAGTGTGTGCTGCTGTAAATGCTGCGCTGGGATGGAAGAGAAAGTTGTCCAGTGCGGTTTCTCAGCCTCAGAACGTTGCTCGGTGACAACGGCTCCAGGAATGTACCTAACAAATGCTACTGTGCCATCAAGACGAGTCAGAAGTTTTAAAGTTATATAACAGTCAGGTCACTGTAAGTCTTTGTACTGTAAACCTACTGAATCCCATTCACTCATTTTGCAACTCCAAAAAAAAGAAGCTATTAAAAAAAAAAAAAAGAAAAAAAAGTATCCTGCAGGCTTGTTAGTTATTTTGATAGGGACTGACANTCTTATACAGTATCCTGAAGACTTGTTAGTTATTTTGATAGGGACTGACATCTGCAATCCATACAGCAGGTAAAACTTGACTAATCATCTTTTTCTGTAAGCTATCGCTGTCATTAGCCTCACATGAAACATTAGCCAGTAATCGCTAGGGGCGTGAATCTTGCAGCAACTCAC
>CM047997.1:10744877-10768831 GCA_026261665.1 Melanotaenia duboulayi | reverse complement strand
TAGTGGAGCATGTCAACTGAAGCTCAGAATATGTCCTGCTAATCAAGACCAAACTGCTTTAGTTAAGCTCGACTTCTTGTAGCACAATGGAAGAAAATGTGTTTAATGGGTTTTAAGTGTTATTCTAAATATGGCATGTGATGCAATAGAATCGGTTTTGTTGCTCATCTGACAGAAATGATTCAATAAAGTGTTTTTTGACAGGCTTGAATTAATGAAAAATTCCCTTTAGGTCAAGCATTATTACATTACACCCCCTTCAGACTCTGCAAGTGTTCCTTTGCAAGGATTCTCCAGTTTATCCTCGATTGGTAACATGTCCTTTAACCTATGAAGTTCTGGCCATACCTCCATCATGCATACCCAAAGTAAATGAAGAGTTGTGTGACAATAATGAAGTTCATATGCATGTTCTACATGTCTTGGAACGTCTATAGACCACAGAGAATGTATTAACAATGTAAAAAATGTCTTGTCTGTTACTATGCCTGAGTAAATTGTAATAAAACAGAAAAGATATGTAATTTCTGTCTAAACCTTAATATATTTCAAATTATAGCTTCATATAAATACAAGACATCAAAATGCATGTTCATCAACAGTGTTACAGATCACCAACAGCTCCTACTTTTCTCCCTCTGTAACTGAACGGTACCTGCCTGCAGCACCAAATAACTAAGAGTGATGCCTGCCTTGCTCCCTAGCAGCAACTGCCCCTCTTCCCTCCACATCACCTCATCATATTCTGTGTTATGTTTAATTCTCAGATGTTTAACAAGGTTTGTGGTGTTGCTACAATGCCTCATTGTCTTCCCACACACATCACATACTGCGTCATTGCTGTTTGTGGAGCTGAAATAGCTCCATACATTGGTTTATGTTCAGCCATCAGTGTCAAGTGACTCAACTAGACTGAGTGAGCAGCAATGCTGCTGCAATGCTTTTACTTATATAACTAGGGCAGGAAGAAGAACTAGTTCCTTCCAACTGGGTATAATTTAGACAGGATCATGACGGTGTATTGACCTTCCTGTGTGTTCCTGTTAATAATAAGCTGCATATTTACCTCAAAGTACTAAAATATGTTTTTAATATGAGCACAACTAGCGGTGTTATAATTATTTCTGTATCGACCCGTTCACTACGACCATGCACACTGCAAAAGGTAAAATAAATAAATAAATAAATGTTAATGTTTGCACTAAAACACACTTTCAGTCTTGTTTTGTGAACATTAGGGTGAAAATTTGAGTGTTACTTGACAAAAAACATCACTGTCCTGTTTTCTTATTTTTCATAGTAGACGATTATGTTTGCAAACATTTCAGCCCTTATAAGGACCGATCACGCTTTTAAAGGTTCGAATATGTTGCTGTGATCAATTTCCAGGAAATCCTTCGAGGAGGAAGAAGACAAGAAATTAGTGAAATGGCAGGTCATTTGTGCAGAAAGATATCTTGAGGTGATGCGAAGACTTTAACATATCTAAAAGTGAAACAAAGGCATCCTGCTCTTAAACACAAGAGAAACTAAATATAACTAGGTCTGTCCTTTTTAAGAAGCAGCTAATAACAACAAAAAAATTTGTAATTACAGCACAAAAGTACCATGAAAAGCAATCTAGTCCTGCATCATGTCAGCATGGCAGCATGTCCACGTGTTACTCAGTCGAAGGAGGGGAAAAAAGTGACTGCTCTGCTTCTTTTTTTTTAGAGGAAATCTGATTTAAACNGTGACTGCTCTGCTTCTTTCTTTTTTTTTTAGAGGAAATCTGATTTAAACACAAATGCTGTTGTCATGGCAGCGCAGTGCCATGGACGGCTGGCGTGTGAAAATTCGCCCACAGCAGCGAGGATGAATTCAATCAGAGCAGGCGACACAAAGAGCGAGGCTGACAGCACATGACACTGATGCATGTGTTAGGAGAAATTCATAGCAGCTGTTGTCAGCTAAATGCTGAAGCTTGGTGTTAATCTGACATCACAAACATATAGGAAGTAAGGAGCAACACTCACTTGTTCTAACCCATGCTTAGATGCTCACGGTCTTTGCCTCGCTGCCAGCGATACTGCAGTGAAGAAGACACAAGAACCACATGACAGCAGAGTGGAAAGTCCCTGGAGATGAATGAATGCATGTATGTACATAACATTAACAATCATGACTGTACTGTAGGCTACTCACAGCTCTGACAATTGTATAGAGAACTTCCCCAAGCTAAAGCTATGTGACACTGAATGAAACTGACAGTATCTGTCCTACCAGTATGGATGGACACATAAAACACACCTAAGCAATTGAAACAAGCAACCATCCCCTGACCTAAGTTACTGCTTTTACGTGCACTCCAATGCTCTGGTTGTGCTTGGATTGTTGGAGCATTTTGGTAATGTTTTGCATGTGGAAACATTAGTTTTTTCCATTTTAAAAAGTCTAGAACAGTCTAATAGAAACCAGGAGGAGTCCTAGTATCTATATTCTTTACTGGTGAGGACTGTAGTAATTAAAATGGCTAAACTAAGACACGCAAAATCAGAAAATTAGATAAATGCCAAATATCGAATATAATCAATACACAGATATGCATAAGGCTTTCCATGTTTCCACTTTAGATCCTCATTATCCCCTTTTAAATATTAATTTTCCTCAAGAAAGATTTCACTTGCTAAGGATTTTTTGTGGTAAAATCTCAAGACAGATTTGTTCCAGATAATCAGAAAGTACAAATTTGTTCATCCACTCCATTTCATTCTTGTTGCTGCATTTGTCAAATGGTAAATATTGCAGCATACAAAGATCCTAAGACAATCCTAGAGAAAACCAGCACTTACAATCAGCTAAACTAATTTTAACAAGCTGAAATGAAGGGATTTCATCAGCTGTAGCTGGCTTGAGAATTTGGTCTGTTGCTTCCTGCTAGCTTGTATTAACACAAATTTCTCAAACATGACACGAAGCTATAACACAAACGTTGTGACTTTAAATCTGTCTTAATTTGTGTGTTTTAGAGATTGAAACGCATGGTTATTAAGTGCATAAGAAGTACTGCTTCCTTCTATGAAAACCCAAGCCTAGCTAAACTTAACTAAGCTAAACGGCCACACAGTCTGCTTTGCTTATGGCCTATGATGACTTTGCAGTGTAAATAGAACAGTAACAGATGCATAACTTTTTTTAAAGTCTCATTGACCACAAACACTTTAAAATTCAGCCATATTTATATAGCATGCTTTCACATACACACACTCACAATCTTAAAACTACCCCCACTTAAATCAACTAAAATGCTAACACCTAGCATTACCTTACTACGCAGTGTTCCAGATTGTTCTGCTTGTAGAATTTGGGTTTAGTTTTCTGTTGAATGTTTTGGTTGTGTTGTTTCTCCTAACTGTTCAGATCACTGATAATGTGATAATGATAATCCACATTATTAAACAAGTCAGAACAAAAATTGTGTGTGATTCAAAGAGCATGTGTCCATTCAGATGAAGGTATATCAAAGAAAGTTTAATCAGGGATATTCATCCTATTAAAAGAGCTCTGTTTAACAGCCACAGTAAATTGATTTTTGGAGTTTCTGGTATCTCTGGAATCCCAACGAGCTGCAGGATACTCCAGAAGCTGCAGTTGTGCATAAAACTGTATTTTGGTCATCCTTGATCAATGCTCAAATAGTGAGATTTTCATGGGAAAGTCACTGTGTTACAGTTAACGTGGAACTTGATCTGTAAAAGGGTTTTCTTGATTTTGTTTTTAGAAAAATGATCTACATATTGCAAAAAATACAAGTACACATTTATAAGTGTACATTTTCCATTCTTTACAACCTACAACCTGATAAATGCTTTGAAACTGTTATAGGCACTGTTTGAAACAGCAGATAACACTTTTAAACTTGACCAAAATGACTAATGTAGCTGAAATTAAAGCACAGCTATTGTTACTGTAAAGGGATCTAATGATAAACTGTATTTAAATCCACAAAAAAGCTAAATTTCTTAATCTGTTGGGGGAGTTTTGAGGGGCTAAAATGTAAGGAAATGAAGTCAAGTGCAGTCAGGAGATCGTTTGTGCTGAGAATAAATTGTATCACCCAGCTGGAAAATCTTTCATACTAGCTTGATGAAAAATCATTTTTTTAAGTCGGACACTGGATTCAGTGGCTTGTTAAAGTGGCTTCATTGTGACAAATGAGCAGCCTGGGGGACATACAAACAATGATGGTATGTGTGTGTGTGTGTGTGTGGTATCTCATGTAACAGCACAAAGACCTCTGTACACCGCCATTTGTGGGAACCTGCGCCCAGCACTTACGTAACTGACCAGATCGTCATAGCAACAAAACGACAAAGCAATCAAACACACGCATCACATCGACTCAGTAGCTAGTAGTAGTAGTTGATAAAAAATGGGGGTCAGATTATTTGGTTGCAGATACCAGTCCCATCCAGGTTAAAAGATCTTTACTGACTCACGATTGCTGGTTTAAGAGGCTGGGTGTTCAGGGAAGAAGAGTTAACTGAGCATCATCTCCTAGTGGAACAAATTATGTGCTAAAAGTGATGACACAGTATTTTGTCAAGCTGTCATACGTGGTTTAAGCTCCCTGACTAGATCCTGCAATACAGTGTTTAGCCACAAGAAGGCAACATTACATCTCAATGCTACAATCCAATACTGTTGGTACTATAATAACAAACCCACATCCTCAGCTGGAAAGCTAGGCTGGTTAAGGTCAGGGCCTGAGCAACTGCAGTTCAGTCTGCAATCCAAAAAAAACATTATTGGTTTAAGAGCATTTTGAACAACCTTAAATAATTATAATAATAAACCGAGGTTATATACTGTTAATACACTATAATGTGTGAGCAGCTCTGATCTTATTAACCTAACACAAAAGTAATTATTAAAAGCTGAAAATATATAAGTTGAAAGTCTGCAAAGTGTTTTAAAATGTTCAAATTTCCATTAACAGAACAAACAAAATTCTGATCTCAAAATCAACATGTATGTAATTTTAAAAATACATACATGCATTCGTAAACCACAGCTTGCCTTAAATCTGTCTGTCTTCAAGATGATTTTGTTGGCCTTGGTTTTTTAAAATGATCCAGTATGAGCACGAAGAAAATGCAAACCGTATATAGTTACACACATTCTGAGCTAACACCAGCCCTCTGCAATGTGAAAGCTCAGCTAAGGGACACACATTCACATACTGCCACACATACAGACACACACTCCTCCTTTTGCTCCTGGGGGAGAAAGGCTTCCTTGTGGAGGTGAGGCCAGCGCTTGTTGTCGGCTATCGCTTTGGCTTCCTGTTCTATTTTCTCTCAGGAAGTGACACATAGACACACCACTGGCATGAGCAGCAGCCTCAGGCTCCCACGGCTGACAATGATGTCATCCTCCCTGCACCTCCATCTATCCATCTATCCATCAATCCTTCCATCTGTCTGTCCATGCTGTGCCTGCAAGGAAAGAAAATTGAATGACGTTAAATAATGACAATTGCAAGACTTATTTCTATGTCCAGTGTTTCCACTTTTGCTGAGTCATGGTACATGGATGGCTCAACAGACTATGAGATAAGATAAGATAAGATAAGATAAGATAAGATAAGCTTTATTCATCCCCTAAAAGGGGAAATTTCTTTGCCACCACACATCTCATCTCATACATAGACAATGACGRAAAACRTGAAATAGACCTTTAAATATGTAAATATACAAAAAAAACTACAGGTGGYCATTAAAAAATCTGACAGCTACAGGAACAAAAGACCTTCTGAAGCGTTCAGTAGAACACTGAGGCATAACAAGACGGTCACTAAAAGAGCTTTTAAGACCATTAAAAACATCATGTAGAGGATGCTTTTCAAGGAATAAAATTGTTTTCAATTTGGACCCAGTTCTTTTTGCCAGGGTGAGGTCCAGAGAGTCAGGGGTGATGCCAGTCACAGCCCCAGCTTTTTAAATCAACTTGTTAATTCTGTTAATTCTGAATGAATGGGCTTCTTCCAAAAAAAATGGGCTTTTTTCTTTCATTTGAACCATGATGTAGAATACAGTAGAGTACATTTATCCCCAAAGAAAGGATGAAAAAGTGAATGAGTAGATAGAGGGGAAGTGATTGTAGGAGGGGGAGCAGCATTAATCAATCAGATGCACAGCATCTCTCCACTTAGCAATAACTATTAATGGCCAAAACTCCACACCTACAGGTGATAAATGAAAGGTGAGGAATAAAAAAAAAAACTGTGGGTGGATTAATATGATTAGATTTAATCTACAATAAGGGTAATGAATATCCCTTAACATTTACTACCAAGGAAGCATACATTGGAATTCAGTGGAAATGAATAGTTCCTGTATACGTGATCTAATTCCATGTAAAGTATTAAAAAACTATTAGTCTCCTTCTGCTTCAGAGTCTCCTTTAAATCCTCCCAGCAGACTGCCTGTCAGACAGATCAAGCCCTTCAGGCTCACCAGAATAATACTGATTCTCCCTTCCTGTCTGGAAACATCCCCGTGGAAGCATCTAATTGTTCATACTTGACCATTCCAGGAAAATCCGAGTGGTTTGACACTGACATGGAAAAGATTCCTGATAGACTGAGATGTTAACTGCTCTACTTTTATTGATTAAAGGAATGATATCATCTCACAGCAATTCCTGGAAAAGCAGTATCATCCTGCTCTTAAGGATGCTTTTTTTTTTTTTTCTTTGTTTAATTTCCTGGGAGTGGGGACTGAAGGTTGGCACAAACCCAAACATTTATCATTGGATGACCTCTCACAGCACTTAGGTTTCAGTTGTGGGAGGGAATCAGCCAATTATGCGCCAATGTTTGACTATGACTGTGTTCAACCTGAAGTGCAAGAAAGGACATAACCATGGTTTGAATTATAGAGGAGCTAAGGAGAGTTTGCCTCCCCCAAAAAGCAGATGAACTAAGAGCTATAAAAAATAGTCCACTTTTAGGTTATATGTTATTTTTCATAAGGTTCTTGATTACTTTTAAATGAATAGAATAGTACTAATTAGTTAGCTTTATATGTGTATTCCTTTAATACATAGAACTTTCTGAATGATGCAGGAATTCATTGTTTGTTGTGTACCATAAGCCGGCCAATCAGCAACCACTTCTTTGGCTGCGTTTTGAGGTCTTTAAAAAAACTTTCCATCAATATATGAGGTGTTTGTGATTGTATAATTTATGTACGGTGGTAGCAGAATGTTTTTAACTGCACTGCCCTGGGAAGTCATGGAGTGTGCATGAAAATAAGGCTCCCCCGAAAGCCCCTGGATAATTCGAACCCCAGATGTAGCCCTTTTAAATATTTAAAAAAAATACCACTTTTTGGCACACAAAAGCTGTTTCAGGGTTGGTTCATTTGTACAAACACATATGCTTAGACTACTTGGACTGTCTCCAGTGAAAAGCAGGCCAAAATCATCCAAGTGGTCATGTGCAAACCAGAGATGTACCACAATTAGGCTAGATAGATAATCAGTGACTTTTTAATGCTATATGGATTTCAGCACATTTCACTCTTTCTTTCCACCTTTTTCATCCATTGCAGGTTTTGCTGTTCTCGTGCCGTCTAAAGCCTCTCCCGCACACTCTCTTTAAATTGCTTTTGGCTGGATAACTTGGCCACTTCCTCTGTATGCAGCTTTATATCCCAACTCCACCTTAATTCTTCCTTTTCAAACTGTGTCTGACTTTATCTTTGTCATGTTCATCATTGATGCTGCTCTGTTCTGTTCTCTGATGGGTCTTTGCTGCTGCTTCCTCTGCCCCAGGCCTTCCTCGTTTGTATGTAGGGACAAGGAAGCCCCAAAACAAATGTACCCCTGACTGAACTGCATTACTGTGGTCTGATGCAAACTAATGTCTATTTTTCTCTGGTTTTATCACTTAAATGAATCATCAAGGCTTCAATCTCAATATTATTATTATCTGTTTGTAATTACAGTAGTGACCAAACATTTATTACATATGTCTAATTGAACATGTGATTATTTTAAGTCTCAAAAAGTACCATTAGAGGAATCATGCTAACCCTTTTTACATTGCAGCTTCTTCATTCTAAACCATGCTGGTGGTTCTTAAATGTTAAAGGAAAATGAGAGGTGATAGACATCTTTCTGTTGTGGCCCCAAAGCTCTGGAATGAGCTTCCTTTACACATAAGACAAGCTTTTTGGTTTTTAACCCAATGTGGGTGTGACGTAGCTTTTACTGTCTTTAGAATTGTATTGTATTCTCTTTGTTTTTGGTGTTTAATATTATTTATTTCTGTCCTGTGTTTTCATCTGTTCTGCAGCACTTTGTTGTATTTTTAAAGTGCTAGATAAATAAACATGGTATGGATGGGTTGGTATGTTCCAACATCAATGCTTTCTACCAAAACATCATACAACATTAGACTAAATGAAACCATGACAAATGATCCTCCAGTACATATACTGACTCATCTCCAGGTAGAGTTTGTCTTAAGCAGACTTTGTTATTACTTTTTGCTATATGGTCTTTTATCACTGTTAGTCAGTGTTTGGATTTATGGGTAAATGTTAGCTTGTAAGAAAGACCACCATCATTTTGCTCATCAGAGACTTTCCCATGAAGCAGATCATGCTGAGAGTGTGTATAACCTCTGGTTTTAGTGCCAGTTAATGTGCCTCAGTGGAGCGGTTCGGGCAGAGATTATGTAGTAAAAAAAATCAGAGGGAAGTGGGCATGAGCCCCAGCGTGCAGAGCTATGCTAGTGAAAGTGGTGCAGATGGCAGCAGGGAAGAGCATCAATCTCACTTAAAGAGCATGACGATACTTTTAGCCAGAGAGACATTCGCTCACGCACAAAGTCAACACAGCTAAGGAAAAGCCACATGACTGCAGAATAACAACATCTTACAGTTTTATCAACTATAAAGTCACACTACAAACTCATTTCCCAAGATCAAATTTCATGTCATGCTTTCAAACTTGTAGTGTACACTATAATTTACTGCCACTGTGGAAAACAATTCACGCAAGAGGGCACAAATGAGAAAAGGCTGCGTATAAATCCCGATGACAGCTTGTCATCATTTCTTGGAGGTAAATTGGTTTTCTTTGATGGATTTCTGCTGATTGACAGGAATGAGAGTATAAAGCAGCACAGCAAATCTGAGACAATAACGATGAAACCCGAATGTAAAGAACACAAACAGCACAGATTAGTGATTCATGTCTGCAATGTGATTTTAAAGCTGCGTCGGTCTAGTCAAGGTCAGGATCTGCTGCCATTTTGGCCATTGTGGCTATCCACTAAATATATTCCAAGCTGTCATATTCACTTCACATAAAACTGTATGACATAGAAAAAAATCATTGAAAGCATGAATGCACTTAGAAAACTTCACAAACTTTTTTTTTTTTTTTAGATTCTGCAGCTGCCTGCATTCAAATAGAATTTTTGGGCTTGTGTTTAATGCTGGCATAGCAGCCAGAGAAAACATGCTCTGCTGATTTAATTATTTCAACATCTGTTGCATTGTAAAAGAATTTCTTTGGAGATATGAATCACAGCTGGTCAACAAGTCAGTTTTCTGTAGAGAATGTTGGGAATGAGTCAGATTGATGATGGACTTTGCCCTCTATTTTTTCTAGACAAAAGTTTAATAAATAAAATACCACAAAAAAAAAAAAAAAGTCGATATAATGTGGAAGAGCGTCTGACTTGGCAACCTGTAGGTATCTGAGGTGCTCTTAGGCTGAACTATGATTGGTCGCAGCTGCCAACAGCAACCAATTCCATCACAAAGACAACAAAGTGCAAAAAAATGAACGAAAAAGCAAGGGTGAAAAGCAAAAACAATGGATGCAGTGGACAAAATTCATCATCACTTGGGGTCTGAGTATACCTCTGCGGCCTCTGCTGGGGTTCTGAAAATGCATGTCTATGTTATAGCATTTTGCTGCCACTTGTGGGCAGTATCAGAAATATAAAGACATCTGCTGTAGGTTGTGCTTGGTTGTGTTGGTGCTGCTGTTAGTGTTTAATGCTGGTGGTAAATAATAAAGGCTGCGGCCATTCTCTGATTGTTTCACCCGTGTTTCTTTGCTTTAATTCTTATAGACGCTTTGCCGTCAATGTTCTTAAATGGCTTTTTGTTGACCCTGTGAACACCTGTGTGAGCTGAAAGCAACCCAGACCTTCAGTTTCACGTAATTACAAAGCAAATCTTTGTCCACTTTGACTTTTGGCTTTTTTCCAGCAAAACAAAGCTAAAGGACCAAAAATATCACACCAACACAATCAAAAGCAGCCTATACCTCAGACTCATTAACCCTCAGCAATCGCATAATCTGTTGTGAAGATGTTGCAGAAAGACGTAGCCATAAAAAGTAGAGAAATGCACCACATCAACTAATCAAAAAACTGTATGACAACGTGATACTGGGCTGCTGTGGAAGAGGGAAAGTTGCGTCCTCTCTGTCTTGTGGTGCACAGAAACTTTTTATTGGAAAGGTTCTGTCAGTTCCTTTCTCAGTGTT
The DNA here is from genome assembly GCA_026261665.1 of Melanotaenia duboulayi. NCBI lineage: Eukaryota > Metazoa > Chordata > Actinopteri > Atheriniformes > Melanotaeniidae > Melanotaenia > Melanotaenia duboulayi. The sequence continues at coordinate 10,758,277 of CM047997.1, read as the reverse complement.
ATACTACCGTGATGTTGACGCTCTAATGTAATGATATCAACAGCAGACATTGTCGAATAGGACAAAATAGCTCAATAAGGGAGTGGGAAGGTCTTGGCAGATGCTGGTCCCACCTGCTAATGGTCACAGTTAGAAGCTAAAATGACATAGCTGGGGTTAGGTTTATTATTCATGGTTAGGTCTACATGTTTGAAATATCATGGTTAGGGTTAGTCAACACTTTCAAGGAATGCAGTTTAATGGTCGATGTTCCTGCCTCCAGTCATGTAATGCAACCCAGTCTTATTCCAAACGAGCATCTCACAGTTGCTAACCCTGAATTGTACAACTATATTTACTATATTGGACCAGTCATGACTCTCAATTGTTTTCTGGTGAGACTGGGTTGATATAACATGACTGACACAAATGAAAGCTAAGAATAGATGTTGTTAAGGTGACGACGGCTCTAGTCTAGCGGTCATAAAAAATCTCTGGGAAAAGAAGTTTGTGTTATAAAACAAACTTGGTTTTTTTTTCATTTCTAGAAAACTAACTGGGGCTGACGCATTTAACATATATTCCATCCTGGAAAGGACACAGGACAAAACAAAAACCTCTCCTTCTTGAGAATTTTAAACATCTGGCTTTGTTTGGTCTCAGTTCCGGGAAGGGATCACAACTCCAGTCCCCTCCCAGAGCTGTGGCAGCCGACCAGCCTAGCCAACAAGCCTTCCTCCCTGGACACAGATAAACAATCTTAACCGGCCAATTTGAAGCTTGTTAAAAATAGCAGCATGTAGCTGCTCATAGATCTGAAGTTAACTGGAAAACAAGCCATAAAAGACGGAGGGGAGGGGGAAGAGATTTTCACCTCTTATTTTAGGGAAGGACACTGCCAGGAAGAGATGAAGAGGAAGAAACATCAATGGAGGGACATAAAAACTGAGACTTAACATGTCTACTGGATGGATGCATTGATGGATAGAGTATTGTAATGCAGACAATCAAAGGCGTTCAAGCTGAAAATGTGGCTGATATCAGACTTGAGAGGAGGCTGTACTCACTCTTTTGGTTTTTACAGAGTTTGGACGGGGTGGGATTTCAAGGGCTGACACGATCATTACACATCACCAACTTACAGTAATCCACTTTAGTCATTTTCTATTCCAATAAGAGTATCCAGTCATCCCAAAAACTCTTAACAAATCAGACACACACACATACACGCTCTTAAAACACCCCTGAGACTTTTTTGGATTGTGTTACAGTTGTTTTTGAGTCTAACACACTTCTCCTCAGGGCCAATAAGGGGTGACTCAGAAAACTTACACACACACACACACACACACTCAAGTTACAAAGAAAATGCATTACCAGTGATGTGAGGCCAAAACAGTCCCATCATGTAACTGTGATGAATGTATTGTGGCTGCACACACACAGACACAGTAGAGTTAGTCAGCAAAATCACGAGGCAAGTTGTACATTTTCAACCTACCGTCTGCTTCTGCTTTTGGCTGTGTGCCACCACAGCTTCCGAGAATGAGCAGCAGTTTTTCAGTAAATCTGGTTATGTTTCTAGAAATCCTGTCCCATGACACTTTGCCACTATGACTCTTTAACAGGGCTCCTCGTCTGAAACCAAGGCTTCCCAATTCAAAACAGACCTCCTGAAACCTGACGGTGGGTGTTATGTTGGAATTTTGACTGCTGGTGAAAGATTCACGGTCTGCTGGCAGGGGTGTAAACAGTTTGTGTGCAAATGACGAGTCCATTCTCAAAAGCGCAGGCAGCCTTTCAGCGTTCAATATCCTCTTTCACAGACTATTTTTGTAATTGTGTTGAGTTGCATTCAGTAAAGTGGCGATTCGGAGAAAAGCTTAAAGAATTTATCTAATTTTCTGACTGAAACACAACAAGATCTGCCATCACCAGGGTGCTCATTTATAAAGCTTNGATCTGCCATCACCAGATCTTTGGAAAGAATTTTGGATAAGTCCACACCTAATTTATTTCCTTTTTTATAGCTGTTTATAGCAGTGAGGATGAGGAGGAGAAATAGTAACATATGAGCAAAACAGGTCTACTCAGACTAAAACTTAAAGTCTAAATTTAAAATATTTAATAATATCTAATTATGTCCCTTTCATTGTAATCAGTTTGCAGAGATGTTGTTCCCATATTGTGCTATGATTTGATAAAAGTTTATACAGCTGCATCGTTCCAAAGGGATATTCATAATTATCCTGAAAGTGTTGTTTTTATTTTTTTGTTTTTGTTTATTTATTTGGGGAAGTGCAGAATAATGAACATTAGTACCAAAAAAAAGCATGATGCAAACATGTCCGATAAGCAAAGAAGGTTAATTTATATTCCATCCCAAGGCAGATAAGATAGAAAAACAACCGCTTACAACGCAGAAATAAACAAATAAACATATGACAGACACATAGAACAACATGACAGGTTTACTGTTCTTTTAACCATTTCTCAAGGCAAGCCTTAAAGATGCACTACGCAACTTTCCAACCTCAAAGCTCCAGACTCGTTTGATGGCACAGTGACATCTATTATGTGAATTCCTGGATTTGTCGCTGCCCAGCTGGCTGAGAAAAGGCATTATACAACTTTTTCTTCTGGGACGCAGCTGAGTTTCACTTTACGGACCACTTCACACACTAGCAAGCAGATATAAACACACCGGCTGTTTTGAATCCGCATTGTGGTTGATTTAGCAAAGCAACGCAAAAAGACATTATCATAGGACGAGAGGAAAGGAAAGAGAGAGGGGACAAGAGATATGATTTTTACTGGTTGGAGAGAGCTCACAGTACAAGATGGATGCTGAATTAGCCGTTAATAGGAGAAAATCTGCTAAAGTTTTGTAGTTCATCTTTAAAGATGGGATATATTGAACATTTATTAGAACAGGATTGTTTTAGTAGACTGTTTTTGGCAAACCTGAAACCAGCCGAGGCCCAAAAAGTTGGCACAGAGCACAAAAGGTTGAGTAGTTTCATGCATGACAAATTGTCAGCTTTTGCATTTTTCCCCTTTAGTTTCTTTTGATTATATATTTCTGAGATGACCAAGGTCAAGGAATCACATCTTCCAAATAATATGAAACCACTACCAACTTGTTTGGACTTGTTTGAGATTAAGTAGCACATTCTCCTACTGAATCTCAGTCCTGTGTTGCAACTCTAATCATATTCTAATCATAATCATATTGGATCTAGCTTCTGTTGGTCACAACAACATATTTAATAAAATGCCTTGTACTCTGTGGCAAAGAGCAAGACTAAAACATTTTTCTCTGTAAAAGAAGAGAGAAGTTCACATGACTCAAATATTCTCATTTGAACCTCTAAAAACGAAACTCGAAAATGCCAAAAAAAGAGGTATCAAGAAACTAAAGACATACTGAGAAACCTTCATAGGAGTGATGCCAGCAATAAACTCTCCAAATATTATGCTGAGTCATTCAAATTTCACACAAACTGGAAGTCAACTGGTTTTACAATGAGCTAGGTAAGGCTCATTGTATTTGAGGAAGTGTTAGTCGGTACTGGTGTCACTTCACCACCCTGTGTCTAATATAAGATGTAAGGTTGTGTTGTGTTTAGGTAAGTCAAAAAGGCTTGTCTCCATGGAAACAGAAAATGTGGCCTTAATAATTCACATAATATCTTGTTTGCAGAAAAGGGCGACAACAGTGGCTGATGAGCAATTATCGACTTTTTCAATCAACACGTTTCACAACCATAAGGAATTTTAGATGAAAAAAGACTGGAAAAGAAAGAAAGCTTATCGTATCATGCCTACCGATTCAAGAGTTCTATCCGTCATACAGCGTTAACATCAAAGCATATAATGTGTCTTTAAAATAACATGACATACTGTGCTCAGCTTCCTGTGTCCATGTCCAGTTTTTCTTGCATTGTAGTCAAATCACAGCCAGTATGCTCAGTTTTAATCTGCATGGGTAGAGAAAACAGAGACAACACGCTTGTTAAATAGTCACAGATCCTACAGTAATTTAAAAATTATTCTCCTATTGTTATCAATGAAGTCAAGGTGTTCACTCTGTATGCCCAGAACATTTTCAACTTGCAGAGGACTAAAATGAGCCTATCTTAACCAGTTATGCTATAAAATGCATGTCTTCTCCCTGCTTTTTGTGTGCCAGTAAATTACACTGTCATTCCTGTCTGACTGCAAAATCACCTCATTTACTACAAATCCAAGAAAGGCCTTTCCCTATAACTAATCTTCACCTTGCTATACTGGCTTTTAAATGAGGCCAAGTTCACTGAAGCAAGAGGATTGGATTTGATTAAATTAGTTTACAATGATTTTTTTTTCCAAATGTGTCAAGAGCAAAGACCTTTTGACTAGTTTTAGTAGAAAACAATGTCATAAATAGCCTGTCATGGTCACTCATCTCCATCGAGATTCCAAAAGCTCATAAACTTTTCCTTCTAAGGGAGCTGGAAAAGGTTAATTCCTGTGTCATGTTCTAGCAAACTTTTAAAAGGGAGCAACAGAGCGTATCTTTAGTAGAATCATTACAAACCACCATGGGTATATGCACGCAGTGGTGTAAGAAAGGATGACATCTTTCGCAGAAGACTGCCTTTTGAATTTTGTTACATAATCTCTGGTTGAATAATAACTTAATTAATCTTAAATCTTCAATATATGTGAAACAGCAGTATGAGGACAGAGCTTGTGTTTCAACAAAGAGGTGGAGAATCAGAGGCTCTCTAAGAGCATTTCAACCCACCCACTACAGAATGTAAAAACACCCTTCTCTGACCCAGGCTTTCTGCTATTTCTTCCAACTCAAACAAAGCGCTCAGCATGATTACCGCAAGGAAATGATGCAAAACGGATTCGCATCACAACTTTGGCTCTTGTCTAAGGCCTACTTTGACGTATGTTATTGGTCATGTGTCACGTTCTGCCCAGATTAGTAAAAACATGCTTTTGGAACTTCAACTTGTTTTGGTCCATCTGAGCTGATACAACCGGAGGAATTAAGGTTGGGCAGGTTGACAAATGCAGTAAAAAGCCACGAGCTTAACCAGTTGCAAATGGAATTTCCCGTTTTGATGGTTTGGATGAAATGAAAGGACTATATTAGTATTTACGCCCAAGTTTCAAGCTCATCTCAGCCATCTTACACCCAGAAATGTATTTTTTATAAATTGGGTTTATTTTTGCCTGCATCAAACGTAAGAGTTATGTCTGTTGTGTTACATTCATGCATCATATATCAAACAAACTTACTAATATGTAATGGCTACACTAACCCACACCACATTCAAAATGTTTGGTTTCTGTTTATTGAACTGTTTCATTGTTATTTCCTTATACCACAGTTACAATAAACTTTAGTTCTTTTGAGGGCTTCCAGATGCTGGCTTCAAACACAATTGTACCAAAGTGGCATCCATGCCAATAAATATGAAGTACCACTCCAACCTAAATAAATAAAATGAGACAAATCACATCCTGAAATGCTCAACAAGAAGCTGAAGCAATGAAAAATAAACAGCATTTTACAGCTAAAAGTTGCTGCAAAATGATTTCTCTAATAATCAGTTGGTTATTTAAACATTCATTCATTTTTTAGAAGCTTATTGTAGCTGTTATTAAAATTTCTCCTAGCTTAAAAAAAAGATGGCATATGTTTAACACCACATCTCAATGAGCTCTGCTACTGTAAGGATATGCTCTCATTTGGATATGTGTTTACGAATCTTTTTTTTTTTTCTAGGGTCAGCTTTGGTTATATATGCCTCCTCAATAACAAAACTGTTGGGATAATGAATAAAATGCACATAAAAGCAGAATGCCATAATTGCAACGAATCTCATAAACTGATATTTTATTTATAACAGAACATAAAGTAAATATCAAATATTGGGAGATTAAAAAAATTAGGTTATCTTGAGTTCGAGGGCTGCAACATGACTTAGAAAAGATGGGACCAGGCAGCAAAGGCTTTCAAAGTACAACTGAAATAGATAGATTATAGCAACTAATCATGTTAATTAGCGACAGGTCAGTAACATAGTTGGTGTAGAAAGAGCACCTTAAAGAGGCAGAGCCTCTTTATAAAGAAATAAAGAAAAAAGAAAATGTAGAATGTTCCTTCATGTTGATGTACTTCATCATCTGTAATACATAGTATCATCAAACAAATGTATTTAGAAACATCAGTGAAAGGGACACAGGCAAAGAAATGAATGGGTGCCTGTGATCTTTAGGACCTACTGCAGTACTGCAATTAAATATAGAACAATTAACTAATTAGGCTCAGGAACACTTCCAGTAATCACCATCTGTGAACAGAGGTCATCCACAAATTCAGCTCTATCATCCAAAAAACAAGTCATAAGTGAATATGATAGCGAAACACAATAATCCTCTTTGGGTGATTAAAACTGAAACAAAAAGAAAAACCTTTCTGTAGTCACATTTATTGAAAATGATGTACTGTACCACACAGTGTTTGGATTAAAGAGAGGAATCGTCAACCTAATCAGTCTTTATCCAGATGACGTCTGTACATATTTCATATTTCAGCATGACGAGGCTAAACTGCATAATACATCTATTACATCATGGCTTCTATGTGGAAGAACTTGTTGAGCAGCTACAATCCTATCAGACAAGAATAGGACTACAGTTCTTTCCCAAAGGTTCAGAATAGATAAAAATAAGGGTCCAGTTTCCCTATTCCGGTCTGTAGACATCTACAGACCAGAATAAGGGATGATTTGTGGCGTGTGTTGCTGCCATCAAATTCAGTATAATGTTTCTTTTCACGAAACAGTAAAATGTCTCATTTTCTATGTTCTTCTGTTAATAAAATACTTCTTTGTGGGATTTTTGTTTTTGTTTATATCTTACAAAGCATCCCATTTTGGGGGGAAACTAAATTATAGGTACAATCATCCAAATACAAGGAGACTTTTCACTTCTTGCTGACTTTTGGCAGCTCGTCAAGACTCCCGGACTATAACCCCTCTTCCCAGTCATTGAACACACACAGACGCACACACACATAGCCTCCGCTTGTCTGACAACCACTGCTTCTGTTCTTGTCATTCATCTGATGATAACAGAGACTTAGCAGGAGAGGTGGATCAAAGCTTGCCTTCCACTGATGCGAGTTCACATGGCCGCACACACAGGTAAGATAAACACTTCATCAGGCAGGCAGCGCTCATAAATACCTTCCTACACAAACACCAGTATCAACAGCGTCACCTCTTAATGACGCAATTATGACAACAAGACAACTTTAGCCACTTTTAACTCACCATTGTCTTTGCCAGGGTGTTTCCACATTAGGTTAGTGCACATCTGTCTCAGTCTACATGTCCCCTTTCGTATGACTTCCATTAATGAGGAAAAACCTTCCCTTCCTTCAGAGTTCAGCCACAATAATCGGATCCATTTTATCACAACAATGACCTTTTAATGTATTCCCTCTCAGTTATCATTACGTCCGTCCTTGCGCCATCATCTAACTGAGGAGCTGCTTTAAGTGTTGGCTCCTTAGTCCCTGTATCCTGATAGTGAAAGAGTTAGTGTGCACACTCCTCTTTCTCTTTCCCTGTGTGTGCATGTGAGTGTCCTGTCCTACAGAACAAAGTGGGTGTGTCTCCTTGAAACAAACTAAAAAAATGTGAGTAAAGTAGAGGAAGTACACACCCACATGCCAACGCACTGTAGATCTGCTGCGCTGCATGTGCGTATTGTAGGTGTGACTATAAATGTGTGTGTGTGTAAAGGGGATGTCCCATGAGAATGTGTGTGTACTAAGCCAGACCCCACTTTCCCTCCTGTTCTGTTTCTCTGTCAGCATTTCCTTGACTCCAGGATGCACACTTTGCACCCAAGGCAACTGGGTACTTGTGTGTGTTCTGTGTGTGAGAAGCCCAGTGCTCTATTTTCCCAGGGAGCTGGACAGGATCCCAGCAACGCCGGAAGGATGAGAGGGAATACCAGGAGTAAGTGGGATACGAGTTGATCTAACACTCATGTAGTTAACTGCATGCAGAAGCAAACCGCCAACCCAGGCAGTGTTTGCGTTGCGCTCTGCCACGCAGCAAAATCACACACTAACTATCTGCGCTCAGTGGCAAATCAATCCCAGTTCCACCGGGCTCGAACTTGCGCTTCATTTGACTCGCACATATGAACTGCATGGTAAACAGCAGGAGAATGAGAGCAGCCGAGAGACTCTATGTAAGGACCCTCCGTCTCCATGGCAATTGCTAGAGGCAAAGAGCAGTTCTGTCCGAGCGGCCTCTCCCTCCCCCCTCCTTTCTGTACACACAAGGCATTGTGGGAAAGCGGATGCGGTTCTCATGCCCTCCCTGTGGGGTATCAGCCTCGCTCCTTGTCAACCTCGTATCCAAACAGTTGACATGGTGCTTGATGTCACTTTAAGGAGGAGATATTTCATTTTTAAATGCATAGTCTCCACTTTCTAGAAGGTCAGAGGTCAAGAACTGAGCCCTAAAAGGCTAACACTAGCTTTTGGGTTTCCAAATTGTATGATGTAGCTACAACGGAAAAAGCAGTTGCTAATTAAGAGTTAAATTCCACTTATAATAACCCATTGAAGGAGCTATGACAATATGCTTCATGGAGCAGCTGAGATAGATGGGATGTCCACCAAATGGAAGGTTACCGCTTTGATCCCCAGTCTACATATCAATAAAAGGTAAATTTATTTATATTGCACATTTCATACATAATGTGCAATACATGAACAAAACAAACACCCAGACAGAAACCAGGCTACTTCATTTAAGTAAATGCAGAGTGCAAAGTCAAAAAGATAGATTTATAATAAATGAAGTTTTAAGAAAATATTTAAAAAGAAAGATTTAAAAGAAGTTTGGAGCCGACTTCAGGCTTTCTAGTGGTTTGCTCTTGATATTAGGAGTAATAACTAAATATGGATNAAAAAAAAAACACCCAGACAGGAACCAGGTTACTTCATTTAAGTAAATGATTTAAAAGAAGTTTGGAGCTGACTTCAGACTTTCTAGTGGTTTGCTCTAGATATTAGGAGTAATAACTAAATATGGATCCTGTTTAGTTTCAGCTGTTGAAACTTGACCGTGATGATCTGAAAAGTCTTGTTGGCTCATATGTGGTTTGCAGAGTAGATTCCCAGTGTGGAGCCATAGAGCCCTTTACTGCCTGGTACGTTTGTAAAATATAAAAAATGATAAGATCAATTCTTTGAGAAAGGGAGTCTAAATACCTTTTTTTTTTGGAGACCTGTAAAAACTCCATTATAATAGTCAAACCTGTTGAAAACAAAAGCATGAGTAAGTTTTTCTAAATCACATGGAGCCACCAGTTTCCCCAAGTTTCAGTTTTCTTTTTATTTAAATAAATGTAAACATTTTCTTTAACTGAAGTGTTTCTTTCCATTGTTCCTTTTTGAGCTCTGGTTTGGAGCTCTGCAAACACACTTGGATTGGTCATCAAGGACAGACTCTATTGTAAAAAGAACTTAGTAAGAATTTTTATTTTTCATTGTGTTTATCAGTCTCTAAATAAATTTCACTCATGCAGCACTTTTGGATCAGCGTTTCCTTCTGGAGAGCTGAACGCCTGCATGCCTTTATTTCTACTAATCTACTTTTCTTAATCCAAATATGTTCATAGTGTCCATGTTAAATCATTTTTGGTGTCTTTCCATCAGACATGAAATCCATCACATACCTGACATGTTTCAACAATAACCCTTCTGTCGTCATCCCAGGCTCTGATGAAAACGGAAGGGTTACCGTTGAAACATGTCAGGTATGTGTGATAGATTACGTGTCTGAAAAGAAAAGAAAGAAAAGAAACCTAAATTTTTTTTTGTCTTATTACCACCCCTACTCAAAAAAAAAGAAAGAAAATTTTTTTTAAAAAGTTTGGAGATTTCCAAACTTCTGTATATCTTTACTTTGAAGAGACTCTGCCTCTCTGAGGTGCTCTTTTATATTCATATTCATGAACCTGCCAGGTGCTAATTACTATAGTAGTTGCAACATGTTCCTTCGGTAGTTTTATTTTAGACCACTTTTGCTGCCTCGCTTCCAGCTTGGTGATAGTAAAGTTATGTTTTCATCTTTAAAGGTATAGTATGTAAAAATGACTGGCATCTAGAGGTAAAGATAGGGAATAGCAATCACTTGAAATGCCAAGCTGGCCATCAGTGGCTAAAATTCTTTCGGACATAAACATGCTTTCATCTGTGAGTAGATCCAATGGCCTTAGGTGCAGCAATGACTGTGCAGGTAACCGTCTGTACATGTGTGCTGTCTTCTTTTATGGGCCTTTTAAGACGTTACTGAGCCCCACACTGTTGTTTGTGTATTCAGAGACACCGCAGTAAAAACAGTGGCACAAATATGAAGCGGTCATGTATGGGGGGCCCACAGCAGGTAGATATAAATGATATAAATATAATAGTTATTTTCATAAAGTGATTAGATTTTAAAAGAAACACACTTTTAAGTTCTATATCACTTTTTTTTTTTTTTATTGTCATTGACCTTTGATTTTTCTTACATGCACTTTTAATGCTCAATGAAATTTTTTCCAAACCTGCAGTGGTCAAGTCCAATTTCAGTCAAGTGATAAAACGGACTGAATTCTTATTTTAAAGGCTCTGCGGCTTCAAAGTAGTAAACCTATCCAGGTGTTCAAACTCATCCATGCATGTACAAGACAACCTTAGAGCAATACTGAAAATAGCATGACTGTTAAAACCAAATGACTTGTTGCACCAGTCTTGCTTGTTTTACAGAAGGACAATTTTCTGTCCACAACTGTTAAAACGTGGATGCTGGATAGACCTTTCATGCTGACAAGTGCGAGGTGATAAACTATTTTTAAATTATTTACATCGATCTCATTGATAAGCATGAAACAGTTCAGTTGATCCTTTTACAGAGCCAACTGTGTTTCCCTCAGCACACTCCACTCCACTAGTTGGTGGTAATGCATCTCTAAGCTGGTTGCTAACCTTGAAGAAACCCAACCCAACCCAAAAGGGGTGTGACGGAAACTATCACATTATCGGTCAAAGTAGTTTACAGGAAAGGCCTCACTCAGTTACATAGAAGTGTTTTCGATTCAATAAAAACAATGTAGAACTGATTAATGTCCAAACTTTGTTGTTGGTTGTTGAACACCCAAATAGGAAACATGACTAACTTGTTTAATTACCTGAACAGATCAGTCAAGCAACTACACAGGAAGCAGGGAAATGTGGCTCAGTGCACCAGTTCTGGTAATGCAAACATAAAAGCATCGTCTTGTCATTTGTGGCTGCCACCCCATTTGAAAAGAAAAGAGATCTTAAAGGCAGTTTCATATTTCATAGCAAAGGAAGTGATGCAAATTGTGGTCATTAAGGGTAAATTGGGATCAAGATCAAGACAGAAAATAAACATTTTTTTTACATCACCCAGCCTTAATTTGATCTGAAACCTGTCCTCTTCACATGTTTGGCTGAGTACTGACTTTAAAGGGTCCAGTGTTTGAATTACCAATCTGCAAATGCTGGATTGAATCAGCTCATAAAAAAACACTTAACTTCAATCCATTGACGTTGCTTCACAGTGTAGACGTATAGATTAGCTTTACAACTCAGTTGCTAACTTGGAAGCATCTCTTTATACTGCTGTTATTTTTGTTTGAACTGTCTCTTTAACAGCCACAGCGATCTGTCTAACATGTTCCAGAGATATCTGGGACACAGCTGTGAACATAAATACAGCTGCTCAGTGAAGGTGAGTGCTGGAAAACAGGAGCTCTATCTCCAATTAAAGCATGATCCATGGCCACAAGCCCTCATACAGACTCACACACAGCTTTGTTGGACCCTCACAAGTTCGTGTGTGTCTACAATTTTCCATAAAGAGACGGCACACGTGTGACCTGAGCGATGACTGGGATTCTTGCTAATGAGGCCGAACTCTATTTTACCCCCCGCAGAGATTTACCTTCTGATGGAATGAGGGCTTTGTTCACACACACATGCACACATAGGTGAACCAAATGCATCAACAATAACAGAACAGTCCCTGCTTGTCAGCCCGACTGGATAAAGATGTCAACCCCATATTTGTTTTTGTAGGTGGAGATAAAGCTCTGCTGAATTTCATGTTGTTGCAATGCAGGGCAAAGGTACGGCAGTGCCACGCCTAGCCCTCTCAGCAATTGACAATCAGCAATTCATTAAAACTGGATGGATTCCAGTGGCAAGGCACACGGTGTATTATAGAAAACAAAATTTGAAAACAACAATACATATACACAAGAACTGGACACAAAATAATATGTACATGTAAACAGCACAACAAGAAAATTAAAACATTAAAATGCTAAAACTAACCAAAACAGCTATTTAAAGCAACACTACAAGTTTCCAACCTCAAAGCTGCTGTGCTTCTGACTTGTTTTGATTGCAAACTGACTTCCATTATGCACATTCCTGGAGCCATCATTGCCCTGCAGCATCCCGAGGCTGAGAAACCACACTTAACAACTTTGTGCTCCAGCCTGATGCATCATGTTACAGCTTTTTTTTTTCCCTTTAAACACAGTGTCACACGTCAGCAACTGGAAAAAGGAGAAAGTGACAGAGCGAGAGATAAGACATTAGACAGACTATTTCTGTATTACCGGCTGGAAAGAGCACAGAGAAGAAACAGGATGTAGGACAGATGCTGAATTAGTTTTCGCTGGGGGGGGGTTATCCGAATCCTCACATGGTTGCTGGAGTGGAAGTGGAAGACTCCAACTAAACTTAATTCTTTGTAACTTCATTTGTGTGATTGGTCCGATTTGGAGTCTGAATTTTAATAAAAATTCAAACTATGGTTTTCGGGCATATTAAATAAAGCTTTCCATGAGCACACAAGTAATTTGTCTGCAGTACTTGTGTTCCTTCAATGGAAGACTTGGTGACATTAACTTTCTCTCAAAATCTCTTCTCAAAACAACCATCAATGATATTCTATTTATTTATTTGTTCATTTAAGGGAAGTTAGATACATGCATAGTGCAAGTTCTGGTTTGTACACATGTCGAGATTTGCATAACCTCGGGTTTTTGCCTACCCTCTGCAAACCAAAACTTTACAGAGGGTAGGCTGTGGTTTAGCACTCCAGACTTTGATGGTTTGATGGAAGTACATACTGCATAAAAAAGCCATTTTTGTTAAATATAGCACATACATAGCACCTCAAGTCCTTTTGGATTTGTTTTGTGTTAAACCACCATCTCTCTTTGACCTTTAGCAAAGGCTACAAGTGTTTTAATATTAATAAACAACTGTTTATTAGAACATGATATGTAGGAACTCCACATGTGTTTCCTAA
>CM047997.1:10724880-10736035 GCA_026261665.1 Melanotaenia duboulayi | reverse complement strand
TTGATGCTTCCCTCCTGTTGCAGCATATTAACAAGCATTAAACTGCATTATGATACTATGAGCTCCTCTAACTTTGTTCAGTCTCAGTTAACTCCATAACTCAACGAGGATCTGATGGGAGTCAAAGTCAACACACCTAACAAGCTTTAATGTAAACCTGCTTTTGCATGCTGATCGGTGAGGAATCCATCCTCCAATCACGTGTGCACTTTGACCTAAAGCCCTGTTCACATGCAGTCCACCTCCAGACAAGACACTTTGATCCTCAAATAACAGCCAGAATTCTGACAAAACAATCCATGTGATCTCAACTAGTACTCACTGCTGGGGTTTCTTACCCATCATGCTTCAGACACAAGAATAAAGACTCCATCAGCCTGCCATGGTCCCCGTTTTCCTCATATTTTCTTCTTTTTCTGTCTCCTCTCCTTGTTGGTTTTGCCATCACAGTAGCACTCGCTGTGCCTTGTGCGATCATGAATGAAAAAAGAGGAACATGACTCACAGATAGCCGTCCCACTCAACAACCACAAACACACACACACACGTAGTTCTAAGTAACCATGAATGCTTACGTAGATATATATATATGTGTGTGTGTGCGTGCATAATGTTCTTTTGAAGTTCTTACCTGACCTACTGGATGAATCATAGTCAGGGTCTATAACTCAAAGAAACACACTCAGACACATTTAAAGATAAGCCGAGCGGTGAAAACATAATTACTTGCACTCCTCTGTATGAGTGGCATTATAATAAAAACAAAAAAAAAACTTAATTAAAAAGTGAAATAAAGATTGTGATCGAAAAAGAAAGGCATCAGCAGTACAATCTGAACTTAAGAAGGAGGAAAGTCCCACTTAGTCTCAGAAGAGAAGTTTCTTCTCAGAATAACCCCAAACAGCATCCTCCAAAAACACCCCCCCCCCCCAAAAAAAAAAAAATAATATTAACAGCCACAGACACAGATCTCATTGGTTAATGCAACTCACAGCCATAATCATAGCAATAGAACAACAAGGCCAAAGGTTTGGTGAGAATAATAGAAGTTATTCTACTCCAAATGGAGCAACCGTTTCATTTTATCTTTGCTTCTATGGAAAATGTGCAGGTTTTGCACCAATTTCTTGGTCATAAATTTTGTCCGATTCGCCTCTAAATTTATGCAGAAAGGTGCAAAAAATATCTAATCAAACCATCGACCCTAAATGGGCTTCCCGTTTTGTACGCATGAATTTTCCGCAGCATTTTATTATTGATTTTCTGTGCTCAGAAAAAGTGTTGCAACTCATACTAAATGATACATTAACCATCATGTAGGGAGATACACCATTACAGATTTGAGTCACAACATCACTTGAAATCAGTTCTAAAGCAAAAAGTGCACGAAGGCTTGTTAACCCACTGTATTATGTATTTATGCTGCTTCATTTTGGCATAAAACACTGTTTATTTAACCAGCCTAATTAAAACTATCTGAAACTTCAGCAATAAGGATGTTAAATTATTTTTGGTGTATTATGTTTACAGCTGCGATAAGAAAAATAGCAGGAAGAGACGTCACCACGCACGTCACCATGCACATATTTACTCCGAAATTAATGTGATAATAGACTAGTAAATGTGCATGTAGACAGTACACATGTCAGATAAGAATTAAAAGTAATCTGATTACTGCCAGATCTCGATAATGAAGTAAACGGGCTGAGTGTTTTATGAAAGTAGGTGTTTTTACTTAAATATATTTGTGAATCAAATTGATTCAATTCAGGAAATTAGTGGCGATACCCCGCCCTACTACCCACAGCTTGTGATTGTAGATGAGGATTAGAACATACAACAGGTTTGACGTTAACCTCAAAGCTCTCGTTTCCACAGCAAACCTGTACAGCTTCTGCATCTCTGCAGGCGGTGCCCATGTCTGTATATCTGCTCCATCCTACCCCGTCATGAAGAAGACAAGAAGAGAATTTTCCTCCAGCTAATAGAACACCAGATATGATGCTCACCATCCGGATGCACTCGTTTTACCTCAAAGTGTGCTTCAGCTGATCAACAATTAACTGGTTTCTATTACTTCCACCTAAGGCAACAGATAATCATGCTATTTATTCATTGTCTGTGATAATTTAATGAAAATAAATACATATGCACACCAGAGACTGCTGATTCCCTGCTGGATTCACACTGTTCAAAAGCAAATCCCTCAGACAATCAGCCAGACAGAAGAATGAAAAAACAAGCAAAATAGAAATGATTTCTGGTCCTAAATATACATTAGAGACTGACAAGACACCGGAGGAAACTGAGGAAATGTTTAATCAGGTACATACTAAATGAACACAACCTCAGCATAGAGAAAGGATAATACACACAGACATGGCTCTCTCGAGAAGAGAGACTCAGCACCAACTGCATTTAACAGGAAATTGTAACAGAACTAGACTTTCTGACCAGCTGTCCTCTGTATCAGGACATTAGGGACACCTATTGTCCCTCCATCACCAGCATACAGTAAGAATTTTATCACAGTGCCAATAAACAGAAGCGTACTGTCCTACTGGGTGATGACCAGCAGCTCCAAACCTCCACAAACAATAAAAACTAAATAACATCCATCTACAGTAAATACACCTATAAACACACAAAGCACAGCTTAAAATGTGCATTATTTCCTTTTTTAACAAGGAGATAGCAGAATTTAGTATTTTAACATTAGCCTTTTTTAAAAAAAAAACTTTTTTAAAGCTCAGGTCCTCTAATTGGGGGGCATTGAGAACACATGGTGCCAAATGGTGGCAAAATGGCCATTTTGAAGACCCCCCCCTGAACTGTCTGTACTAAAATCTCTCTAATTTAGTTCTGCCTCACTTTATTAGGATTGGCTTTTGCAGAGATAATGTTCACATATTGTATAATGATTTGATGGAGCTTTAGAGCTACAGCTGCATCATTCCAGGGATATTCATCATGAAAGTGTTTTTTTAAGGCAAGCCTGAAACTTTTTCATTTGTGCTATGTGCCACCTTCATTTATTCTTCACTAGTAACACATATACTGATATTTACTTATCTTAACCAATCTCATACGCCAAAAGTATTCATTTCATAATGGGTAAACAATTTTTGAGCAGAGGGCTAAAATTAAGGCACATGGCTCAAAGGGTGAAGCACAGATTGTTTTAAATTGCAATAGTTTAGTATTCTGTAATTCTAGCAATTCCTTTTAGGACTTCATATTCAGTATTTTGATTTTTTCTTTTTCCCTCTTTCTATGGAAATGTATGTTTTACATGGCAAAGCCTGTTGAAGTTATATTGTTAGTGGAGGATATGAGACTACCTCCGACCTCACTAGTATAGGAATCTGGAGTCTAGTCATTCACTTTACAACATGAATGGCTCCAGTGAGAAACTTTGAGTACATATTGTATCTTAACTGTTGCAGAGCAATGCTTTAGTGTAATATTGAATTAACAGCAGCTCAGAATCACACTACTGTAAACATTTTCCCTGTTCACAAACACAAACATGCATATATCACAGGAAAACCATTATTAAAACACCAGAGATTGCTGGTTTGGGTTATCCATGCTGGCTTATCTGGAGAAACTCTATGAAGTAAAACCAGGGCACCCAGAAGGAGGCAGAGGCAGTTTACTTGAATATGGCTTTCTGTTAGCTGGAGGAGGTTTGACAGACTAGTCTTATAACAACCCAGGAGCACACGGGACAAATCCGAGAGCAAACGTTTTGAGAAGACACAGCAGGATTCTGAGTAAATAAGATCTCCAGCTCGAGCGCCGGAGATTTGCACACAAAGATTTCAGTCGGAGCAGAACGTGCAAGCAGGAACTTTTCGGTGTGAGAGAGATAACAATGTGATATTTGGGTGGGAAAAACTAGGAATCTCGATAGATAGATAGTGGCATAACCACACAAGCTCAAGCACAACTAACCACCATGAGATTCCTGCCTAATTTCAAGAACAGGGCTCAGTCAAAGCCTTGTCTTAAAGAGCTCAGAAGAAGAGTTGTGGTTACAAAATCATCTGTAAGGAGTCACCATTGTACCAACGTACAGAGACACTGTTTACCTTCCCAAGCAGTGGGTGATTAACTGCATGAGCATTAATCTTTGAGGCCAAAGGAACCTGTGTCAATTCCAAATGACTAGTTTTCTCTCATACTGACTGACGATAGCATTAATGTTCTCAATTTGGAGAACACGGAACAATAAAGTGCATGGTAGGACTACACGGAGATTACCAGTATTACCAGTCTGCAATTTACCGAACCCCATTCATATGAGAAGAAACCATACTGAACAAACAAAAACAAAAAAATCCATAAAGAATTTGGGTTTTTCTTTAATAAGTTCTCCTATAGTTCTACATTCTTGTCAAAATATTTGCTGAAAAAACCCTTTGAGCGAGGGAAAGAGAGAGAGGAACGAGACTTAAAGATGAAGCAGCAGAATCTGTTGGTATTGTTCACACATGCAGAACAGGGTGTGCTCAGCATCATAACCGAAAACCACCTCAATAAGCTAAAAACCACATCATAACTGTCCTAACAGTCAACGTCAAAGCAGAGGTCAGATCGTGATCGCTTAATGAGTGGTGAAGGTCTGATTTGTCTGATCATTTACTTCAACTGGAAGTGAGATGTGAGGGGGGAGTAAAAAGAGCTGAGCTTACAGGAAAGACTGAGGTTTCTCAGTTCACTGTTCTTGATGTATATCTCCAGTGTTTTCCTCAATTATCTCATCCATCCTCCTCTAATTCAAATTTCAAAAGGACAAAGATATCTCTGTTTCAGTCTTATTTTGTGCCACTTTTTTATTTATTTTTTTTTATTATAACAGCGTTGTCAGCTAAATCACTTTTACAGCCAGTATGAACATGTGAGGGTGATAATCCTCAGTTTGGCTATATGTGATCCATAATACATTATACATTTAAATATTGTATATAGAGCAGTTTTAAATTACAGCTTTTATAGGCTCTAACTACAGAAGAGAAAAGATCATGGAGTCAGGGAAAGTCAGTAAAGCAAAACACAGTTTTAGTACCCTTTATCGACTTCGAAATTCACCCAAACTGACTTTTTGATGATTTAACGGAAATATTTTTTGCAAAAATGGCAGCAAGAATGGCATGTAATTAACTTTAATAGTATAATACGTGCACAGTACTATCATACTGTGTTTTATGTCAGAAATAAACTAAATTATCATGTCATGTCTTACAACTGAAAACTGCTATTTTAATTCAAAAATACTCATCTTAAATGAGTTCTTGTATTTTGTATTTTCATATTACTTTTAGCTTTCTTCTGTAAATTAACCAACACAATTTCTTTTCTTTTTTTTCTAATTTATTATTACTATATATATATTGTTAATAGAAAACTAAACTGAACTGGATATTCAGTTTTTTTGTTTGTGTTTTTACCAAGTGTTCATCAAGGTCATATTCTTGGTCCACTATTCTTGTAATTTATATAATTCAGCTGCCAGTAAGATTTTGAATTTGATTTATGTTTCATTTATTAATTATTGAGCTAATCAGTTATAGATCGTGACAATGAGTCTGGATAAAACAATGTATTTCAGTATAAAATAAAATCACATTTCACATTTATATTTTTGTATGCCTTCTTCTTATTACATTTATGGATTTCATGCTGAACTGAACTGCGCTTATTCTCTGAATCGTTTGATGATCTTATGCACTGTAGATGGCGGGAGCTTCATAATTTACACTGAGAAGCTTTTTTCTGAAATTGTTCCATAATTTTTAAGGTGCGTTTTGTCTTGTTACTGTTATTGTATTAATGTAATCAAATACCCCTCCAGTTATTTTTTTGTCACATACTTTTCCAGCTTGTTCCAACTTTTTGGGACATACTGCTGCCATCAAATTCAAAACTAGTTTTTTCACGAAATAGTCAAATGTCTCAGTTGTAACGTCTGATATGTTGTGGGGAAACAAAGCATGGGTTTATAAGATTTTATTTTTAAATTTACATTTTACAGCGTCGCAACTTGTTTAGAATTGGGGTTGCATGATCACTAAATCATTATCCATAGTAACACATTGATGTTAGTGAATATTTACCCAGAATTGTGTGACAAAAGCAATATTTAGTTAAAACTTTAAAAGTTTTAAGCCCCTTACAGAGTTTTAGTAACTCTGATACATTTTTCACACATGACATACAACTGTTCAGTCTGTGTGTTAATCTATCTCAATGACTTAAAATGAAACTTTTTGCCTGATGTGTCCTCACTTAAAGCTCAGATATGACCAATTTCAACATTCTTGGTTATCACTAAATGAAAAAACCCTTTCTGTAAGCACGCCACCCTCTGAAACAAAATGAGAGTGCTTTTATGTATCAGTAGAGGACAAATTAAGAATAAAGGCCTAATGATGGCACATTAGAGAGAGTGAAAATGAAGCTGTAAATAGTCATATTATACACATCAGCAATTCGGGTACTTTTTTGTCAGTGAAGCAGTGAGTGAATTGCTGGTGTGGTTTAACCAGTAATCATGAGGTCTACCGTTAGAGGTGTTCTGAGGACAAGTTTCAAATTGACTGAAATGAAAGAGAATTTTTTAGACATAAAGAATTAAAACAAAATCTTGTTTCTTCTCAGTCTTCTCATTATGTAGTGTTGTATTGGGGAAATGGGCTCAAACTTGTTTGCTTGTTTAACACATTTCCAATTGCTCAATTTATATTTTGATTAAACCCATTTCTGAATAAAAACAAAGAGGAAAAGTTTAATCTTCTTAGTCTCCCATGCTTCTTTCTGAAAACGTATTTGCATTTAGGCCAATTGTGTCTCAAACCAAAATCTGAAGTTATCATGTTGGAAATGGAAATGAGATTATTCGCTAAAATTTCTTATTAATTGCACATTTCTTGCCTTGTGATCTGCCTTGCATATGATATATACTCATTTAAGGTTTTTCTACAAGAGTGTAGGTGATGGAACCAATAATTTAGGATGAATGAAAAGAAAAGCTGCAAAAACAGAAAAAGGAAAAAATACATGGTGCTATTTACCAGTGGAAACCGCTCTCTGTGGGGATATGCAAGTTTGTGTTCTTTGCATTCTTCATAGTTCAGTAAATGAAAAAAATATAATGCTCATTATTTTTAAACAAATATATATACTCCACTGATTCCAATCAGCATTGAATGCAATCCATTTTCTACATTCTTCACTTAAAGATAAGCCGTTTGCAGCTACTCACTGAATAACATTAGCATTAGCATGTCAGAGAGAAGCAGAGATACGGAATTAAATACCTAATTAAAAATTAATGATAAAACTGGACCAGAGGAATGAATATATACAATTGAGGTGAGGAACTTATAAAGAACACTATTAGATATTTCAAACTTTAGTATGATAAATAGATCATAATCGGCAAAACAAGTGATTTAGAGCAACATTTCAACATTGTCTTATTTTGTAGTGAATCCACTTCTTCTAATGAATTCCCACAAACATGCAGTGAACGTGCTAAGGTCATTCAAAGGAAATATTTTTATTTCTCCTTTGGGGGATTCATAAGAAAAATAGATCTTTTTCTTTCTTTCAGTACTCCTTTATGGTGGACAGAACTTTTTCAGGAAGGGGCTAAGGATGTGACAACTTGTTAAGGAAAGTGGCCAAAACAAGAGGTGAGATACACAAAAGAAGAAGACCCCTTTCAAACATACAGCACTTCCATTTCAAGAGCATGAGCCAGTCCTGCTCATTACAGCTCATAAATCACGTGGAGAAAAATACTTTTCCTGTACATTTTTTTGTTTATATGTCTTTTCCAGTGTTTAATCATATTCAAAAATGCTCAAATGCTGTTTATGTGTTAAACACTTCAAGTGGGATCCTCTTTAAAAGATACAGTACCATTAGTTTTATCATGGCTCCCTTACATTTATCTTATGAGGTTATACTTCCATATTATAAATAACAAGGTAAAGATTGCAAGAAAAAAAAAAATCTTTAGGATTCATTAAAAAATTACCATTCTGCCATGAAAATCCAGCCACACTAAGTTGTCAAGTAGGTCTGCATCACTGAAACTACAAATGTTCAATAAATATTCTCCAAAATCACACTTTACATAAAAAAATAAAAGGATGGGCCATAACATAAAATATTATACCATAACCAAGGTTGATAATCAATAAAGAGAAAGGTTTAAAAGTAAATTGTATTACTGCCACAGAGTATTCACGCGCTCCTGTCTTTGCAGCTTCAAAGGATTATAGGACAGTTATCTCCTTTATAAAGGAAATCCTGAAGCATTTTCCTTGGAATTTATCGTACTGAAGCAGCTCTTATGGTTGCAATACTTTGGTGTCATTTCACACAGTTTTAAACATTCCTAAAGAAAAAAAAAAAGAGACTATTTGACCAGATGTGAAATTATATGAGAACTTCTGCTTTACTGCTTCACTGCCCTGCAGGTTTTAAATGTTTCCCTGCTCAGATAACTTGGCTCAAATAAATGGCTCAAAAATTACCATCCTTGTACAGAACTTTTAATTTTTAAGGTGATCCATTTTTTTTTATTAGAATCAGGCGTATTGGAGCAGGGAAACATCTATAACCCTAGAAACCTGCTCCAGGGTTAACCTAAATGTGGTTAATCAGAATAGCTCAGAAACAGAAGCTAAATCAATCTGTTTGATACATGGGCTGAAGCAGGTTTACATGTTTGTGCCCATCACTTACACTGAAAACATAATAATACGAAGGGATTTTCTTCAGATGGACACCTTTTTATTTTGCTTATGGAAGACCTAGAAAATAATAACCACATCCTTCAAAAACATGTTAAAAACTGGGGAAACGGGGAGGGAAAGAGCAGATTGCTGATTTGGCAGGTGGTGCTGATGACACAGGCAGTGCAGCAGCGAGCATGGTGGATGGTAAAAGCCTCACTCAGGAGCAAAGTGGGGGTGAATCAGATGGGTGGGCAGTGAGTCATGCAAAGTTACATGTTCTATTCTGACAACACAAACGGGTTCACAGGTTAACAACAAATCATATATAGAAAAACAAGTTTAAAGGTCTTTATTCACACACCTCTCTTTCATCCGGTAACACTAAGATTTTAAACACTCTTGCTTACAGTAGATATATACAAAAGGCAAATCATGACGGATTTCACAAGTTGGCACCATTTTCTGAAGTCTTAGTCAAATGCAGTAAAACATTCCCCTTTTAAAAGAGGAATTTGTACTTCTTTTAATTGATTTTAGCTTTAACTGTAATATATATCAGGCAAACATAACATTTTGACCATATGAGGAGCATACACTTCCTACTCTGAGCGCTAACACCAGCATATACATCAAAACCGAGCTCAGACTACCACACACAAACTAAAGAGCGGCCATGTTTTAGTAAGTCTAAGACTGAGAATAAACTCAATTTTTAATCTCACATTTGTAACGCTTACGTTTTAATCAAAATGTGTATTGCAGGTTGTGAACGTGCAGTTTTCATTTCTGTCGATGTGTGCAAACGATACTTTAAACAAATGCAAACCCCGCAAGGCAGCCATGATAATCATGCATACATGTCTTACCAGTCTCACATCTGCTCACCCTCATATTATTCCCCCTCACACCAGTACCGTCTCATCCTCAAGCTCTCTAATGTAATGGGCTGCAGAAAAATATGAGCTTAAGTGAGTAGAAATTAGGCTGACATTTGTGGCTCCAAATTCCACATCAAATTTATTAAATGTTCATCTGTGTTTGTAGATGTGTGAACAGGCAGCAGGTGCCAACACATCCAGCATACATTTTCACCTTACTTGGGTTTTTCAAAGATTTTCAATGTCAGTTTGTTCTTGACAAAGAGCAGTCAGCTTACATAAAGTCTACATTTTACTGTCACTTGGCATAATCAAAGTTTAAGGCACTTACATTTTGCACATGACAAAACAGACAGGGACAATAAAACCCAGTTTATTGGGAAATGGCTTCTGTATGCTTCACCGGCGCCTGACCTCCATGTGTCATTGCTATGGAAACACACCATAAAAGGCAGCATTTGTTTCTTTCTGAGTGGACTGAGTCATAGAAAAAACCTGTGGATCAAGTCCAATCGGAGACGGCCAGAAGAAACGAAGGCCAATCAGAAAGCTGACTATGCAGTGAGATCAAGAGACAGACATTAGCATGTCGCAACTTTTCCTTTCCCTCTGACTTATTAACAATTTCACTTTTCCTATCTGTGTTCAGTTATTGTTTTTTTTATCTCACTTTACCTGCTTTGCAGCATCCCACCTCAGTGTCACCATGACTCAGGTTAAATGGTCCTGGTGGCCGGCCATTACAACTCACAGGTCACCGCCACCTCTAACTTCAATGAGGAAGTGATACAAAAATAAATAGCTACAAGTCACATGTTGCCAAGGCAGCATTAAATGTCACAGCAGGAAGGAAAATGTTTACTCATTAACCATTGTGCACATCAACTTTTAGATGAAACTCCTTCTATTTCTGATCACAGTAAGATTCCATGGCCCAGTAATAATCATCATTCTGTCTTTTCAGACACAATCCTAGATGTCATGCTGATATAAAACATTATATGCGCATACATTTAAAGTAAAATACACTTTTATGTCATGTTTTAAGTGTTTTAAATTTTAGAGGTTATTACAGACATAGATACAGAAGATTATATTTTTGTGTTGTCAAAGAAATCTATTTTTATAATGCCGTCCAGCATGACTAAAATTAATCTTTTTGAATAGGAGTGTGATTTATATGTCCAGCATGTTTTGTGGGTTTAGCCTATGGGGCAGGACTGGTGCCAATAAGGACATTTCAATGTAGGGTGTGTTTGAATGCAAGCCATGATGTCTACCATTTTGCCTTTAATGCCTAATCCTAACCAAGTAGTTTGATGTATAAAACAGCAACAAAACAGCAAGTGACAGCACAAGGAAACACTGAACTAATATTAACTTAAGTTATTCTAAGACACTTGTGGTCAGGATGGGTCTCAATCTTAACTCAGTCAAGTGTGCAGTATCATCCTTCACCAACCCCTCCAACCTCCGAAAGTGTAAAACATCAACAAAATAGTGAGTAAAAGCACAAAAAACCCA
>CM047997.1:10688307-10708897 GCA_026261665.1 Melanotaenia duboulayi | reverse complement strand
GTAAAAAATTTCTACATTTGGTGAAACTTTAATCTCCACTGGCAGTTTGTTCCATTTGTTTGCAACATAACAGCTAAATGCTGCTTCTCCATGTTTTTAGTCTGGACTCTTAAAGGCTTCTAGAGACTTCTGTCCACTTTCAGAAGTTATTAAGTACTCCATGATGTCCTAAACCTTCTTGTTCTTGAGACTTTTTACTTCCAAAACAAATTATTGTCTTGAAATTAGCACATTAATTTCCTTTACCGCTTTGAAGTCCCTTCCAAAGAATGCCTGAAAAATGGAAAAAAGGCGCAGTTACTTGATTCACGGGGGCCAGATTCCCCAGCTTATTTCTTTTAATGCATCAAAAGCGACCCCATTGTCATTTGTGATTGGGATAAAAACACATTTACACTGTAGACAGAGAACATTTTAATAATTAAAAACTTCTTAATGAACACTTTGAGACTGTTTGATTGAGGTGCTTGCAGGAAGTAACGACTGTGAACAAACTAGACGTCAGGGGGAGGGGGCCTCCAAGATCCCCTGTGGTTTGGTTTGAATTAGAGCGGATTACATTTCTTGTCTCTCTTTGTCTTTTTTTTTTTCTTGTACACTCCTCTGCAAAACTGATTCTGCGAGTTAAAAGTACCTCACTTTAATTGCAGCCCAATTAAAACAGAAAGAAAGGCTTTTGATGGCTGGATGCACCTTACACATAATTTACAGCTGTGTACAAGGTGCAGGACTTCCATTTATCAAATTCACAGAGTCACAAAAAGACAAATATAAGAGATGGCTGCCACATTATTGGGGTTATACCTCAAAACACACTAAATTAGATTAAAACAGAAGGTAAATTATTACATTTTTCATTACTATTTCTACTTAGTCGGCCTGTATGTAGTATTTAGAAGTACTCACGAGTATGTGAAACTAGAAGAAAACATATATATATATATATATAGCAGTTTGAGGAATTTTTATGCTATATCAGTTGAGCATCAGTTAAATGGTGCACGTCTGTGTGATGATCTTGCCACAAGGTGCTCCAATTTGGACTGTTTGTAATGAACTACTGACTCAGAAAAGATAAGCAAATAAAAAAACAATAACAACAACAAAAACAAAAAAACAAGAAACACACAAAAAGAGTTTATAAGATTAGTTCCTTTGGTCGCTTTCTTCTGAATAGCTTTTAGCTTTAGTTTACCTGTCTGTATACGTTCTGATTCTCCTAACAGCGTATTTTAAATATTGTCAACTACAATGAATAAACTACGCACAAGAGAATTTTATAACCACTCTTAAAAAACAACAACAACAAAAACTTTAGCTTAAGCAACAAATGAAATGGCCAAATACCTCTTCAGTTGTCAGGAACAAAACCCTGTTAACATGATTCATCCACCCCATAAGCACCTGATGACTCAACGTGAAGTAAAAGACTGAGCTCATCCTTAAAGGTGATTTTGGAAAATGGACAGTTGTATGAACCTTGTTTTCAAAAAGAAAATGAAAACTAGAAAAATGAAAGAAAAACTAGTCTAAAATGCTTTAATAACAACACAGGTGAGTGAGGTAAGATGAACCAGTAGGTAAATTGATCAACCCCCTGAAACTTTGCAATTTATTGACTATTGATATGACTATTCATTTACATAAACCCAATTTTCTTTAAAAGACATTAAAAGCTGTTATGTTAAAGCCATTGCATCCCAATCTAAAACAAGAGTATGTGATAAAATAGCATTGTCAACACATAAAACCTTTTTTTTTCTTTCTTTTGCTTAAATTTGTAAGCTAACTTAGCTATTTTTTTACAGCAAAGTTGGAGCTACGTGGAAAAGTGAGCCACCTTAAGATTAATTAACATGATTGTTTTTAAAATAGGTAAATTATGTAACAGCACATTTTTTTTATGTATGCAAGTAAAAATGGATAATTTTGTTTTTTTTTTAGGAGGACCAGAAATAAGCTAAATTTATTTCCACCCTGGGAGAGGAGGAGGGGGTGATGCAGAACGACAGACCTAGATGCAACAAAAAAAAAAACAGGAAAGCTGTCTACAAAAATGGATTCACCTCATTGAGAAGCTGAAATCTTTCTGTGTTTGCAGCCAAATGTTTCACATCTTCTAGAGGTCTGCAGTGGGGAGTGCAATCTTCTTTGGCATCCGGTCGATGGGGCATTAGAGCCAGTTATTCAGAAACTGAACAAACTCATACAGAACGTTATGACTACGCAAAGTGAAATAGCCAAAGGACGCTAAAAAACACAAACACAAACAAAACTTGTAGTTTGTCAGAGTTTTTTCCTGTTATCAATAAAGTCTAAGTGCAGCTGTGATTAAAGCCATATAATACAACATTGTCTTAAGTAAACAACTAAAATGATAAATTTGGCTTTACATCTTACATTGGACCCCCCCTATCACAATTATTTTTTCTTCACCTGGAACAGTTTTGAGTTAGCAGTCAGATTATATATTTTTTTAATCTCTTGAAAATATCTATCTTTTTTTCAGTTTTAAAGATTTTCTGACACTTTTTTTAAAATAAAAATTCTAATAAAATGAACAATAAATGTTTTCAGAATGACAGATATTGTAAAAATATGTGTTTTTAACTGTGATAGATACGCTCATTTCCACTTAAGGACCAAATGAAAACAGGTGTACTGTCTCTTTAAGGGTGGTCGCTGCCCGCTCCTTGTTAGCCTCCTGCTACCTGTTATTTCTGCAACAAGATGGCTGTCGTTCCTGAGAGCAGAGTCCTCACTTTCAGCGTTTTTAAGTGGAGCTCTTACTCCTCTACGTATTTACCCGAGTGAGTACAATGCACACTAACTGCTCCAATGTTTGCACAAATGTTAGTGGCTTTAAGTTACTTCTTTTCGCCTCAGTGCACCAGTGTATCACCCAGCCTGCCCGACTGGCCTAGCTCGTCTGCGATCGACCTAGCTAATGCTAGCTTTTTTATTACCAGTAGGAATGTTTGGTTTCGGTTCGTGGTCACCCCAACGCGATTTTATGGTCATATTAAATATTATATATCTGAAAAAAATCATCAACGTTTAGCTATTTATATGGATCTTGTACTAAACTTATTGTCTTATAGCTAACCGTGTGTAGATGTATGAGTAAGTGCATTATCTTGTATAGAGAGCAAAACACAACAGAATTTCTTTTCTTCTGAACTGACAATCTCATCAGTCCCCCCTGAATGTTTTCAGCTGAATATAGTCAGTCATGTTCTTTGCGGCATTAGACTAAGGATAGGCTAAAACGTAATCCCTTATTATAATTCGACTCAGCAGTGTGCCCTCCGGTACCCTAGCATGTGAAAAATGAACGTACACGTTAACTCTCATCACCCTGAGCTGATGTGGGTAACTGCTGTTATCTAACCAAATAGCGATACTGTAGCAACTATGCTAAGGTGCTTGTCAATCTGCTACCAAAGACTATTGTTATGAAGCGTAGCTCACCAAAACATTTTAATTATGTGTGACATGCTACAGTCTGTCATTGTAAACTCATCATAGTTTGAAAGCATTCGCCTGTTGCTATTTCAGGACACAAAACAGTTTATATATAGCTGGCTAGCAACAACATCACTATGCTAGCTGCAACTAGCAAGCAGTGGTATGCTTAATGAAGCATCTAGCACAATCTAATGTGAAGTATTTGTGTTACACGAGTCTTTATGGTTAATGATCAGTTTACGTACGTATGTAATCACAAAAAATATGTTTAGTTTTTGTCTTGATGGGCTAAGATTCTTCCAAATTAAAANTATATGTTTAGTTTTTGTCGTGATGGGCTAAGATTCTTCCAAATTAAAAAATCTCAACCGATTCTGTGCTTTTTTTTTTATTTTTTATTTTTTAAAGGAATATCTTGGTGGATAAACCTAACGATCAGTCTTCCAGGTGGTCTTCTGAGAGCAATTACCCTCCACAGGTAGGCTTTCTCATATTTACACAAGTTGACTTTAAGATAGGGTAGCTGCTTTCCAAGGTTCATACTTGCTAATTATTTTATATTAGCCATGCTTAATTAGGGATGGTGAAACCAATGTCATGAAACACCAAGCCATTTTGACACCACTGCTGTGAGATCGACTCACTGTTTCGACACATTGAGCCATTGAAAAACAGCTCTATATGCTGGCTGCCTGTATGCATGCATGTATTTGAGGTGAAGCAGTGCAAGATGGCATTACTGCCATGCATCTGCTTGTTAGATCTGTGGCTCATGAAATGTTTCCAACCGCAAGTTATTTTTGTCAGTGTTGACATGTCAAGTTTAAAGTTTTAAAAGGGAGGAGTAGGAGAAAAAGCGTGTTTATGCAACTGGGGTAGTGATTGTGTTACTGTATTTATACAGTTGTATTAAAATTAAATCTGAGAAATGCTTGTGCAACTTTGTAAATTCTTCATTGATTTATTTTATTTTTAGAAAATATCTCCTTCAGTGATATTTGGCTTTATTCTGCTCCTCTTCTAACACACTACTTCTCCAGGTGCTACCTGAAAGAAACAAGAATTAAAACATTAAAAATCTAYKCTGATGGTGATTAGAAATCAACTTGGTTATTGAAAGTCCCACAGGACCTCTGCAGCTGCAGACCGAGACGTCTCTGATTGTTCCTGATGATGAAGTTTATATGATTAACTTTAAAGTATGCTTTTTGCAAAGCTATGTAAAGGACAGCAATATAAAGAAAACTAAATATAGCTTACCTGTGATGTTGAGGGCACTGCTCGCTCTGTTCTCATACTCCGAGCTCATTCAGTAGTTACCCTGGCAACGGCGTCTAGCGCAGTTGTTTTCTTCCAAAAAGCTAATATCATCTGATCTTCTAATATCATGTGAGGCTTTCCTTCAGTCCGAAATGATGAGTGTTTGCTTGCAAATTCTCTTCTCAAAATCCTTCAGCTTACAATGTGATTGAATCCATTTTAAAGCATTGATTGATAACCTACCTCAGTCCCTTTAAAATCCCTGGGAGCAGCTCAACATGCAGACGATGTAACGATGCCCCTCTTAGTTTAGTCACATGACTTTTGTCATGCTGAATCAACGTATCAGAACAACGCTCGCGCACAATATGGATTCCAGCTAAATGAATAAACTTTTTCATTTCTGCTGGACACAATTGTTTGACTAGTTTAAACTCCACACTTGTTTATTTTTCCGATTAACTTGTAATGACTTAATCTGTAAGATCTAAGATGCAATCTCTCAAAATGTTCAGATTGCTTGTTTTATTTAATCAAGCATCTAAAATCTAAATAGAAACAATGCTTTCTTTATAACAAATGTAAGCCTCAAATCATCAGAGTTAAGAAGTTTTATCTGGAAGTTTGACAACTTTGTTTAAAAAATGAAAATATAATCAAATTGATATATATTGAATTGAGCTGAAATCAAAAAGAATAGATCTTCTTTTGCTCAACATATTGGAAGTTTGTCAGATTGCATCAGTAGAGGAGGTTTCTGTTTTGTCTCTTTTCATCAGAGAAATATTAATGTCAATTGTCACTGATTTTTAAGTTAATTATGGCGCTAGTTGCTGTTTCACAAAGATATTAGCTTTATCAACTTTTAAGAACAAATAATTAAAGTTGTTCATGTATTTATTTCCACTGGCTCTTTATTCATTTTAATGCAAAATTCTTCCAATATCAGTCTACTTCCAGTGCCTTCAGGCTATGCATATTTCTAAGCTGTTTACCTTCGAAGAGAGGAAAAACTACTTTCTTTTTCTTGAACTCATTGACCGACTGTGGTAAACAGCTCCAGTTTGAGGTTAAATCTGAAAGTTTGCGTTGTATGACAAGAGGAAATGAAACGTTGCAAAACAATGGTTAACCACTCATCAGCTGGATCAAATGCAGCTGTCTAAAAATGTCTAAATGATCATGTGTAGTAGAGCAAGCAGGCGATGATGAGCCCAGGACTTCACAAAATGGTACAACTAGAGAGTTTTTGTATTATGCATCCATTTGGATTATGCTTCTTTTTATAATATAAACACATGATCTTTACTACTTGTATGGAAAATTGAACCCACCTAAAATTTCTTATTGTGTTGGATATGGCTTAGGGACAAAAAAAAAAAAAAACTGCTTAACTTTATTTGTTATGAAAGCCCAGCCCAAGTCAGACACAAATATAAAACTGCAAACAATGTGATGACCTTTATTTTTAATGTTGCGTTACAGTAAATATTAACGTCATTTTACGTAGTTAGTGTATATATTTACCTTTAGCATACAAATCCGGGTGGTTATCCTGCAAGGTGGTGAAACATGTTCATTGCATGTCCTCCTTTCTCTGCAACTTTTTATGTCATGCTGTAAAGGCTGGCTCTTCCACAATGATACGTTGGTCTTTTTTTTTTTTTTTTTTTTAATTAAAGCAATCTGACAAGGATGGCTTTATCCATTTGTTTGGAAGGAATAACTTTTCCTTTCCTATACTGTACCTCTTCGGCACCCTCCTCTGCAACTCCCATTAAACAAAACAAAGCAACACAAGCAGCAACACAGATTTTGTGTAACTTAGTTTTTGTTTCGTGCACGAGTTGCGCTGATCTGTTGATACAGTTCAGACATAAACCTTTATGGAAAGGGATGATATTGAGGGATCTTTATGATTAATTAAACATGCCATTTATCACCTCATTTAATTGTGAAATTAAGTAACCAACACCTTGAGTTGGCATATGTGCAGAGTATCAATGTGACATCCATGTGAATTTCTGAGTGCAGTTTTTTTTTCCAGCAGAACAATCATTACTCACATTCCCTGTTAGGGTTTTTTATTTAATCGTTATGACTCATCCAAATAGTTTAACCAGTTAAAGCAAAGTGTGGGCCAAATTACCAGCAGTGGATCTGTAAATTATGTCCTTGAACTCATAAGTCATCAAAGGAGCTTTGAAGGGTTTTATTACATGTTGTCTCATTACAACAAGAATCAATGCCTGACAGACAAAGGTCAAATTTAATATAAATATTGACATGCTTTCATCACATGGATTGATGGAATATTCACATGTTCTATCAGTGGATGAGAAGATGTTGGTCTCTGGGGTTTAAGTGCCAGCTTTGTAGTGGCACATTAATCAGTTCCCAGGCTTGTGGTCTCCTCTCACTCAGACATAATGGCTGCAGGTGATTTGTCATCTGGTGTCTTGGTTCAGTAAAGCATCAGGTACATGCAAACGCAGCTTATAGATTGTATTTAATACCACTCACATAAAGCAGTCTTTTGACCCTGTCGGGATTATTAAAATAACAAGCAGCGGCTTTAACGGCTGTTCTGCAATAAAGACGGGTAATTTCCTGTAGTCCTCCACACACACTAATAAGATCAGTCTTATATTCATTGTTTTCAGTCTACTTCACGGCTCCTTTTCCGTTTTTTCACTAGTTTTTAATCTTGAAGTTGGAAAGGCCGGCGATCGTTCAGAGCATCACCTTTGGAAAGTATGAGAAGACTCATGTCTGCAACCTGAAGAAGTTCAAAGTGTTTGGTGGGATGAGTGAAGAGAACATGACAGAGCTTTTGTCCAGGTGAGAGATCCCTTTTTCACACACAACTTGATGATGCCCAGCATGGGAGTGTGCTCCTGTATAAGGGAAATGCAATCCAAAGACAGTCCAGTATCTAGAGGGCAGATGGGTTATTGATATGTGTTACTCTTCTGACCTGGTACAATAAATCTGTTTGAGGGGTTAGTGGTTCAAGAGCCACCACACACAAATGGATCCTGTACATGGACTTCAAATGTCATATTCCTCTTGTCTGAACAAAACACAATGTCAGAAACGGCTTACCTGGTCTAAGGACAAAATGAGCTGGTCTGTCGAGCGGTGGTCCTCAGTGCTCTTTTCTGATGAGGCAAATTTTAAATCTCATTTGGTAATCAAGGTCCCAGAGTCTGGAGGAAGAATGGAGAGGAAACCGTCCAAGACACTTAAAGTGCAGCGTGAAGTTTCCACAGTCTCTGTTAATGTGAGGAGCCATGTCATCTGTYGGTGTTGGTCCACTGGGTTTTATTAAGCCCAGAGTCMAYGCAGCGTCYTCCAGGAGATTTCAGGGCACTTCATGCTTCCTTCAGCAGAAAAGCTTTTTGGAGATGCTGACTTYATTTTCCAGCAGGACTTGGCACCTGCTCACACTGCCAAAAGAACCAGAACCTGGTTCAATGACCATGGATTACTGTGCTTGATTGGCCAGCAAACTCTCCTGACCTGAATGAAGAAGAGCTGAAGGCCACTATTGAAGCATCCTGGTCTTCCATTACATCCCAGCAGGGCCACAGGCTGATAACATCCATGCCACACCGCATTAGGGCAGTAATTCCTGCAAAAGGGGCTCAAACCAAGTACTGAGTTCATATGCATGATACTCTTGAGATGGTGAACATTTCTGTGTTCAAAACCAATTTTTCATTTATATCATGTAATATTCAAATTTTTTGGGGAGATTTAAAATTTTTAGGTTTTCAGCAGCTGTAAGCCATAATCATCAAAATTATAACAAATGCTTGAAATGTCTCACTTTGCATGTAATAAGTCTATTTATTATAAGTTTCCCCTTAAGTTGACTTACTGAAATAAGTTTTACGTGATATTAATTTTTTTTTTTTTTGTTTCATCTGTATTCAAGTCTTGAACAGGTTGTACCGAAAACNGTAGTTTCCCTTTATAAGTTGACTTACTGAAAAAAGTTTTATGTGATATTAATTTTTTTTATTTAATCTGTATTACCGTCCACGTTTAGTGTCTGTCCAATCTTTTCTCACAAATGGACTTGTCTGAATGTGCTTTGACTAGCATCCAGAGTATTAGCTTAGTGGCTTTATAATCTTAATTGTCCTTCTTTTCCTCTGACAGCGGCCTTAAGAACGACTACAACAAGGAGACATTCACGTTAAAACACAAGATTGACGAGCAGATGTTTCCCTGCAGATTTGTCAAAATAGGTAAAAGTTGTCTCTGTTTTCACAGTTGTCTCTGACTTGTTTACAGCTGCGATGCATCAGTTCTCCTCCTTATCTCACTGTTTGTCTCAGTGCCTCTGATGTC
Source organism: Melanotaenia duboulayi (assembly GCA_026261665.1). NCBI lineage: Eukaryota > Metazoa > Chordata > Actinopteri > Atheriniformes > Melanotaeniidae > Melanotaenia > Melanotaenia duboulayi. Next base: position 10,699,810 of record CM047997.1, on the reverse strand, counting down.
CTGGGGTCCGAGTTTTAACTTCAGCATCTGGTACGTTGAACTGCATGGTATTGAAGACCCCGACGTGGTGCAACCCTGCCTTAACTGGTACAGCAAGGTAAACGCTGAAGCTTGTAGAAACGTCTAAACATTGGAGTTGATGCATTTTTGTGAACTTGTAACTNGCGCTGAAGCTTGGAGAAACGTCTAAGATAAACATTGAAGTTGATGCATTTTTGTGAACTTGTAACTTATTTAAAGCGTCGTAAATAATCTTTTTGGCCAAAACAAGAAAAAGACGTTTTTCTTCCAATGATTTAATTTTCTATCCAAGCAGATAATTTTAGGGGCGTGGTATGACCTCCACGGAGCTCCACTCTGCCTTTCTCTTCCTTAGTGTATTTCTCTTTTGGATCATGTGTTTATGACGTGGGAGTGCATACAGTAAATAATCTAAGTGCTCAACCAGCAGAATTGACTGGCAGCTTCATTCTCACATGCTTACATTTCCCTCATCTGCAGCTGGACCAGTGGGTGGGCTACAGATCTCTCCTTTAGCCACAGTCTCATAGTGAGTCTTGTGTTGAAATGGCCTTCAGATGTTAAAACATAAAAGCTGCTCGCCGCTTAATAACACCATTGACAACTTGATGTAATTTTGCTTTTGTGTTTCCATAAACTCTGATCTTCCCTTTCCCTCCATTACTCAGTTTTATTCAAATTTCTAGCAACTAAAATGGCAGAGTGGATGCAGCGTCATCTGGAGATGAAGTTGGGCAGAAATATTAAGGGAGGAGGCTTCATTACTTCACCCTGTAAATCTGGTTAAGATTCTTTATTGGCATTTTTATGTGAACCCATAAAAACGAGACACTTTTTACACATTTCAAAGACAGTGCTGCATTCAAAATAATAATGAAAATAAACTGCAAATTGCATTTAAATACGCTGTTAAGCTAAGACATTTCAGCATTTAAATAAATATAAATAGTAGGTAATAAATACGATAATTCTGTGATTGCTTGGGGCTGAAACTTTGACCTGTTGTTCGTGTAGAAATCTGATCACGGCTGGGAAGAAGCTGTATCTTAATCAAGACATCCTTGCATGAATGCTCCTGTACCTCCATCCTGACTGCATCAGAGAGGAGAGACTGTGAGGAGGACGACCGGAGTCCCTGATAATGTAGCGTCCTCTGCACATGCATCTCTGGTTGTAGACGTCCAACAGCGAAGACAGTGGGACACGAATGAGCCTCACTGGTGTTCTGACGACTCTTCTAAGTCTCTGTCTCTAACTTACCGAGTCTTAATAATCCAATAATTATTCATAAAACTTAGAGAAATATCTTTTTTAAAATATCTGTACATGAATTCAAAGGTCCTTTAATTTCTTTGTGGTTGATATTAGCTACAAGATTTGATGCCGTCAGATACAGATGCTGTGCTCATATCTAATTTCTTTCATTTTTCTATACTGCTTAGTTCAATTCAGGGATACAGGGAAGCTGGAGCCTATCCCAGCTGCCTCTCGCCTACTAATAGCTGGGATATCTAATATTACCCAGGTCCCAAATAAGTTTTGACTGTCAAATCCTGTTTTTGTGACCTGATGTGAATCATATTGATTTCGTCTCCATTGTGTCAAATCAGTACAGAGAACAGGAAGCCATCCGCCTTTGCCTCAAGCACTTCCGGCAACACAACTACACAGAGGCCTTTGAGTCACTGCAGAAGAAGACTCGGATAGCGCTGGAGCACCCCATGCTCACCCACCTTCACGACCGTCTGGTGCTGCAGGGAGACTTCGACGCCTGCGAGGAGCTCATAGATAAAGCTGTGAGAGGTATCGCTCCACTTCATCCTGAACTTTAATGTTCTTTTTTTCTTTTCCACTTCAGATGAAGCTGTGGTGGCACACACTTGTTTTTTCATTGCTTTCTAATGTCTGATTTACCTCTTCCCTGCTAGATGGTTTGTTTAACCAGTATATCAGCCAGCAGGAGTACAAGCCCAGATGGAGTCAGATCATCCCAAAATGCAACAAAGGTACAAGCAGCCAGGAAATCAGCCGAGACGACACAAACAGTGAGACAATCTACTTACATGGGAAATATTCCCAGTTTTATAAAAAAAAAAAAAATTCAGCACGCTCTGAAAGCCTTTTGACATTTATCTAAACCATCACCGCCTTTCCTTTTTGTTTGCTACCCCCCTCCCTTCTCGTGTTATTCCACCCATTTTACTCTGTCCACTCCTTCATTTTCCTTTCCATCATCCTGCTTCCATTCCACGCTCATACGCCATCCTTGCCCCCTCCCTTCTCTCCTCTTCCCAGGTGACGGCGATGACAACAGGCCAGGAATGAGGGGGGGACATCAAATGGTGATTGACGTCCAGACTGGTGAGACCCACACAGACGGTGTTGCGACTTTGCTATGACTCACTTCCTCCTACACGGTCTCAAAATGCAAAGCTCTGATGCAGTTTAATCAAATTAACCCTCCCTGTCGCGCTCTGCCCCACCTCTAGTCTTTCTCCTTCAAAACCATTTTAAGGCCATTTCCATTAAAAAAAAAAGCACCTTAACTAAATATTCCATTTAGACAACGTAGTTTTTTTTTTTTGCTAAATTGTATTTATTTTTTCTGTACTTCCCCGTTGGCCGATCGTATGACAAAAGCCGCATTGAGTGTGCGTGGAAGCGAAAGAGTGATGCAGTGTCTGCAGCTTGTCAGAGCTGAGGGAAAGCATTGCATCCCTTTGGTCTGCGTTTCAGGCTACACACTAACCCCTCTGTGTTTGTCGGAGCAGTCAATAGAAGAAGTTGATACGGGAGATCCCAAATGATTTCTTTGTCCTGCAGCAACCTTGTTCTTTTCCCCGCAAAGATTCTCACACAATGGTTTGCCTTGTTTTGGCTGTTTGGAAATTTTTAATTCATTTATTTAAATATCATTTTAAATTTGTGACTAAAGAAAAAGAAGACACTTTAAAGAACCTTCAGAGAAGAATTTTTTTTTTTATCTTTAAAAGTTTTTAAAGGACCATTTCTATGACTATAAAAGTCTAAGTGTGGGTAATTACTAATTTCAGTAATTGGATTTATGTTTACAAGCACTGCAGGAATGTTAGAACTGAAAACTCCATTTACATTTCTCAGTTCCTTATCTGAGGCATTACGTACACCAAAGGAAATCCAACTTTATTTAAGTTTCACGAACATGGCGACACTTTTAGCTGTCCCCATGTGGGAGCTAATAGCCTGCAAAATAAGCTACACACTGCTGCTGTAAACAGCTCCTCTTGGGCTTGGCGTGGTGGAGCTTCCACCTTTTTTTCTGGCTTTCTAACGTAGTAATCTTGGATCTTTCCCGGGCAACGTTACATATTGTGTACCAGCTCATCCTTTGACCATCCTCTTTTGGTTCATTATTAATACTCCAAAAGTAATCAGAATGGGAAATTTACATTCTTACTGTTTGCAACCTTTAGCTAAACAAATTTCTTTCTTTCTGATGGATGGATCTGATGGATATCTTTCCCAGTCCAAGACTTTCTAACTCTTTCTGATTCCTAACATACTCAGAAACTGTAAGGCCGTTTATTGTCATGCATTTATGTACATTTATGTCCAGACATGGTGCTGATCTTAGGTGTATTAATAACCTTCGGACAATGTTTGATACTACATTTTCAATATACTGAGCAGGCCTAGTGCCAGAGATTACAGACAACACTGACTTCAGCATTAAATTTACAATTCCTTGTAACAAGCTTGCAGATCTTCTTTGAACATTTAAGCTGATGTCATGCGTAGTTGGGTGATGAATTCCTGTCCACTCCCCAAGATTTTTTTTCCAAGTCCCATCCCAAAACAAAGTAATTGCACTTCTGGCTCAGAGTTTCAACAAGCATTGAGGACCATCAGCCACACATGACACTCATAGACCTGAAGAATCTCATCCAAAATGTCAGTAGGTGTCTTTAACCTGCTGATGATTGTTCATGTTTCTTCAAACACAGTCATGCTGGCCTCCATCAGCCTGAGTGGCGTAATATATTTTCCTTCCACACAAACCTCTGATACAATCACAACCTCCCACACCTCCTTCTGCATGAGCTACAATGGCCTGAATCTGACCCAAACATTTTTTTGTTCTCAAAGCAGAGAGCAAAGCGATTANCTCTGTTCTCTGTTCTCAAAGCAGAGAGCAAAGCGATTAATTATGCTGTACATCAAGTCTTGTTTGTGATAATGCTAGCCTACAGTGCTTTCCCAAACCCTTAACTTGAGCAACTTGTCATAGACAAGTTATTTTTATTCCATCTGCATCTTCTGGTGGCAAGTTCCTTTTAAAAAGTATCTTCTGTCTAATGTACAGTTGAATCTTTGAGGTTATTCTTGGTCCGCTTCCTCCTTTTATTTATGGAGCAACTTTTTTTTCTTGAAGGCTTGGAGTTTTTCTCTTTGTAGTTAAGATTTATTCCTGTTGTCTGCTTATAGAGCTTGTGCTGAACTGGGAAAAAGATCAAAAAGATGTTTAATTTTGCTGCTCGCATTGCAAACGGTTGGCTTCAGAATGGCTTAAAATGAAAGATGATCTTTTTTTTTTTTTTTTTTTTTTTTTTTTAAAGCCACATACCTAAAGCTGTTTTTGTTTTGATTAACCAGTTTATGACTCGTGAGATTTATCCTTCAGTTTTCTGATTTTTATCAGGTCATTGTTTGTATGAGGACATGTTCTCAGTTAAGACTTTTCCTGGTTACCGTGGTTACCACGAAGAGTCACACATTGTATTGACGAATGTGTACATGGCCCTTATGTAAAATTTCCGTATTTTGTTTTACTCTCTTTCCACCTTTTTTATTTTTTTATTTCTTTTTTTTTACTATTTAACAAGTAGTGAACATGGCTTCATCTATGGCAGGTGGTTGACCTGTATTCCTGATAGTCCCAAACATGGATTCCCATGTCCTCACTGGCACTTTCTATCCTTTTGAAATCAGACGTCGGACTGACCTTTCAGCCTTCTCTACCTCTGACAGAGGGTGTTGAGCTATTTAATGTCAGTGTCAGTTAAATAGGAAAAAAAAGTTAGTAGTGTTGTATTTTCCAAAATACAGTTGTGAGACAGAATATTCTTTCCCTGGTGAAGGATGCTCCAGTATGTGCTTTTGCTAAATGCTATAGGAACACTTTACTTCCTTAGAATTCAGAGTATTCAAAGGGCTGTTATCATGCCTGCTACTTGTCATTTCAATTGCTTAATAACCTTCACAAGGAAAACAAAGTGTGTTCCTCAATGTGTACATGAAGAGGGGTCTCTGTGTGGTGTGGGAACGGGTTGCATGCATGCTGACAGATTTATCTGCCCTGCAGAGACTGTGTACCTGTTCGGGGGCTGGGACGGCACGCAGGATCTGGCGGACTTCTGGGCTTACAGTGTTCAGGAGAACCAGTGGGCGTGCATCTCCAGAGACACCGAAAAAGAGGTGAGGATGGGCTGTAAACAGGAAATCGCAGAATTGTATTCCAGTATCTTAAATAAATACAAAATTACATGCAAGGCAAGGAAAGTTTTGCTTTGTTATATAGTTTGTCTTCTCTTTTATCAATGTGCAAAATTCAATGATCACCATAAGTTTGCCAGTTCTGTGTCAAACATCTATGTAAGGCTGCGTCCTGTGTACCAATCAGAGCGGTCCAAGTGCTCGATCGTGCCACAAGATGTGCATCGACTCGCAGCGACGTCAGATCTACACACTGGGCCGTTATCTGGACTCCAGCGTCAGGAACAGCAAGTCTCTGAAAAGCGACTTCTACCGTTACGATATCGATGCCAACACCTGGACGCTACTCAGCGAGGACACGTCGGCTGACGGAGGACCAAAGTTGGTGTTTGACCACCAGGTAGTCGCAGTGCCCGCCCTCTCTGACACATACTTCACTCGCTGAATAGGAAACAAGCTGAGCATTGTGGAAATTCATTTTAGCTTAGAAAAGAGAACATTGGCCAGATTTTTCCATCTGCATGGGAAAAGACTCTCCTTGCACTCTCGTTGACCTTTCATCACTTCCTGTTTTCCTTTGTCTCTGGTCCTTTTTGCCCTCTTCTCCCTGCCCTTCCTGCAGATGTGCATGGACTCAGAAAAGCACATGATCTACACGTTTGGCGGTCGCATCCTGACATGTAACGGCAGTGTTGAGGACAACCGGACGTCTGAGCCACAGTTCAGCGGCCTGTACGCCTACCACTGTCAAGCAGGGATATGGAGCCTCCTGCGGGAGGATTCGTGCAACGCCGGGCCGGAGGACGTTCAGTCTCGGATCGGACATTGCATGCTCTTCCACACTGTGAGTCTGAATGCAGCTGTTCGGGTTATTTCTATGGGTTAGGATAAATTGGTCTTTCTAATTTATTTACTTATTTTGTTTTTCCACCATCAGAGAAACCGCTGTCTGTATGTGTTCGGGGGTCAGAGGTCAAAAACGTATCTCAACGATTTCTTCAGTTATGATGTGGATGGAGATCACGTAGAGATCATATCTGATGGCACCAAGAAAGACTCGGGGATGGGTAAGAAAGAGTTGGAATGCCTAAATATCTCTACCATGATACCAGAAAAATCCTTTTAAAAGAAATTTTAAATATTTTTATTTTTTTTAACACAGGGAAGCTAGTTTGATTTTACTTTTTTTTTTTTTTTTNTAACACAGGGAAGCTAGTTTATTTTACTATCTTTTTTATTCTTTTTTATTTTCCGGATGTTTATCTGCATATTTTGTCATCAATACTTCCTTTGTGATGTGCTTAAANTCATTTGTGGTAAATTTTTATTCTTTTTTATTTTCCAAATGTTTATCTGCATATTTTAGTTATCAATACTTCCTTTGTGATGTGCTTAAACAAGCTCTTTTTGTCTGTATTTTGCTCTCCTGCGTTGTCACTTGCTCTTATTTTTCTGGCCTCACATGACCCGTTTTTGGTTAAGTGTGGTTCGGTGTTTATTCTGCAGCCTCTTAGATGTTATTTTACTTAATCAGTAACTCATGAAGGAGTGGAAATAAGAAGTTATAATGTCTTCTGCTAAATGCAAGGGGTTGTTTGTGTTTTGATGGCTCCTGTGCTTTTTATTAAATGAGAGCCGACAGATTGTCTGATTTAAGAGCCCCGGCAGCAGTCGGCCACTTCCTGCCAGACTGACTGAAATCGCTGCCGCAGTCTCGGCCCTATTTCATGCTCAGCATACTGTAAATATACTTTCGTCTGCTCTCCACTTCGTCTTCCTCCTGCCAGAATCAGAAAAGAGGGTGAGAGAGTCTGGACAAAGTGGGATGAGAAACTGAAAGTAACAAATGGGTGTGTATGTAAAACAGCTAGAAAGAACAAAATGTATTTTGGCAACAAGGAAGCAGCAAGTTCAAACTATTCTCTCTGCTCGGCTTCATAATTAGTTTCAGGTGTAGATGTGCTGAGGTGCAGTCCGAGTTCAGCACTGCAGTAGCAGCTCATCCGGTTGGTGCTGATGTGCTGACCAAGGACCCGGCCTGCACTTAGGCTGCCTGATTTTATCTTTAAGCTTCTTCTTGACCCTTATGCTAGCCCCTGTGCAGATCCTTGCACATGCTAGGAAGCAGCAATCCTTACATGTAGCATACCAAAATAATGAGGAGATACTCAGGTAAAAGACTCTACCAAGCATTGCTGTCCAAATAAAATGCAATTATATGGAAATGTAACAAAGAACATCTACTTTTCTACTTTTCTAATGTATTCACTTCCAGCAAACCACACAAATCAGGTGACATACAAAAGCAGGGATTCTGCTGACTACAAAGATGTCTGTCTCATCACTGCGGGACAACAAAACTGAGCTAGCAGCCAAAATTTGTGGTGAAAAGTTTTATTCCAGCTCTTAAAAATGATGTGTTTTCCTATGACTGCCTTTGTTTGAAATGAATCAGGAAGGTCCTGGTAGTTTCTTTGCTAGTTTCCTATGATATATAATATGTTTTTGTGGTTGTTGACATTATCATTTAAATGTGACCTCCATCACACTTTAGTGTGAACTGTACACGGCCCTGAACTGACACATGCACAGAAGAAATGCAGTAGTTTACAAAGTAAACATGAATGCTGCATGTGTTTGTGTATCAATGTGTAAGTGCTTGTGCAGTCAGAACTGACAAAGTTATAGCCAGCTTATAGGGAAAGGGGGAGATTAAGGGAGAATGAGCAGAAACCTGTTTGGCATCTAGATCTTAATGGCCTTTTCTGCAGCAGTGGGTGCTACCTCTGACCAGAACCCGGTGCAGATTTTTGCAACTGGGTCGGACTTGTCCTGTTCAGTCTGTCGTATCAAGATCAAACGTGGGTCACATATGAGCAAAAAAAAGTCAGATTTAAGTCATTTTTGTCTGCGTGTTTACAGAGCTAGCGTAACTTTGGGGGTTATCCCTCGATTCTCCTGACTCATTAGATGGAGATGTCTCTTATCAACATCGACTGATGGCTTCCTGAGACATTTACATTTATAACTCCTGCCTTCAAACATCTGTAAAACTGCTTGGCTTCACCTTTTTTTTTTTTTTTTTTTAGCTTCTGCTTTTGCACAGTTCCTCATCAGACATTCCTTTACTGATTTCTACATGAACTGTACTTCTACACTCCGGCTTTCACTTATTGTGGTTTTCTTATAGGAGGACATAAACATTATGATTTTCTACTGTGTTCCAGTTGAATTTATTCTGATACAGTAACACCTATCTGGTTCATGGCTTCTTTTTGAGACAGAGATCATACATACAGCCCTTGTTGTAAAAATAATCAGATGATTAGGCCTCGTTAAGAAGAGGTTAAGTTACTTTGCTATTGTGAGCTCAGAACTGTCGCTTAACTTGTTTGTAGCCTTTTATCTTTTTTTTTCTCGTTGTTGCTATGGTGTCCTGTTGCCATGTTATCAAGTAATTTTTTATTTTTTTTTTTTTTGACAGCCTCCACTTCTGCTGCTCGCTATTTCCTGCTTTACTTCTTTTCATCACAGGTTTTAATAAAGAAACTTGCTAATTCTATTAATGCAAACACAAACTGGTGACGTGCACAGTTTAACATAATTTCAAATCTGAGCTGACATGGTGGTAAAATAAACATTTTTATCTGTGATCTGACCTCCTAGTATATTTGTTTTGTTCTTGTGGGCACAGTTCCTATGACGGGCTTCACCCAGAGAGCCACCATCGACCCTGAGCTCAACGAGATCCACGTCCTCTCGGGCCTCAGCAAAGACAAGGACAAGCGCGAGGAGAACGTGCGCAACTCCTTCTGGATCTACGACATAGCCCGCAATAACTGGTAGGACTCAACATAAACACTTCTTTGTACTTTTTGAGATGTTCCTGTGATCATAACCACAGCAACAGTCACAGGAAGTACTTTCACAAACACACACACACCAGCTCTTTGTGGCCAAGATCTTCCCCACAACAAATAACAGAGCGTGCATGACTCTTAACGCTCTGCGTGTTTATACAAATGTCAGCACTGCAAAGAATCACTTGACAAAGCATTCCACGAGCTCTCCACACACAGCAGGTAATCCCTGATCCCTCCAGCAGGGAACTGCGTGTTCACAGTTTTTGTGTGTGTGTGTGTCCTGTTTGGATTGGTTTAAAAGAGAATGCTGGCAGGCTGCTGTCCTCACTGTTCCAGTACATTGATTTCAGGAACTGTTCTTGTACTGTGTGTCCACTGAAACAGATCACTGGAACACATGATGTGATCACATGCGCTCGTACTTTGTGAGGACCAGTTGCGTTGAAGTCTGTTTCCTCGCTTTCTGACACACCTTTAATTTATTTCATTTGTGTTAAGACGTGATTTTATGACTCAGAATCAGGTTTTATCTGTTTTGTGTACAAAGTGGTTCCAGTTCTTACTGGAAAGATTCATCTTTTTTCAGGTCGTGTGTTTATAAGAACGATCAAGCAGTGAAAGAAAACCCAAGCAAGACTCTGCAGGAGGAGGAGCCATGTCCACGCTTCGCACACCAGCTGGTCTACGACGAGATGCACAAAGTAACACACACACACACAACTCCAGAGTCTATTTATATTCATGTAAAACACTTAAGTATTTCTAGGTGAAACAATTTACTTTTTGTGGGGAGGGTTTAAGCTCCACTTCTTCAGATTTTCATTCATGCAGAGTTGTGTTATCACATCTACTCACAAGCTGATTACTCACACATGACTCTTGGCTTCTGTTGAATGCTTACAAGAAGCATTTCCCCTCATAACTCTGGTAAGATCAGAGGAATCTCAGTGTTGGATAAACATCTCTGGGCTTGTTAGCGCTTCCTTACAAAAGGACAGAAGCTGTAAAAGTATTTCTTCTGTTCAATGGCCAATTATTTATTATTATAAATGCCATTATACCATACCAACTTTATTTATAAAGTGCTGTAAAACAACCACAGTTGGGTGCACAAAAGTAAAATCAAGTTGCAAATATAAAATAAAAACAAAACTATTTTGTACAATATGAAGCTGCATACAAGGGAATAATAATAATAATAATAATAATACCTTCTTCTTTTTGATGTTACCAGGTGCATTACCTGTTTGGTNCTTCTTCTTTTGGATGTTACCAGGTGCATTACCTGTTTGGTGGAAACCCCGGGAAGTCGTGTTCTCCTAAGATGCGACTTGATGACTTCTGGTCCCTCAAACTGTGTCGGCCCTCCAAGGAGTACCTGCTGCGTCACTGCAGATACCTCATCAGGAAATACAGGTATGCAGCTTCTGAGGAGTCGCTGCCCTCACTGGGTCATCCAGTGGAGACAGTCACTCCATGCTGTAAAGTTTAAATCATGAAATTGGGGTGAGACCACTAACAAGGTTTTTCTAATGTCTCTAGCTGATATTTTACTCTTATGCATTTATTCAATCAGCATTAAGGTAAATTTCTGGTAAAATCACTGGTAGGTAAATGTAGATTAAGTACTTGATCAGAGGTTTTTTGGGGGGATTTTCTGTATCGGATCTACAGAAAGTTGTCAACATTGATTACGTAAAATGTTTTGTGTGAGATGTAGTGGGAGTGCTGCCCCCTAGAGTCGATACTTAAAACTGTTTTAAAGCAACAGACTGAAGCAGGAACTAAGACAGATGCCAAACTCTGAGTTAGCCATGTAAACACCAAAACTAACTACAAGCTAAACTGGCTGTGAAACACGTATTTTATCAGGAAATAAAAAGGAAAAAATGCTGGCTAAAGGGTGGAGCCNCCCAAACTGTGAAACATGTATTTTATCAGGAAATAAAAGGGAAAAAATGCTGGCTAAAGGGTGGAGCCAGCCTTCTGGATTTCACTTTAATCCTTGTCTAGACTTCACTTACTAACAGCAGCACTAAAAAACAACCTAGATACCAGAGCTTCTGCAGGACGTGTGATTTTAGTTTTCGACCCCCAGAGGGAAAGTACAAAACTGCTCTCTGCTTCACAGGTCCACACGAGGGATG
>CM047997.1:10664074-10683720 GCA_026261665.1 Melanotaenia duboulayi | reverse complement strand
AAAGCATCCCTAACGAAAAGGTTTTTGGACATTTCCTCTTCCATTTTGCTTTTGTTTTATTTGGTTCTCTTGCTGCTCTGCAACACAGATCTTGACAGCTACACAGATGCTACACAGATGCAAAAAAGTAAAAAAAAAAAAAATACAATTTTAGTAGTATTAGAGAGTGCTATGAGATAAAGTTTAATATATATCTAAAAAATAAATTTGCACTTGTTTTACTTTTTATCCCTGCGACAAGGCAAAGTTGAATTTCCCTCAGTAATTATTGGATTGTACTTTAAGTGGTTAAATTGTGTACAGATTATGTAAATATACATATAAGAACCCCCCAAGTTTCCTGGATTGAGTGCGTTCTGGGCTGGAACGTGGTCTTTTCCATCCTGCTTTTATTCCAGGCTCTATCACCGGTTACGATTAATTTAAAACGGCCTGTGTGGGTGCGTCAGCAGGGAAGTCTACAAAGTGGCTCCTCCTGTGTGATGAATTACGCTTTCAAGATTTAATTCTCCTTCAAATGTCCACCTGGTTGTTCAGTCTGGTGGTGTTTTATCACGTCCACCAATAAAATGCCAGTAATCATAAACAGGAGGCTGCATTTAAATACAAATTTTTATTTTTAAACTCACTTTTCTCATTTAGAAAATCTTGTTGAATAGATAAAAACTAATCATATCTTTTGAAATTAATGTTTTTTTTAGTTTTGTTTTTTTTAGTTATCGGACTCATCAGTCTCACTCTTCAAGGAATATTTCCTAAAACTTTCTGGTCCACGACATATTTTTTTTCTTTCAAACAAGTTGCAAACATGTAAATGAGTTTTTGCTTAATATTTTATTTATTTAATGAAATTCTGTAAACAGACTTGGCTCCAGTTGAATTCTGGATAATTCTTGCCATCCATTAGGACATCGATTTTTAAACCAATATGAAATAATGACTGAGGTGACACTTGCCCGTATATCTTAATTAAAACTACTTAACTAATTCCTAGAAGAGATGTCATGACTGCAAATGTTTGCAGTAAGTAAATTTATTCCATTTATTTATTCCTTATTTCCACATGTGTATTTGCGAGTCAACCAAAAGACATGCTAAACTCCACCTTCAGTTTAGGAATTAACCTTCAAATATATACATATATACATTTTTGCACTGGATTTCTCAGAGAAGCCACACGTTGCCCTCAGAGGTTTGACTGTAAAGCTAATAGCTTGTTAGCCTGGTTGTTATTCAGTCATCAAACTAACCGCTGCTTTTGAACAGTCAAGGGAAAACTCTGATATTTTTAGCCATCACTGCTAATGCAATACCGAGAAGCTTTTTAATCTTTTTTACCTTGATGTGATTGACACCAAGAGGTTAAAGAAAGGTCGATTTGACAAGACTACAAAACATGGCCGTGTTAAATATATGACTTGTTGGGAACTTTTAAGGACTGAGTGCCTAATGTTCACGGTTGCTTGTATACACATTAAATTACTACTAGTCCAGTTTAAATGCAGGATCTTATTGGAGTTTTGGAGGTTTAAAACTTGGAAAATTGCAACTACACTCATCATAAACTAGACCTTTAGTCATGTTTCCACCGTAAGTTCCCAGGAAATTATAACCATCTAAGATACAAACCTTGTTTGTGTTTTTATCTGTTCATTCGTCCCTTTGCTTTAATATTAATACAAATATTTGTGCAGATTTAAGACTTGTACTTAAGTCTGCACAAATATTCTTAAGTCAACCCCTTCGCTTATCTATTAGCTTAGCAGTTCTACTTATTAGCATGGATGGAGTTTTCCCAACACTTGTGGAAATAAACCCTGAAGGATACATGTATATAAAAAGCATGATGAAAGAAGCAGACTGATTTACATAGATAACATGGGCCCGCCACTTGGATATGTTACACAATCAGATGACTTGTTTTCCATGAAAAGTATCTTGGGAATAAAACACGATCCAGCCGTTAAAACGGACACTGAACTGAACTGCAATAACATCAGCATGGCTAACAGAAGCCATCTTTAGCTACTGAGCAACATTGATACACAAAGACTTCAAGACTGAACGTATTCTAAGACAAAGAATGTTTCTAGTTTAAAAGCAGTAGTTTAGTGTGTTTTCTGTGTAATGGCTAGTTTAAACTCGGTCGGGTTTTGCTGAGAAGCTTGATGCTACACACTGTGAGGCTACCGCTAGCAGGTTGTCAGTGAGGAACAGCTAGCTAAGCTTAGCCTAGCTTAACTAGTTGCATTTGTTAAACTGACTGTCGGCAGGTTGAAATCTCAGCTGCTTGCCTGGTGAAGTTGTTATTGGCCCTTATTTTTCATTTTAAGACTTTGGCATTTGCACACGAGCCTTTGAGAAGAGACTGTTGCCGCTATCCCCCACAATGCAATGCTTCATATGTAGCAGACAGAGATAAAAGAAGTCTGATCTGAACATTTTTACTTCTGTCTTAAAGGACATCTCATGGGTTGTAGCAAATAGGCTGAAACAAGAAAGACTAAAGTCGTAGTATCTGTCTCCAGTAAACTCAGCCTCCTCTTCCACTTCTTTCTTTTGGACTTAATTATTAGATTTATTTTACGTTAAGTGAACTAGTGTGTGGAAGGTCTCATTCAGACTGTTTACTGTGATAACTTTAAAGAGTAGAATCCGTTAATATTTTCATAAATATTTCAGAAAGATTAAGCATGAGCACAGCTGCTTCCAGACATTTAATTCCCTAAAGCTAATTGAGGAAAGTCAGTTTATTTCTGATCTTTGGTGGTTTTGTTGAACGGCAGCATGCATCTGTTTATACTTACACCCCCCCATATTTTTCTTATATTGATTAAATAGAAATTAATTATTAAAAGGAGCTCACTTTAGCAAAATATATATAATAAAAAAACTAAACATTTTAAGAGAAAAAAACGTAAATGTTTAAGACTCAAACACCACATTTGCTGAAGAAGAAAGCTGTTATAGAGGATATATTTCCAAGCACCTTTTGTAAAAAATAAAAAATATATAAAAAACAAATGGGGGGGAAAAAAAGACACACAATGCCAAATACTACTTTTCTTTTCAATATTTTAGAGTAAATATTCTCCACATGACATTTGATGTGTGATAAGTTATTCCTCTGTCTCTTTATTTTCATCCTGACCTTCTCTCAAGTTCCTGGGTGGGTCTCAGGGGTTTTAAAGGCTGGTACTCTCAGATCGATGAGCACTACTCTGTGGATACAGTGAATGTGTAGAAAACCTTGTAGTATTGCATTGTATGTAATGTATATAATGAATAAAGATTGTATTTTGTTCAAGGTTTCCTAACTGTTGTGCTTTTCTGACCCCCGGTGGCCACTTAGAGGTATTGCAGAAAACTACAGAGCCGATGGAAAAATGCTTCCTTTATTTGCAAAACTGAGCAGGTAGAAGAATACGACGGCCACAGCCGTCAACAATTTACAGCTTCCAGTGTGTCAGACCCCTGTTGTTTGCCTTCAACCGCAAACAAACCATAAATACATAAAATACTGGTAACATAATTTGGTGAAAATGGCACAACTATAATATAAGTGAAATTTTATACACACACATACAATGCAGAAGGAAAAATAAAACAAACTTGGGTTGGATTGACGTGCCCAAGGTGATTTCAGTTTATATTTGTAGAAGTGAAAGTAAATATTAAACTGTTAATTGGTTTAAATGGAAAGAAATTGACTCAACAAAGCAAAATGATATATGACGTGTTGAGGTTCTATTCTGAATATTTTTGTTGAGCATCTTTAAAATGGCAAAAAAAAAAAAAACCTTCTCAACATCAACAAATAAAAAATATTTACATGTTGGCATTTAATGGCTTTATCTGGTAATATCAGTCCAGTGTTTTTACAATGAGCAACTGGTTTTTAGAAAATAACTCCAGTGAATTAGAAATATAACCTGGCTGTTTTAGTGGTTTTGCCGTCACTGATGGTAACCTTGTTGAGATCAACAGGGCTAAAACATAAGTAGACTTTTAGGAAGCAGTTAGCATCACAACTTCATGTAACTTCACTAAGTTTACAACTAAAAACCTGTTTTTTAACAACACTGAGTCAGCCGTTTTAAAACCAGATTCTTTTTTTTTGGCACAATAACATGGACTTTAAGCTGCAGTTACAGTGACTCATTAAAATTCCCTTTATGTCCTGTTTGCTGCACTAACTTGGGCTCCAGCTAGTTTCTAATTTTGATAGAATGAATTTACTGTTGAACTAAAAGCTGAACCCTAAAACATCCTTTTTCTTGTACAATGTTTCAAACTACCAACACGTCATGTTGTTTAAGCTAATAATTGCTTTTGTAAAATGCACAATATAGATGCATCTTTTGTCTATGCGGCCACCAATCTCAATGTGAACTACAGGTATTACAGCATTATCCAGATGAACATTTCGCCCGCTCTGTAGGTTGCCAACACATCTGGCTTGCATCATAACCAAACTGAGCTGATTATGGCATCGTTAGCCTCTCATCCTGCATTTGCAAAGATTGTCCAGTTCAGCTTTTGTCACTTTTTATTCACCTTTTTTTCTTTTATGTCGTTTTTAGCCTCCTCCTGGCTTTGGCTAGTTCAAGCTAATTTTTTACCAATATATTGATACCGACGTGAATGCTTACAGCATCACTTTTTGGCTATCTCAACAAGTTGAATAGTTTTAAAGAATCAGGTGTGGTGCTTTAATAAATTAACACTGGACAGCCTGGCAGAGCAAAACCATGTCACCTCTGAGATAGCTCAAATTCAATCTAACAACAGTTAGTAAAGGAGAAATGTCAGCTACACAGTTCTATGTTTACAAATCAGCGTCAGGATTAAACTTGAACTTTTCTGTACACCTCATCCTGTTTAGCTTTTGTTTTTGCTAATAACCTGCTTGAGAAACTGATCAGTTACCTTTGATAAGAGCCAATCTATAATAAGCCTCAATTATCCTTTAAGATATGAAAAAAATCTCAAAGAATATGGAATTTGGATCATGCAAAAAGTCATAGTCTATTTACGCTTTTAGAGAAAACTTGGTCATTTCCTGTCTGAACCACAGGCCAGAATTAAAAACCCTTTTTAAATGAAAGCTAAAATACAGAGTCAGATGTGTTCATCTAAAGAAAATGTATTCAAAAGAGCAAGACAAAATTCTGCACATCTGAGTCGATATGTGTCAATTTGGGAAGCAGAGCTGAATGACATGCAGAAAAGGGAATTCAGCCATTTAATTAAAATGTGTTGGAGAAGGGATTCATCGAAAAGATGCAGGATAGTAGATCTTGATGACCGGACTTGGGCACAGAAGCCCTAAATTACTGTATTCCTTTGAAGCCATTTGCCACAAGCAACATCTTTATAGGTTGCCTAACTAAATATGGTAAGTGCCCATGTGTCTCTGCAGCTACACTTCAAATCACCAGGATGCTGTGAAGTATCCTGAAGTTCCTCCGTCTAAAGTCATTTCTGAGGCAACATTACCTGCCTGGCTCCTTCTTCAAATGTACGTAGAATAAAACGTACTACATGCAAACCTTTTCAGGCACTTAGGAGTAACAAATGATAAAATTACCTAAAATTACAAGAGAATCTGTATCAAATACCTATAAAAACTGCAGCAAACACATCAGAGATGGACTTAGTGGATTATATATTTGCTTGTATTCCTGTACCAAACAGAAATAATTTAAAGTCATAAGCGTAAATTTGGCAGCTTGTCTGTTTTGTATGTTGTATTTCTATCTGAATAAAGTCTTGTGTGGCTGTAGGGATGTGAGTCAGGAGTGTAAGGCCATTGTGGAGATTCTTTAGTAAGTTTTGGTTTGTTTTGGTTTTGATCCCGTCGCCGGTCCCGTTTCCCTCCTCACAGGTGGGTGTCCTCCTCGACTGGGATGTCGTCTTTCATCAGGTTGTCGATGGGGACGATCCAGCTGTCGTTGAACTCACCGTTCAGCGCCATCTTCTTTTCCTGCATCTCCGGCTGCACCTCCATCACCTCCAGAGTAGGGTTGTCATGGTAACCATTCTCCACTGTGTTTAGCTCTTCTGTCAGGTGTTGCTGTGTAGATGAAAAGGGCATTTTTTTAAGTTCCAACTTGGGTACTGAAATTTTGATCAATGTTTCCAAAAAAAGAGACATTTCAAAGTTTTTCTGATTATGTCCATGATGGGTGAACAATTTTTATTTCAGAAGTTGGGATGTTTTACTTACTTTACTACTTTAACATTTAACTGAAAGCACCGCTTGGAATAAGTAATGCCTTAAAGGTTGCATGGACGAAGACGAGAGACATGTACACAAAGTAGTAGTTACCTGTAATGCAGTCATCGCTGCACTTGAGTCAAATAGATGCACCCACAGTAGAAAAACAGTTTATATCTGGAAGAATTTTGGCCGCTGTGAACACCTCAAATATTAACATTTCTCAAAGGAACATATTTGTAATTGCACATTAATCCTTTAAAATGAATTCCCACCTCACTGATAATTAATTGTGGGTCTCCAATGTAAATTATACTGAAACAAAAATTTGACATTAGTTGTTTTTGACCTCTCAAACTTCTTCTCAAACCTTTTGCCTACCTGGTTCTCATTGTATGGCTTGCGGTGGTGGGAGGCACAGACAGCAAGGATGATGATCATGAAGAGCAAAGCTCCGCAGGAGGCCAGGATGGCTATTAGGGTTTTGTTATCTGTTGGTTCCTTCACATAGACAAAACAAGACAATAGCTCTCAGTCCTGAAGCACAAACATTAGAACAATGTCCAAAACTTTAATCGTCCTCACCTTGGTTATTTCTTCAAAGTACTGGGCAGCAAGATTGGTCTTCACTGTCAAATAAATTAGAATAAATTTGTAGTTAAATCACAGACATGTCAGTGTTGAAATGGTGGAGGTTGCATTATACCCTTACCGTTTATCATCACGGTGTCAAACTGTATTTTGTCGTTTTGCTTCCGGTACGTCAGGGTGCAGTTTCCAATCTGCCAGTTTGGCATCAGCCGCTTGCACAGTTCCACCAAGTGTTTGTCTTTCTGCGACTGAAGGCAAAATGACACATCTTTAAACATTTTTACTCAAAACAATTTGTTTTCACAAGCTGACAAGCCTCGGCTCTATTCCCAAAGGGAGGACGGAGAGGTCAGAGGTGACAGGTGAGGTTATTTCTTCCTGTGCTGTGATGTGCGGTTTATTTTTAGTGTAGTATGAAAGGGCACAGCAGTGCAGGCAGTGAGTATATAAAATAGGTGTGGGAACAAAGGAAGCCAGTGAAAGGCAGGAAAAGATTCTACTAAGACAGTTTTTCCACCCTGTGATCGGAATCCCTGATTGTTTTATTATTTAATTCTCATTATAACAGGCTTCTTTGCTTCCTGTCTTGCTGGAAAGTCCAAAAAGATCCACCAGAGCTTCCTCCACTGGTGGGAACTGTCATTTTAAGACTTTACAATCTAAGTTTATTATCAGTTTTTAGTAGTTTACAATACGCAAAAGTGTAGTTCCATCATGTTTTTTAAAAAAATATTTTCAAGTAGCCAATGTGTTTTTTCTTTTTCTTTTTTCTTTTTTTTTTTTTTTAAGAGAACTGAACAATAGTTTTAACATCTTTCTAAAGAACTGGATTACTGTCGGTTCAGTTCTTCACTATTGTGGCTGGTTGAGCCACGTAACACTAACTTATAAAAAAAGGCACCTAACTCATGAGAGAAACATGATTGAGAACTGATCTTAAATTGTTTACATGCAATTACTTTCCAGTTTCTCTAGTTGCTTTTACAAAAATGACAAAGGTAAAAGAGGGTGACAGATACCTGAAGAGTTAATAATTAAAAGAGAGCAGAAGAAGTTGTTATTGGTCTTAAAAATAACTATCTACAGTCGATGAACTAAATCTAAAAGAGACGTCCTTAAAAAAAATAGAAAAAAATACTAACGCTGGTGATAAATCCTCCCCAGAGCCTGGACCTCAACATTATTAAAGCAGTATAGGACCTTGATAGAGAACAAAAAGAAGCCAACATCCAAAGAAAAGCTTTGGAAAGTCCTACAAGAAGCCTGGAGAACTATTCCTAAAGACTAATAAAAGAAATTACAAGAAAGTTTGTCAAAGAGGGTTGTTAGTGTGAGAAAGAAGAAAAGGGCTCATGCCATACTTTCAAGCTTGTTTGAATTGTGCAATACTGTAGTTGTATTGGCATGTTTCAGTAGGTTGGTGCATCTGTTTCCTAGTTTTATGGCTATGAATAAAGAAATAAGAGGCTGGAACAAGACTTTTTGCTCTGAGGGCAGTAACACCATACGACTGACATTCAAATACCCGATGGGTGTGCCTAGTTTCCCTCCATTCAATTGCAACATCCCGTTTCGAAGCCCTAGGATTCAGTATAATAATCTGAAAAAAAAAAAAAAAGCATCTGCCCCCCTTCAGACGTTGTTTTCCCCTTGTTCTCTCATCAGCCCTACCCCTACCAAGAGCCACTGTAGAAAGGGTGTAGGCAGGATTCTGTTAGCAAGGCAAAAACAGAGACTAGATTGTTGCTTGTTTATTGCCTTAATTGTGTGTGCAAATGGAAAAGCATGTACAGGATAAACATTTAAATATAACACTCATAATAAAGGTAAATCTCACCTCTTCTCCATTGTTTAAAGAATACTGCAAAAGAAAAAAAAAGTGTCAAATGTCATTTTTCTTTCACTGTTTCTGCAAAGTAAGGCAAGCAAATATTTTAGCTTTACCCACCCCCCCTCCGTTAGAGTATTGCTTACAGTAAAATAGTTTTGCTGAGCTGGTGTGTTGATGATGATGGCAGTGGTGGCTGGCGGGCGAGTGGTTTCAGCTTCAGCATCTGAAAGCTCTTTGTGGTCATTTGGAATTTTATGTGGATCAATCGGTGGTTGATCGGTGGTCGTTTCTCCAACGGCTCGGCTGGGTGTGGTGATCACTGGGATCACAGGTAGCCTTGTGTCCTGAGATGCTGTTGACCCGTGGGCTGTTGTGGGAACTGTCACCGTGACACCTTTAATCAAGAATGACATGGTAACCGATAAAGAACTACCCTCAGATTATGATCAACAACTCCTCTCACTGAAACAGTCGTGTAGTTAATTTGTTCATGACTTAAATGAAATTCATAATGTTGTGTAAATTACTGCCCCCTAGAGGTGAAAATGCAGAAATACAGCTTGTATAATTGTTTTCATAGTGGGGTAGAGATCAGTGTGTCCTTTAAAAAGCAACAAAATCCTCATAAAGAAGTAGTAGAGGCAATTGGATAACACAACATCTTGCATTGCCAGGCGACTGTCTCCCACATGGCTGTGATTTGACTGGTTGCCATGGCTACAAGTAAGCACAACATATTAGGACAAAATTTACTCCCTTCGGCTTAGCCTAAAACTTTTTTGTTTACAGTTCGAAATTAAATCTACTTGGTCAGCGTTAGAAAAGCGTTTGAGAACATATTAATCCATAGCAACAAATTACTAATGCATGGAAACAAGATGATTAAGTCATGACCTTGTGCTAGTTAAGCATCGAAAGCGATAATGAAACTGTGGCTCCAAGATAATGGCTGAGCTTTCTTATAGCTACAACATGCATGTTTTGTGTATAATTTTGATTTGGGATGAATTCAAATGACATCCTGTAATAATTTGTGATTAAGAAAAGTGTCATAATTATTAAGAGGCATTTATTTTGGGTGCTTAACGCACACAGTTTGAAACAAAAACAATACGTGGACAAATAAAGTAGCAAATAAAGTCCTCCCACTTTGCTTCCAGTTAATTTGGTGTGAACAAAAGCGTGGTGCACCAAGATGCACTACGATGCAATTCCCATGTTGGAACCAAAAGCATTTTCTCACAAACATTACCGTTCCTGCTTCAGTCTGAGCAGGAACCCTCAAGAACAACTCTTTATACTGTAAAATAGTTTGGAAAAAGTTGGTTTTATTTAGTGTGGTGTCAAAATTTATAATGAAACCACTGCCATTCAGTTCACATCAGTTATCAGATTGTTACTTTTATGTTGCAAAACATGAAATAAAGTGGACAAAAACAGGCTTTACCTTTACTGCTCTCTCCTGGGCTTGTCACTGGAGAGGTGTAGATGAGACTCCTGGATGTTTGCTCTGTTGATCGTGAGGGTTCTGGAGTAATTGTGGTTTTTACCTCATTCCTTCCTGCCTGGTTAGTAGTCACTTTAGGGATTTGACTGGTTGCAGGGGCACTATGTGTCTGTACTATGGCACTTGCGTTGCTCACTGGGGGGGGTTTGCTAGCAGTTGTTGTAGCTTTGATTGTGGTGCTGAGTGTGATAGTGGTAGGAGCAGTGGTAAAAGACACTGGAGAGTTATTTGCCACAGGTATCGTAGGTGATGTGACAGTGGAATTAGCGTCTGCATTAGTTCGCTCGGTTGGTTTCTGTGACGGTTGGGTTTTCTCAGTTACAGCAGCTGGTGCCACAGTTGAACTTCCTGTTTCATTGCCTGTACTGGTAATCTTTGTACCAGCTGTCACTGCAGTTGAAGCCACGGAAGTTTCGTTGGAGGGAACTGTATTATTAGTTGTACTGTCGCTGGAGTAGATGCTGGAAAATTGGGTGTCTAAGGATAAAAAGAGAAAAACATTACTATCAGTATATTGCTAAGAGGGTTACGTGAGAATAAATCCATAAGATGGTCTTATTCAACTAAATATACAAGAACAAGTTTTTTATTATATGCTAACAATGCTAACATAAAATATTAGGAAACACTTATTTTCATATCTAGCAGCGAACGAAGAACATAAGCACTCAAGTAGACTTGTAGAGTTATATTTTAAATTTTGCAAACAAAACTGTTTGAAAACTTTCCGTGTATACACTACCAAGTTAACCAAGTGCTGCCATTGTATGTCTATTATTTGGCATTATGAGTATACTTTTATTGCTTAATGCTGACAACACTTCCACAGCTTCAACAGCACATTTGTTAATACACATTTGTTGAACTCCAGTTCCAAAAAGGCCAGGAAACTGTATAAAAAATGAATAAAAATTAAAAATGATAAACCAATATTTCATTCAAAGAAGGACATAGAAATATTTCAAATGTTGATATTGATCAATTTTGTACTTCATTGAAATCATTACCATTGTGTTGTATCCCCTCTTCTTTTATAAACAGTCTATATGGGGACTAAAGAGACCAGCTGCTGGACATTTGGGAAAGCAATGTTTTTTTTTCATTTTTGTCTGACACAGGTTTCTAGCTCCTTAAATTGGCTTTTGAGTGTTTTGTTATATTTAGCATTTCATGTGTCAAAATCTGGATTACAGGTCAATTCAGCACCTGGACTCTTTTACTACAAAGCCATGTTCTAATTAACGCAGAATGTTTAGTATTGTATTGCAGAAATGTGCAAGACTTTTCCTGAAAAAGATGACATCTGAATGGGAGCATATGGCGCTCTAATACACCTTTCAGTATAGATGGAGTCTTTCCAGATTTGGAATTTGCAAGCTCCAAAAGCACTAATGCAACCCCATACCATCAGAGATAAAGCCTTTTTATCTAAGCACTGATAACAAGCTGGATGGTTCCTGTTCGCTTTAAATCCTGAAGACCTAGCCAATAATTTGCCTCAGTCTCTTTGGCCCAGAGAACTCTGCTCTGTTTCTGGATCATGTTCATACTTGGCCTCTTCTCCGCATTATAAAGCTTTAACCTGCATTTGTGGATGGCAGAGCAAACTGTGTTCACATACGATGATTTGTGCATCCTTGTCTGTGCATGCAATGCTGTCTGAGGGTCTGAGGATACAGGCATCCAAGTGACTTTTAGTTGTGTCCCGTGCACACAGAGATTTCTCCAGATTCTCTGAATCTTTTGATGATTTAATGTACTGTAGAGGATGAAAGACTCTACACAATGTTACACTGAAGAACATTATTCTAAAATAGCTCCACCATTTGTTGATGTAGGTTTTGCAGAAATTCTGCCTACCTTTACTCTTGAGAGACTCTGCCTCTCCAAGGTGCTCTTTTGTTATAAAATCATGTAACTGACATGTTAATAGTAAATGTCTCAGTTTCAGCATTTCACTTTTTTTTTATCTTCTATTATGAATAAAATATTGGTTTGAGATTTGTAGAACATTTCATTCAGTTTCTTTTTACATTTTACACAACATCCTAAATTTTTGAATTAGGGTTGCAGTTCAGAGGGATTTCTTGAGTCCGAACCGATGGAGCCTGTGCACCTGGATTTCCTGCTGTTTGGACATGTGAACACCAAAGCCCCAACTCTCCATCTTCTTCTGTTTTTCTATTTATAACAAGCAGGACAGGATGCGACACACAATATACTTGGAGGCACCACACCCGTGACCAAGGTCTGTTTTGAGTGCACCGTGAACAATCCTCACCAAACTACATGGCCTGAAAACAATAGCCTTACCCCCTCCCACGTATAGCATATCCACACAAAACTTCTGCATTTTCAGGATACTGTACATGTGTGGTGACACATCACACACACACACAGTCATCCTAAATCACATTCCTATTATGCAATGCCTCTGCATGATGAGTTTTCAAGTATCTACTATTTCCTTGAATAACATGACTGATTTATTAACATGTATAATATTTCAGTCTATTCTTACCCATCTATGTACTGTATATCTTACATATATATGTCATACATACTGCACATTTAGTGATGTTTTAGACTTGGAGGGATTTTCTGGCATTAAGAAAAAAACTAAACCTACTTTCTTCAGACAATTCACAACATAAAATTCTCTTATCAGGCTGTCAAATTTATGATCTGCACTGCATGTGAATGCATCATCGGCAGATAAGATTGCTGTTCGGGTCCAGTGGAGGCTGGTGGAGCCATGCCTGCACGTTCTCTGTTTAGCACAGACATCACTTATCAGCTACCAACATGCTGCCCCAACAACTTTACCAAGAGAGTAAGAGTGTCAACGTTCTTCACTCAGAAAAGCCTCTTTGATAAAGCAAAGTATCCATATACTTCCAGCTGTTCTGAGGCCTTTTGACAACAGATGTAAACCCTTATGTAGCCAGATATTCTTATGGCTGCTTTGTCCATCCAACTTGTACTATGGCTGCTCTGATATCTGGACTGGTCTCTATAATTATCGTGACAAGAAAATAGCTGACTGGGCTCACAACGTCTTCCCCGGTTATTTGGGGATGCTGCAAGTCAGTAATCAGATCTTTAAACCTGTTTTTAATTAGTAAATGTCTCCAAATCTCTCAGGTTCTGTGTCCAGTTATTCACACACACCTCAAAGAATCTCATTCTCCAAGGTGTGCCGTCCTGTTTGGCACGACCTCCTCTGACCTGAGCTGTCACTGATGGATCTGTTTCGTAGCGGTCGACAACACCCGCAAATCCTGCTGTTATCAGCACTGAGGCTGTTTTTACCTCGCCCACGCATTCCTTACCACACAGCTTCCAGAAAACCAGACTAAAGATACACACACACATGCTACCTGTTGTGTTTAATCCCCTCAGGGTACACCATGTTCTTATACAGTACTCACACTTTGGTAACCATCCTAAATCCCTTAAAGGTGTTCTCACCAATATTTTGTTTAACAGTGTGTACAGGGTGAATAATTTCACTGGAACTGACAAACCCATGTGAAACTCTCATTTATAGACTCTTTCCATCGGTTGGCTGACATGTTTGAGCTTATATAGCTCATTCTTTTGATTTTACTTCACTGCTTTACGTTTTTGGTTAATTCCTCAATCCTTAATAATCCTGCTTGTAGAGCTGTGGGCGGCTGTTTTCAGAAAGAAATAGTAAAAGAAGTGATGAAATCTTCTCTCACTGCCCACCTAACATGTAAGAACAGAGAAAAGACTCAGAGCCCTGTATATGAATTAGATTCAACAAAACATTGAGTAGAATAGATGTTATTCTTTCTCATCTAGGCAATCCAACGATATTATAAAACTTTAACTGTCTAGGGATTTGAAATAGCCAAGTTTTAAAGAATTTATAAAGTTAAAATAGATATGAACATGAATGCACAGACAACTTTGGAAAGATGTGGGTTTATGTTGATGGTAGTTCCAAAAGGTCAACATCAAAGATCAGCGTGACCATGTTTCAGAGTAAGTATTTTTTTTTTTTTGGAGTATCACAAGAGAGTAGGGTGATGGAAAAGGATAAATAAAACTGAATGTGTGTTTTGTTTTTTTGTTTTTTTAAAAGAGGCCGAGGGTCGCATTTTGGAGATATTAAAACACCAAATAAGTTAAGTGGGGTGCCTGCATGCATTTATGCCACTTAGCCACATTTTATAGAGTACAACTGTCTCAATAGAACATAAGCAAGTAAAAATATTACTTCATTAATCTCCAAAAGAAAATGACACTTTACATAATGATGAATATTTTACTTAAATGAAATAAATCTATGATTAATAAAAAAAAATAGTTGTATGAAATTATGACGGCAAATAATGAAAAGTACATAGAAGCAGAGAGTGAAACAATCATCTAATCCAAATACAAAACACCCACCAGCAGAATTGTCCAAGAAACATGAAAACAGCTCATTTAGAAATTCACAAACTTCCAGTATAGGGTGTTATGCACATTTTAAAAGCAAAACCAGAGCCTATGTGTGTAAATATTTCCTGTTTTGTGAAAAATTCTTGGCTAATTCTACAGCTCCCTGAACTCTCTGACCTCAGCTTGCTCTCCTTGTGTCTCATTCCTGCATCTTACAGCTGAGCGTGGACACTGTGGAGCTCCACTATATGCAGGCTGCAGAGGACGTGAGAAGCAGCTAGTTGTCCTTTCCCTGGCTCTTCTTCTCACCTCTTGGATTCAGAAACCGGAAACATCTCAGTTGATTAAGAGGTTTGTTTGACTTCTTACTTTGATCAACATCAGAGGTTTTGGGGCTGGGAAGAAAAATGAGCTAGTACTCACACACGAAAAACAAACTGTTCTGTTAAAAGAAATTTAAATAAAATTTCTTTTCTTTTTTTAAAAAACTTTTTATAAATTAGTCGTTTTTGTCC
Source organism: Melanotaenia duboulayi (assembly GCA_026261665.1). Lineage (NCBI taxonomy): Eukaryota > Metazoa > Chordata > Actinopteri > Atheriniformes > Melanotaeniidae > Melanotaenia > Melanotaenia duboulayi. Next base: position 10,668,643 of record CM047997.1, on the reverse strand, counting down.
ATCTGCTGTCATTTCATAGGGAAAAAGACTGAAATTGGTAGATGGATTTTTGTTCTGGGACATAAACATGTATTGCAGCTTTTAATGCAGAAAAAAATCACTCCTGATGACGTAAATACAACATAAATATCAGCTCTTCCGTCGTTTGTCCCAAAGCAATCAGAGATGTAAAACACATTACTTCCTGTGCAAAAAAGTTTTCCCTGAGAACAGACACAGACTTTACTGTGTGTTTTTCATTCATACACAAACTAATGCCTCACTTCTTACACCACACATGGAGTACTGAACACCAATGGACAAATCAGGGATACTGTGGTGTCAGTGTGTTATCAAACTGTCGAGCTGATTGTAGACCAACTTATCTGACCTATCACAGTTTAAAGGCAAGAAAATCTGTGTTTTCCTGTTTAAAAAAAGGCAGATAATTGTCACAGGCCAGGCATTAACCTTCCTATAACGGTCTTTTTTTGGGCTGTGTAATGTAAGAGAAGTGGGAGTGGGAGGGGGGCGTTGGTGACACATTAAGTTGGACTAATCACCCCTTACAGAGCAGAGTTCACACATTAATATGGAACGGACCATTTCACTTGCACTAAAGGTACAACACACCCTCAGATGTGCCTGTCTGAGGAAACCTAATCTACCTTTGAAGTTGGTCTTTAAGGGAACCTGTGAAGTGTGATGGAGTTTAAAATTAATCTACTGACACTAAATGAAGCTCTGGAGGGGGTCAGACTCAGTCTTTAGGCTCTGCCTGCTGGGATCCCACTGTCTGAGGCGTCAGCTTATTTGTGTTGATTCTGAGAGTCACAAACCAATAAAAGAAGCAAAAGGTAGAAGCAGATTTATTTTTCTTCCTTTCCTGTGACTGCCATGCTGATAATCAAGGTCCCACAAAGATTGTAACATGGAGAAGGAAAGAAAAAAGGTGAGGCACTGGCTCGGTTTTTTGCACTCTGATACATCCACCTCCTCTGGTTAAGTTTTGTTTTCTTCCATCATGGTTTTCAGTTTTTTTATTTCCTGTTTTATTTTGTGCAGTATTTTGTCTGGTTTTAGGCATTTGCCACATAGAATTTACTTATATTTTGTGTTATAAAACATAAAGTCATTTGATATGTCTGCTTCATGAGCTTTGGCGCATGTGTCAGAGTTATGGGTGTCAGAGGACCATCACCCTGCTGAAACAGACCTCTGGAGATCAGTGTGTGATCTCCAGAGGTCACTTTTTTAAAATTCGTCTTGTGGACAATGAATGCGGAGATGGGGTTGAGCAGCTGTTTTTTCTGTCTCCAGACCAGTGACACAACCCAGCATCGAGCATGAGCATGGCTAAAAAGTCTTTGTGTTTGTGTATGTTACACACCATCATCTAGCTTCTTTGTATACAATTTAGATCAATTAATGCTACCACCTTGAAGTTAATCCTCTTTCATGCTAAACATGCTCAACATATTTTATCAAACACACGTAGTTCAGCGTTCTATCAATTATTAACCGGCAGAAATTAGTACTTCATCATCAACAGTAATAGAGCACAGATAACATAATTGCATGTGAACAAATTCTTACTGTTTTTAATTATTTGGCATTTATTAAAGCGATAAACAAAATTATATACCACTTTAGTTGTGACAAAATGTGCCAATAAATTCCACATGCAGTATTATCACTTTTCAATCCACAGGTACGTTTTGGTGCAAAAATATCTACAGAGCCGGAGAATGTCTGTGACAACAGATACCACAAGCTGGATAGATGAATGAAATCGTAATCATGCCATCATTCCCTTCTCAAAGTTCCCTATCACTTTCTATTTCTCAAGGTTGCATGACAACTTGGACAACTTCCAAAACAGCCAGAAAGACGGACCATCCTGACCTGGACTCTGGAGCTGTGTCCCAATTCAGGGTCTGCACACTTCGGAGTGCGCTTAATGTTTGTGAAATGGGACAGCCTACCTAGGCAACGAGAATTTCTTATAGCAGCAACGTTGGACGCCGAATCACTGAAACCTTGAAATTACTGTTTGCATATCACAGGACATTTTAGTGAACATTAACACCGACCGAGTAATAATGTTTAAAAAAAAACAAAAAAAACAAAACTTAGGCTCTGTTGTTTTCCAGCCGGTAGACTCTTCATTAACCCCTTAAAAATCTACGAATATCAAATATTAGAGAATTTTAATACTATTGTTTAACTTGGTTTTGTCACGTTTCTACTAAGCTGTACTTAAAAGAAAAAAAAAACTCTTCGGAGTACTCTTTGTTGCTCATTCACCACCGTCTTTTGCGCAATGAATTCTGGGAGAAAAGAGGCAGTCCTTTGAGGCCAAATGAAGAGCTGATTTGTAGGGTGGATTTGGAGGCTCCTTNTCCTTTGAAGTGGGACACCGCTTGGCGCATCGTGATGACGTCAAAACTGCACTTCGAAGTGTTCAAATTACAACACAGCTGTGTATAAATATNCCGCTTGGCGCACCGTGATGACTTCGAAGTGTGCAAATTACAACACAGCTGTGTATAAATATCTATTCCTTACAGTGTATGTATCATCTAACAAGATTTTTATTTTTTTTATCAGTTATCACATAACTACAAATAAGATGAACAGAATATGTTACAATTGTCTGTTTTCATTGTTCATCTTGTTAAACAGCAGCATTATAGGATTCCAACCTTAAAACGCTGCCTCTTACTCGTTTTGCTGGCACACTGACATTAATTATGCACCTTCCTGGAGCCGTTGTTGCCCTGCAGCATCCCAGGGTTCAGAAACCATATTTCACAAATTTGTGTTCCAGCCTGAAGCATCATGTGACAGATGTAATTTGCTTGATGGCACCCCATCACACGGCAGCAACTGGATATCAACACAGTGGCTGTTTTAGATGTGCTGCATGGTGGATTCGCCAAAGAAACACAAGAGGACAAATATTGGAGGAGGTGAGGACAAAAAAGAGAGAAAGTGACAGAGCAAGATACAAAACAAGAATCAATGCTGAAATTACTTTTACTGGATGGAGAGAGCTCAGAAAAGAGACAGGATGCAAGATGGATGCCAAAAGTACTGCTGCTTTAAAGCATGTAACTGTGTCCTCAAAGTTCCTATGGAGTGTAACTATAGTCAAGGTTATATATATATATATATTATTTGCTCAAGTCCTGCAGTAATCCAGTGAGATCTGTTGTAAGACTGATGGAATTTTTTTCAGAAAAAGAAATTAAGAACGCATCATCAAACTTAATGAGATTTATGACCATAGATGTGTGATTGTGTTAGTTATCCAGCTTGACTCTAACCCTGGATGTGTTGATGTGCATCTGAGCATGAATATGTACTATGTGCCAAATGGAGAGTAAATAAATAAATGTAGCTGCCACATTGCACTGTTGGGACAAAGCTGCCCCGTTAGCTTGGTGTCAGTCCACACAAAGGCCTCTCTGGTCCCACGTGCGGCCATGCAAGGATGCGCCACCCCCTCAATGCAAACCCCGTTAGTAGCTGGGGCCTTCTTAAGGGTTCAGCTGCCCCCATTCCTGTTCTATAGAGAGAGGTATTTCAGCTCTCTGTGGTGGGCTGCTGGGGGTGGAGGGGTGGGTGGGGAAAGGAAGGGCGTCTTTGCTTTACAGTCTGCTTCAGTGAAGGGAGGTGAGGAGCTGTGAATGTAAAAACACTTAGCTGGAATAAAAGCAAGGCAAGTAAAAGGGAGGAGAGAAGGGAATGGGGGGGTAGAAAGTGAAGAGGGGTTTGAGATGCTGTAAATCTAACAGTCACATGGAAATGACTGACCTCGCACACACTAAGACATTATCTACAAAAACACACACTCCCTGTCCTTGGAAACCAGCCTGGTATGTATGTTTAAACATGCTTTAAGTCACCCTGATGATAAAAGTTCAACATATCAACCCCAATCCCTCACCCAACACATCACTTTGCAGATATATGTAAGTAAAGATAAATTAGGCAATATGTTCTCTAAATTAAAAGTGCGTTTTATCAGCTGTCCGTTTTAGGACATAGATCTACATAAGTGAGTGAAACCTGCTCTTATAAAAATGAAGTAACATTTCAAGCAACTACTTGTCTTTGAGATATTAAGCATTTAACACACCACTCCACAGCTATTATGAAATGGGCTACAGTCAGTTTATGGTTTTATTTGCTGCTAAGTAAACTGAGGGGAAACCTGGATGATTTAGTTGATAATAAGGAAGAGTGCTGACTTTCTGCATGTGATGCATCACAATTCTAGACTCATTCCATCGCTCATTTCTTAAGAGGCAATTCCAAGACAACATTGGCAATTTTCAAAGATGACTTATCCAATAAAGAGGAGCAAAACAAGTCGGTACAACAGTTTTAAACAGAAATATAATTTTGACATTTTTATTAGTACAACATTGAAGGTATACTTTCTTTCACTAAGAGTTTTTGTCAGCAATATTAAAATAAGCTATCCAGAAGTAGCTAACTATTTAACTGTTGTTCACCTAAGTCAGTTACTTTCTAATGGACAAGTAATATAACACAATAGAATACTGTTAGCTTAGCAATGTA
>CM047997.1:10646483-10663941 GCA_026261665.1 Melanotaenia duboulayi | reverse complement strand
GTTAGCTTAGCAATGTAACTCAATAGAATACTGTTAGCTTAGCAATGTAACTCAATAGAATGCTGTTAGCTTAACAATGTAACTCAATAGAATGCTGTTAGCTTAGCAATGTAACTCAATAGAATGCTGCTAGCTTAGCAATGCAACCAACCTGCAGCGACAAAGTTTACTTAATCGTGTAAATACTTTCAAATACTGCATAATAGTTTTAGCTAATATTAGTTTACAGAAACCCATGATGCCAATGAGATGTCACTCCAAGAACAAAACCCTGTTTCCTAAAAATGTTTCTACAATGTGCACACAGAATGCAGTGATTTAAAAATCTCATAAAACTAGAAAATGGCATTAATCAGTGTTTTGTTTATAACAGAACATATAAAGTAAATCAAACAAATGATTTTACCATCTTATTAAAAAGAGTAATAAAATGGAAGGTCAGCAACATTATTTGGATTTTAAAAAGAGCACTTTACGGAGGCAGTCTCAGATATTAAGATGGACAGAAGTTCAACATTTACAAACTGTGGAGCAATTTCAGAATGACGACCCTAAACATAAAATTGCAAAAATTTTACTATTTTATACACGATGATAGCGTTATCATAGTATTAGTATTGGATGGCGTCAGACCTTCAGGCAGCACTGCATTATAAATTATCAACATGCAAAAAAAAAAAAAACATGCAAGTTTTTGTACTGGAAATCACTGCATGGGTTCGGGAAGAACTTCCAGAAATCACTGTCAGCTCTGTGCTCACTCACAAATGCAGGTCAAAGCTCTATCATGCAAAGAAGAGGCCGCATGCAAACATGAGCCAGAAATGCTGCTGAGTTCTCTGGTCTAAATCTATTTTAAAAATGGACTGAGGAAAAGTGATAAGAAAAATCCAAATTTCCAAATGAAATCCTATTTGAAAATGATATTGGCTGAGTACTGTGTACTAAAGAAAAGAGGGACCATCCAATTGTTATCAGCTATCAGTTCACAAGCCTGCATTTATCAGGGAATGTGTGCATATAAACCTGGTAACATCTGTAAAGGCTCTATCAACGCTGAAAGAAAGATGTCTGTTTTACGGCCTGGATGGATTTTAAGTTCCCATCGAGATGGTGTCTTTTTAAGGGAAGACCTTGCATATTTCAGCAATACAATGTTAAATCACATCAACTGTAACTCTGTGGCTTTATAATGGAGAGTCCAGATGGTGGACTGACCCAACTGAAAACATTTGGCACATCATAAAACACAAAATATGATAAAGAAGAGCCAGGACTGTTTAGCATCAAGAATCCTTTAAATGACCAGAATAGGACAACATTCCTCTCCCAAATATCCCAAAAACCTAATCTACTCAGTGTCAATATGTTTACAGAAAGTTGTTAAAAGAAAAGGGTATGCTGCACAGTGTTAATCATCACTCTATCCCAATTTTTGAAGATTTTATTAAATGTAACTACTATGAAACAGTTGAGCTAAAATTTTTCATAAAATAGCTAAATTTACATTTTAAACATCATCCCAAATTTTTTTTTCCTTAATATTTATTTTGTTACCTGTATTTTCACAAGATGTCCCAAAATGGGTGGGAGACTATTTTCTATGAGTATTTTTGAACAATAATTCAAGTATCCTTATGTTGACTATCTGTGCACATATATGTTTGAAAGTAAGAATCAAAGTATCTGTTGCATTCAGCAAGCGGCAAGCACACTCACACACACACACAGCAGTTTAGTGTTTTTCCTGAAAACTGAGAAATGAGTGGGCAGACAGAAGGAAAAGATGAGGAGAGGCAAAGAACGAGGAGGAGGAGATGTGTGTATGTCCATGACGGTACCAGCAACAGGACTGATTAACACACACCTGGGTGGGTTACATGGCATGCAGGAGGGAGTACAGGGTTACAACCTTTTATATACAGTCTATGGTTACAACAGAGGTGAAGTCTTGATATATAAGGAGTGATAGGACTGCCACAAAAAAAGGGATGTAAAAGAATAAGGGAAAAAAGAGAAAACATATAGACAAATAGATAAAACAAAAAGAAATATTTTTTATATATAAATTTTCATTTATTTTTACATAATTTCATTCTTTTATTTTAATTTTGTGTTTTGCTATTCTTTTCCTTTTTATTTTTTATACCCACCCCCCTTCCCTATTTATTTCCTTTTTTTTTTTTTCTCTACATCCTCGCATCCAAGCTGTCAATCATCTGCTTTGGGGCGGGGTTTCTTGTCCACATAGAGAAGTCAACCACTGCACAAATGGTGACAGCTCACTATGCTCTGGGCCAACAAGATTTCGCATAAGAAGACAGAACGTTCATTTAAATCTATTTGTCTACTGTTCATTTTTCCTGAAACTATTTTAGGTGAAAAGTAAGCAATTTTATTGCTCAAGACTCATTCACATTTGACTTATAACCCCTCGTTTAAGACTTTGGTCTGAATGTTGTAAGACACGCTCTATTGCACTTCCAGTAATTGTAACATTACTTTGCTGATTATTGCATGTAGTCATGAACACACAGCCATTTTGGTCTGGTGTGTGCATCTTGTTTTATGTAGGCTGCAGTAAAATAAATACTCCCTTAATGACACCTAATTACTTTTTTGTAGTTAGATTCCACAGCTGTGAAAGTTGTTTTAATATTCTGCTTGTTCAGATACAGCACCCTTCCGCCTCCCAGGTTATGTGTCCTGCTGGTGATGTTGAAGATGGCATAGCTACTGAAGATTACAAGGAGAACCCTACGTTACGATAAAGGAGCCACAGTATGAAATCTTCATGGCTTCTCTGGCTCAAAATACTGAGTTAGGCTCCAGTTGCCCCCCGACCCTTTGCTGGACAAAGCGGTATAGATAATTAGATGGATGTATTTTTTACACAATTAACGTCTTAATTCTTAATAATGAACTGAAGAGTTAGTTTTATATTCTAAACACAAGCAGTCAAAACAATAAAGCTGCAGCATGCTTGATACAACAAAAGCTGGATCCACTACAAAATGCTTTAGAAATCGTACTCAAGAGCAGCCTGTGTCTAAAATAAAATAATGAAATGGGGGGGGCTCAAGGCTGTCTCTTGCCACCACACCCTTGTTGGAAGCCAGGATGTTGATAAAGTCTTTTTTTCCCTCTTCCATTGTTTCTCCTTTCTCTTCCATGCTCAGGCCAGTGCGAGCACTTGTGTGCCAGACAGTTTCTCCCCCGACCGCTGATGTTCAGACAAGCCAGGAACCCCAGCTGCCTGTTATCTTGTAGGAAATGGACAAGCTGTGAACCAGCAGGCAAATAAGAAAGACTGTGTGTGTGTAGGGGTTAGGAAGTCCTGGAGGGTACTGATAAGTGATGACACTGCCTTCTTCCTAAACTCCAGGCTGAATTTGATTTATTTAAAGCAGTGACAACAGTCAGTTAGTGTCTTTGATTTAAGGAGGTTGTTTTAACCTTTTTACATCAGAGACTGTCAAACACTAGATGTCTCATTTAAGAAAGTATTTTCAGTTTGCATGGAGTAACCATCCTTACATACACCAAGTAAACAAACAAAAACAAATACCATAATTCTGTCATATCTTGTGGATTTGTTTTCATCTTTTGAGCTTTCATGGAAGCTCTTATATATCCTCCCATTGCACCCTCCTGATCTCTGATTTTCTCTACATAAAAAAGAGAAAAGTGTAATCCTGTACAGAATTCTACAAAAAGAATCCTGTACAATCTACTTTATATTCATTTATTTAGCAGAAGCTTTGATCCAAATAAACTTAAAAAAAAAACAAAACTTTAGTACAGTCAGAAACCCTGGTCTATNGCAACTTTTAAGCTTTAGTACAGTCAGAAACCCTGGTCTATTGCTTGATTACCGAAACAATAAAAAGTCAGGCAAGTACATAAGTTCAAGTAAGAAGCATGTTAGGGGAAGAGGTGTTCTCCAAACAGATGAGACTTTTAAAGGTCGAGAGGAATGTTCCTACTCTGATAGCAAACCTGATTAAGGTCAAGTTGTATGTAAAGCTGTATGAAGACCCTGCAGTCTTTGGAGTACAATGATGGAGTGGTGTGTCCTTTTTCTGCTAGAGGATCAATGCTCTACTTATATATCTGTTTTCCAGAGAAAAGAGAGATAAGATGGTTTTGGTAAAACAACAAAAGCCTTTTTACTTCTTTATAATCTTAGAGAAACACTCTGAGGGTTTCAGTGTGTTTAATGATGAATCAACCCCTGCACTTCTTCCTTTTTCCAAATACAATCTAATGTTAAAGTTTTCATTAAAAACACAACAACTCTTTAGATTTATATAAGATCAAAAAAAAAGAAAAAGAAAAAGCTTCACATGTGATACCGCTGTTAAACAAACAGACACAGATGCATGTTTGCACAAAAACACCACCGGCCTGTATTTTTAGAAGAAAAGTGCTGACTGCCTTTGGATAAACCTTCAGGGGCTGCGTCACCCATGTTTTTTCACACGCTCAAAAACCACCTACTACAGTGAGGAGAGAGCGGCAGGTGCATAATTAAAGAAAAACACTTTCTATGCCTTTCAACCAGGGAGGGAGGTCAGGGGTGCGCTTCATTATTCAGGCTGCTTCTGTCTCTGGGCAAGGCTCTCAGTTGGCTCTGTGTGAGTGCATCAATGTGCTTTTTGGAGGGATGGAAGAGGCGGGAGGAGGATGGGGGGGCTGCATTTGTGAGTCCTCAACTATGGGATGATGTGGGGTGGAGGAGGACATGTTTGAGCTCTGAATCCTAAAACTATTTGGCCTGATTATAGTGTCTTTCTTCAGGATTATATACAAAACCAGCAGGGTGAACACAAATGAGCTGCAGCACAGAGAGAAAGAAGATGGAACGTTCAATGCTGTAAATAGATTTTTACACAGTTTAAAACAATAAGAAGAAATAAAAAGATGAAAACAAACCTCAGCATTCTTGGTGGGCTTGCTGTCTAAACGTCCTTTTGCTCAGGATCTTTAAACTTCTTTTTTATGCCTTTAAATTCACCAGCAAAATAGTTTGCAGTGAGGGTTGATTAGTGTTTCTGTATTTGTTTCGCATTTGGCTTTAAACTTCAATTTATCACTTTTATCAGCAGAGATTTCTTGCTGCTTCCTATGCAAAACAAGTGTGATACAAACACATTGTGTGAACATCCTGTGCTGCCTGTAATCTGAATTAATATTCGTTTTTTTCCTTTAGTATAAAAGTCACTGGAATTTATGTTATGTTTTATTCTAAAAGGTAACAAATATTCAGGGCAGTTAACACCAAAAAAGTGATGCGATTCACATGCAGTGAAAGTTTATTTTCATAATAATCTATTTCTAATTTTATCCGTTTGTACATTACGTTTACAAACCCGTTTGAGCTTTACATCTCACTTCTGCATGACAAGAAATCATAAAGAGGGATTTAACTTTTTAAAGTTGAGATTGAGAAGAGATGCTGCCAGATGGTGAACTGTGTACTAAAACGTCTCCAGTTTTGTTCTGCTTTGCTTATCAGAACTGACCTTTGCAGAGACAATCTTCATATATTGTACTATAATTTGAAAGAAGTTTAGAGCTACAGATGCATCATTCCAAAGGGATTTTCATAATCGTCCAAAAAGTGTTTATTTTTTTTAGGCAGCCTTATTTTTTTTAATTTGTGCCATATGCCATCTTCAATAACTCTTCACCAGCAACTTATATACTGACATTTACACTTCTAAATGAATCTCAGGTTTACTCATTCCATTATAGGTATGCATCATGGGTTTTTCTTAACCTTAATAATGTTTGTATGAGTTTAGTTTAGGAATTGTCTATAAAAAAATCCCAGCTCAAATAAATCTGTGGCATCCTGAGATGTGTGCACACCTGTTGCATCTCATATCTTTTACTTTTAACACCGCTGCATCTCAGAACTGATGTGACAAAGATCTCCACACACACCCTTTTCAAACGATTCTCCTCAACCTGGCAGGTCAATGCTGCTTCTCATTCCAGATGTTTGACATTAAAAAGTACTCACTTAGTAAAAGTAGCAGCCACGTGATCCTCAAAGTCGCTCTCATCCTGTTTCTGCTCGTTTTTCCTCCCAGATGGATTTATCCTTCATGCAGCGCAGCACTACAGTCCCTCACTCTGTGTTTGGAGATGTTTCAGTGATTTCACGCTTTCTTCTTGAATTTGAATCTAAGAATAAATAATCTTGCCCAATGTATTGTTTTGTTTTTCTTCTTTTTTTGTGACTGAAAGCAAAGAATGCTTTTGTTGGTCTTGCTCTTTCTTTCTTCTTCTCTCTGTGCGGAGTTGGGGATTTGGGGGAAGAGTGTTTCTGTGGTCTCCTTGGCTGCACCGTTGTTCCTCAGTCTTTCTCCCACAGCGGCTCCGTGCTGTATTGTGTTCGATCAGTCCTCGCTCTCCTGCAAAGTGTTCAGCTGTTTGCAGAGCACCAGCACTGCCCTGCCTCCCTTATCATGAGAAAGCAGGGGCAGACCTAGACCAGTCCAATCCCACAGCTCTAGACTCACTACTGCTGGGGCACTTTGAATAACAAAGGAAGGAGTGAGACAATCTCTTCCCCTAGTTTTGATTCATTTCTAAAATGGTCCATGACTCAAGGACGCAGGGTGAAGTCACATCAGTAAAGATGGGGTTTGATCTCAGGAAAGGCTTGCTTTGATTCCCAGTCAGTGTCTTTAAGTCAACTTTATGTCCAGCTGCAGTTCAACAGTTTAAGACAAAAACAGGCTGAATGCGCTGCTGAGTGACAGCTTGGTTTTGAAGTATTAAGTTGTTACCCAAATATCAGTCATAATAATCAACCCTAATCCTAATCCATGTTTTGGTTATATCTTATTATTATGTTGGGTTAGTCTTGATTTTTCCACTTTTTACATGTTATTCTTCAGCATTTTTCTTCCTGTTTCCAGCTTTCATTCCAATTAGTTTTGATTCCTGTTGTCTCTAGTTTAGACTTGGTTTACGCTTCACACTGTCCAGTTTGTGATTAGTTTTAGCTCTGTGGTTACTTGATTAAGCCCCTGCTCAGCCTCAAAGTAATTTCATGACAAATAAAACAAATAATAATAATAAAAAAAATAATAAAGAAACAGTTTTTGTCCATGACTCCGATGAGATGACATCAGTGTCACTCTTAACTAGAACCAACATCTTATAAGGAGGTTTAGGTGAATGGTATTAAATATTAAGTTTCATCACAATGTGTAGTTGTGATTATTAAGGCCAATGGTTACACATAAAAATGGTATCCATCAAGACGATTAGTAATTATTTTTAAAGTCCTAACTTTGAGTTTCTAACCCTAAATAAGTTATGCTAGTAGTTTAGTAAAGTGTCATTGTGTTAGTTAGTGAGTGTAACTCAGAAGTTCTTGTCATGTTGATTGCAAATTATGTAGGGTTAAAAACCCTGCACATAATTGTTTTAGTTGCTTATTAAAGACAATTTTTGAGGAAAATGTCTGATGAAATATGGAAACAGGACTGAGAATGAGCTGACTGGCTGTTAGATAAACCTGATCCATTAAGTCACTTTTATGTGAGTTGTGATTCTTAGTGTTTCTATAAGGGAAAGTAAACTGTGCCCACTCTTGCAGCCCNGGTGACTCATTGATAAATTACACATGTTTCTATAAGGGAAAAGTAAACTGTGCCCACTCTTGCAGCCCTTAGTGCAGCACCCGCAGTGAGAGTTAGTGTATGCACCCTCTCATGTTCCCATGGTGTACTGAGCCAATTATAATCCTATGATTATTAAATGTGCTGTTGGTTGAACACAAATCAGTGTTAAAAGGGCATATGAGAGACATGTGAACAAATCCCTGAAAACCTTCACCTGATCATATGACAAACTGCTAACATTGTAAACAATCACTTAAAGTTTTTGCTTTTTTTCCCCCTAATTTTATGCCTCAGAAAGAACCAGATGATCCAAACTAGATACTGGTTGATTGAGGGTTTACTTTCTTCTTACAGTGACAGGCCATAGCTGTGATTGTCACTGTACTGTCTCTATTTGTGGCAGGAGTTAAAAGTGATGAATATTCATTAGTTCTTTTTGCATGAGCCCACAATGACAGTTTCATTTACTCTACAAACAGGCACATGGGTCCAGCTGGCGTCGAGTTTCACATTGCCTAATATTGGGCAGTTAGGCTTGAGTGCCACTCAGCAGGATTCACTGAGTTGACTCAGTTACTTGTAGCCACGACAACGGATATTCACAAATGCTCCAGGAATTACTTTCAGGTCACTTTTACCACGCCTCCATTCATCAGACTCCAAATCCCTTCTCTGAGTGATGGGGAATAAATGGATCTCCTCCAGGATCCTTCTCTAAACACTCAATACAACAGCTAATGTACACACGTCTACTTTTTTAAGGAGATTTTGTGATCATCAAACTGCTGTTGTGCTTTAAGGATCTAATTCCGTCTCTGCTGGCTGTTGATGGGAAGTCTGGAGAAAAATAGTCAGAGGAGATAAGATCAGGGGTGTGGACGTTTTCATGGGTGTTTCCTGCTACTGGAACAGTTAGGAGTCATTATTAAAACGCTTTGGAGACTGAGCTTCAAAGATGTGGTCGTGAAATCAGGAGTCATGCTTGGATGATGGACTTGTTAGAGTTATACTCAGCAATTTATAGCAATTTTGTGTTTACATGTTTTTAAATAATTCATGCTAGTGTTGTGGGTGGATACAACAGTAGACATCTGACTCACTGTTAGCATAACCTCACGTTTTATTACCTTTNCTGTTAGAGTTATACTCAGCAATTTACAGCAATTTTGTGTTTACATGTTTTTAAATGTAAAAATGTTTCATGCTAGTGTTGTGGGTGGATACAAACAGCAGACATCTGACTTACTTTTAGCATAACCTCACGTTTTATTACCTTTACTCATATTTCATGAATATATGTGCATATGTATAACTAATAAAGATAAGCTTACTAACAGGCTTTTAGCATGGTATTTCCTGTCACTTATTCACATACATACATAAAACCTGCATACATGAATGTAAATATGGTAATCCACACGCCTGATAGTACATTTAGATTTTCTTCAAAATTGGTTTAATCTTAAAAAGTCACTTGAGCTTACTTTTGTCGTGAACTTGCACCATTCAAATGAAACTGAAATAAATAGAATTTAAAAGTTTCACTATAACAGCTTTTTAAAGGCATTTTTACGTTGCATGACTTTATGTGATACCTTGATTAACACTTGAATCAAATTCATTATATAATAATTCTTCTAAATAATAAACTGGCTTATATTCCAGTTTCTTCTGCTCCAGCCATCTCCTTTTTTTCTAACCATGTCATGAAACGTGGAAACGTGTTGGATTCCTGCTCAGAATTTTGGAGGCAGCTACAATTCTAACATCAACACCAAATTCCAACTCAGCTAGCATAAAACTTGACTGCACGTTAAGGTGACTAATGAATCGAGAGTTGGAAACAAAGAATTAACTCACAGCTTATTAAGCTTGATTTACCTCTTCTCAATGGCTCAGTGCTTGTGGTGTACCACAGGGCTTAGCCCTTGGTACAATTCTGTTCTCTAATTGCATGCTACCTCTCGGCTAGCTTAATCAATACCATCATATAAATGGCCCTTTTCTTTTTTGTTGCTGACAAAACCCACAGATTCACAGTCTCACAGCTTTTTTTCCAATGCTCTTTTACTGAAAGTAAACATGCACTTCTGGTTTTGCTTTGCTGCTGTAATTCACAACATCCCTATTAGAGCCTTATGAGAAGGTGGCTTACTGCTAGCAGTCATCCTAATTCTTGCATCTGGTCAGAGGCATATCGGGTTACCCTTAACACTTTCAGAGTGCCTCAATCCTGAAGTTCCATATAGATTTCACTCTCCGTTTCCTCCATGCGTCCAGGATGATGCACCTCAGGCCAGCTAAATCCAGGACTGACAGGGCTTATGTAGTCATTAGTAGCTCAGTGACCTGAGATCACTGAGAAAATGTCAGATGGAGGAAGAGGTGAAGGGAAGGATGTGTCACAGAACGTCCTGAATGTTAGTTATTTTCACTTGTCACTGGCCTGCTTGTCAGCTATAGGATCCATAAGAAGGAAGGATGTTCTCCATCCACTTTGAAGTTAACTTTAGCTGACGATGCTGCTGATCAGTAGCTAAAGCAATGTGGCACAGTTAGCAAAATTACAAATGTTTGCTGTGTAGAAATTTTGAACAAAGATATTTTTACAAGAAACCAGTTTTTCTTTCAATTATGATCCTTTAAAGAGTAAAAGAGACTTTTCATTAATAACCTCTTATGTCATGTAAAGTTTAATTCTCAAACTACTGGCATCTCCATTCAAGTGTCTTTATACATCTTAAATGAAAACATCCAAGAGCTTTTTGGTATTCCCTGCCCTTTTTCTATGAATATGGAAAATCCTTTAAATCTCTTTTGGTTCCTCAGGTGTCTATCAAAAACCTCCCCAGCTACATTACTCCCAGCTACTGAGCTAAACATTGACTAAACAAAGACGAATGTATTGTTTTTCCAGGGCAGCAGAAATCTCCATCCTGTCAGCGGTGGATGGAAGAACTGGCTGATAACTGACTTTTCACACCAGCCCAGCTTTGGTCACCCTGGTGTAGACGTTTGTGTGTTTGCAGTGAGAGAAGTGCTGGCACTCTGCCGTTCTCCCTCATGTCCGGCGTTTGAAATTCCTCAGCCGTGAGCTCAGCAGCTCCATGCCGGTCGGTGCTCCGGTGGTTTTATCCTCTTTCTGGACTCAGGGCAACGGCACTCGCTCCCTCCCCTGCCTCATTAGCCTGCTACAATGAGGTGGGCATGAGAGGAATGTGAGAGAGCATTCTTCCCTGCTCTCCCCCACTAGTAACCTCTTCAGTACCTTCTTGCCCCCCCCAACCCCCAAACCCCTTCTCTCTGCTCTCATAACACTCCTCCGCACCTTGCATAGCAAGCCCTTTACACATCTGCATGGTACCATCCCTCACTGGGATCAAACCTCCCACATTATTGCCCTTTGCTGCTTTGCACATGGACCAGGACATAGTTTTCTGACATTCTTTTGAGATACAGTACCAAGAAGATAAGGTACTGATCCTCCCTGTAATTTAGTTGCATCATTTGGTGTCTGTTTCAACAAGATTTGTAGTCATGTGCACTCAACTGTTGTCAGATCCATTTAGCAAAGCTCTTTGAATAAGTTTCCTAGATGTGTCACTCATTGTTTTCTTTTAGCTCTGAAAAACAGACCTGCAAAAATTAAGAGAGAAAACTTCCAGCCATAGAGCACCATTAGTTTTGTTCTTTTCAGACAAACATAACTTTCTTGCCACTTGCTGATTTTTAGCTGCTCATTGGTGGAAAGTTTGACAGGAAGAGGCTCCATGATAATTTCAGAGTCGAAATAGAAGTTTCTTAGCAACAAAATTAATGCAAATATCACGTGGTGTTGTCTGTCAACTACTGACTGGACAAACTGCAGCTGAGTGACGTCTAGAAGGTTGCAGAACTTCAGGATGAAGAAACGTTTAGCTGCAAACTGGAGGAAATGAAACTGGGTACAGCTATGGAGTGACAACACACAGCTTTCTTAGAATTTGAAAAAGAAGTTGCTCAGATTTAGGACTCTATATAAAAGTTCAATGATTAACCTGAACATAGAAAAGCTCCAAGATGCACTGACCTGAAGTCCGACTGAGTAGCTCAGGGGTTGGACTGGGTCCAACTGGTACTTCAAGTGAGGCTGAACACCTAGAGTCTTTCGATCAACCTTCGGTTTCGATCACCGCTGGGACACAAGGGGGAGCTAATTCCCCCCTTTTTTGTTGTAAATTAGGGATCTATCAACACAGATGACACCTGTGACAGTATAATATGTAATGTTGTATATGGCTTGCAATGGAAATACACATACATCTGATGTTTACATTGATATGTCTGTACCTTGTAATGTGGTTGTAACACAGGTGTCATCCTAAGTTTATAAATCCCATTATTCCTCTTATGTAATTATTGTATTTATTAACTAATATATTGTCAACTTAAAGTATATGCTTCAGTTCTGACTTTTTAAAACAGCCCATTCACTCCCTCCCTCCATCCATCACCTAACCTAACTTCCATCTCTTAGAGACTTTATGCTTATGTTCTTCACCTTTATGCTTTAGTTCAGCAGCTGACAAAGCCTATTACCTATTACCTTTTGAGATATTGGTATTTGTTGCATGTTGCTCTTTTGTGCTTCTTCCCTTTCCTTTCCTCTCAGTAACTGTTTAGTCTGTTATGCTAAAGGCTATTAGTGCTTCCAGTCATGTAAGTTATAATACATCAGATGTTGACATAGTTGACATGTGTTTCCTCTGCAGCAACTGTCATGTTTAAGCTAGTTAGAAAACTTGCCACACTTTCATGGTCCCAGTAAAAATCTAGCCATTTTCAGTTACCTGATTTATAACCCCCTACTAGTACCCTCCCAGAATATGGGGAGGGGACACGTCCCCCTCCCCAACCCACTGTTGTGGGATGGTTTTATGATCCAGGTACCAGCAACGGGCAGGATTCGAACTAGACGCTGCACCACTGGCGACTTACGGTTCTCTGCCAACCCCACCACGCCACTGAGGACCCTTCACACATTACCATGCTCTCGTAGCGCTTTTCTCTTTTCTTCTTGGGTACTGGACGTGAAAATTCAGCTGTTGTTCATAAGGTTTGATACCAGTCCTCCTACACCACAGAGCTTCCTCCTTACAGCCTGAGCTATTCTTCCGGACACATGGTGGTATAATGTAGAAGCTTTTTACTCTTTGAACTTGACTCTGAAACATCAAGAAACTGAAAATGTCACTCAAGTTCTTTCCAGTCTGACCTTTAGCTAATCCACACCTCCTAAGAGGGAGTTGTACCTGCAGCAGCCAGAGCTATCTACTCAGCTGTCATTGGAGTACTTTTTTAGTCTTTCATCTGCCATCCAATGGACCCTTCCTTCCTTCACACTTTCCCATGTTTTTGTGGCACTTTTCTCTTTTCAGTTTGGGTATTGGACTTGAAAATTCATTGATTCATCAGGTTTGATCTCAGGACAACCACACTGCAGAGTAGCTATTCCCACAGACATGTGAGGCTTTCACATTGCAGATTTCCACTCTTTACTTTGAATTAGACTCTTTCAGCCATAAAGAATATTTGAAGAATTTTTAATCTACAAGTACATAAATTAATTATTAAGATTCAGTCATTCAATATTGTCCTCCCATTTCCCAAGCAAGATAGATTGACAATATCACCTTGTGGAGCAACACAGTAAAGACACAATCCATTAGTATTGTCTTCCCTCTCCTCATTCCTGCTCTTAGAAAAAAACAAAAACAAAAAAAAGGGGTTGATTATATACATGTTGATACAACTATGAGTTACTTAAATACAAATCATATTAAAAAGTTAGATAACATGATCTTCTAGACCTTTTCTTTAATATTTTTTTTTCTAATTGGACCTTAAATTGGAATTGAAAACCCCTGCTACATGGTCTTACTATTTTGAGGATTTCAAGTTTTGTTGGCATCATACTGCTTTCAAATTTAGAAACTCTCTTGTATCACTCTCAAAAATGTTACTTCACCATTCCTTCTGGGCTTTTTATCTATTTTTATTTATGTATCTCCCAGTAAATATGCACATTTTTGCATCAGATTCAGGGAGAATGATTTGATGGCCCAATGGTTGGTGTGTGAACTGCAAATCTTTCATCAGTGAAATATCCGTCTCTGTTTGCTTCCCTGTTCTGCACAGCATGTCTTGTGTGGGAGGAAGCATGACATGACAGTAATGATAGGTTGCAGAACAGTCCACACCTTGTTATCAGAAGCCTGGTACCAAGTGGAGCTGCATCCATAAAAGAGGAAAAAAAAAAACTTTGGAAGAGGCTCAGTGTCAGGGGGGTTCTGCTCCATGCAAATTCCACTTTCCTGCTTTGTGAAAAACTTTGTTGCACCTCTTTTTTCTTCATTTCACACAACACCATGCAGAGAAGATGAGGAGAACGAGAGGTCAAAGGTTAAAGGAGGTGATGTTGGATAAGTTAAGGAAGGAGTGGAAAGATGGAGGTTGTTGAGTGTGTGTCTCCTGGGGCGACATTCTCCAGGCGCGAGACTTGAGATGCAGCTATCAGCCTGAGGATCCTCAGAGGAATCAGAGACAGCAGGGGTCGAGCTAATGGACAGATATCTCTCTCTGCCTGTGATAGAAATTATCTAGAGGAGCTGCTATAAGGATGCATCTCTGACTGACACCAGACAGTGTCAGGCTGACACACTCTAGACAAAAAAATTTCCATGTCCACTTTGGTCTGGCAGCAGTACTGCATTAAAGTTCAGAACTTAATTTTAAATAAGTGTATTCATTTCAAACTGATTTGTCTGAAAAGTGCCCTGAGTTACCTTTGAGCTCTCTGTTTCCACATGAATATTTAAGAGCCTTACATAACTGGGTCAATTTTGGACATAACTCCCTTTTTGTACATAAAAAATCTCCTACTGGTGATTCAGCTGGTGGCTTTTTGATGGACTGGCGAGCTTCACTCTTAGCTCAGAGACGCTGGGATTGGCTCCAGCTAACTGCACCCTTGAGTTGGATAAAGCGGGTATAGAAAATGGATGGATGCTCCACCCAAACATTGTTTCATTGTAAACATTGTTCCAAGCCAAGCACACCCTCCTTGTATCGACAGTATTTGATGGCAGTAGCCTCCTGGAACAGGATGTTCACCCAGACTCTAAACCGCATAGACCCTATCTGTCCTGGATGTACAGGACATCCTTCCATAATCCCGGGCTGACTGAAATGGGTACCAAAAAAAATGAATTAAATGTAGATCACATCTAAACTTAAGGCATTAGTTAGTTATGTGTGTTTGGAGGCATAGCTAGCCAGTTTTTAATTCATCAAGCCAATCACCCATGAGTGCCCTTAGTGGACAAACCCACATCTAATACGGGTAGGCGAAAAGGAAGTAATTTTAATAATCCGATCGTTTTAACATACAGGGTTAAATATTTCCCACTTCAACCTTTTTTTTTTCTTTTATCAGAATATTCTTTTTCTTTTAATAATCAATTTTAGGTGATTGAGTAGATCTCAACTCTTTTTCTCTGGGGTCTAAGTCAGCCACAATAACTGCATTCAGTGATTAGCACATGCTAATTAGCACATTAATATAGAAAGGCATCATGAAATTTCTTCTTACTATGTCACTAATGGTAATAATGACATGAATAAAACAGCTGCAACTCACCAATATCACTCAATGGGAAGAGAGAAAAAGTTTTCTTCAATCAATACAGCATTTAGATGTTGAGTATCAATGTAAAAAAAAACTTTCTGTGTGATGTTTATATTAATTATTTTAATTTGTATTACATAGCAAACTCCTTTTTACCCATTTATCCACTGTCTATAGGCCTGCTTATTTCATTGGGCTGGAGCCTTTCCCAGCAGGCGAGAGGAAGGGTACACCCTGCACAGGTTGCCAGTCTATAACAAGGTTAAACTCCTTTCTTTCCTATTTAACTTAAAAGATGCCAATGTACAATGTCATTAGCCAAAATGACTAAACTTCATTAAAAGACCAGCAATTTATTAAGATAAAAAACAAACTTAAAGTATAAAACAGACAATTAAGGAGTTCATTTTAAAGAAAAGCAGAAATGAGACAGTATAGAAGTTTTGTATTATGTTGACTTAATATGATTTAATTTGTTTTCTTGAAGACATTATTATTAGAGCTTTGTTTTTTAACGTGCATCACTGGAGCTTTTCTCTGTTCAGAAAGAAAGAAAAGCTCATTTTTCCCTGCAAAATGAGGAAAAAAATCAGAAAGGCAAGGCAAGTTTATTTGTATAGCACATTTCATGTACATGCAATTCAAACTGCTTTACATAAAACATTAAAAGCATTACAGCGGGGTTCAGGAAGCATTAACAAACAAATTTTTACAGTTCTGGAGTTATATGAGCTACTTTCTTGGTCTTAGTGAGGACTCGAGCAGAAGCGACGCCAGGGTACACTGTCATGAAAGCTAAGGGTCCTGAAACGGTGGCCTGTGGTCCAGAAATCCAGTTTTATAATGGTGGCCCAACAATGTTATGTTCACTTTTCATGTTCATGTTTCATCATGAAACAATTCCCATTTGATATTATAAAATCTTGGGTTTTATTTGAGATTTTTTGATTACTTTTCCAATATTAAACTTAATGTGATGAGGATTGTCAAGAAAAAAATATATTAAAAACCTTCAGCTACACTGTAATTTGTTATTATTCTTTTATTTGAAAATAATTTTAAATGCTTGCAGATTTCTCTAAAAGCATTTCCATTTCTATTCATTTTTATTTGGTTGTTTTTGTGTTAGTGCACTGATGTACTTTGCAACTGTGCACGAAAGGAAAATATAAGTATCAGACTCAGACTGGCCTCTCAAACCAGTCTTTTAAGGGTCTTTTAGGGGTTTCTGCTAAGAGAAAAGTACATACACAAAAAGAACTGATTATTTCTTTGCAACTATAAATTCTATGTAAAATATACTGTCATCAAAATAAAGCTAACACTTGTGAGATTTCATCAGAGGTGAAAGCGTCACCACAGATGCATCTCTGTAAAGTAATTGATAATAAAACAGGAAAAAATTGAGAATTTTCTCTTTGCCAAAATATTTTTGGGGGATTTTACAGTATATAAATGCTTTGAAAATTTAGTGTAATAGACAAAAACCTCCAGAAAACCATGACTCAACATGTGGACAATATCTGTGCAGAGATTCATGGAGCTGAAGTGAAACAACAAAGTTGCAGAGGTTTTAGTAAAGACATGTCTGGCCGTCTCAGGTGAACTCAGGTCAGTACATGTGGGCATTAGGTAAGGTCCTCAATGAATCTGGCACACACAACCAGTGTTGGATTTGGCACCCATCTTAGTTTTAGTCTTTAGGATGAAAATGCTTATTAGTTTTGTTCACATTATATTCATTTCTATATGTGACGATTTAAGTCCAGTTCTAGTTGACAGAAGCTCAAAAAGGTTTTAGCCTAGCCTTAGTCAGTTTTAAAAAAGAAGTATTAGTCTTTAACACAAGAATGGCCAAGACAATCATTTTGACCCTCATGAAATTTGCATATTCAACATTTTGTTAAATAAAATCATAAAGCCTTTCCGGTTCCTGACTTTTCTTAAAACAAGCTACATGAAATTTAAACTAAACTAAATGGTAAATGGTCCGTATTTATATAGCGCTTTACTGTACCTGGAATGGTACCCAAAGCGCTTTACATCATACATCATACATTACATTCACCCATGCAAGTGCCATGCAAGGCACTCAACCACGACACATCAGGAGCCATTAAGGGTTCTGTGTCTTGCCCAAGGACACCTT
>CM047997.1:10601553-10625538 GCA_026261665.1 Melanotaenia duboulayi | reverse complement strand
AAATCATTTTGCTATGTTTTTTTTTTTTTTTTGGTACTGTTAGCTTGCAAGTTATTTTTTAACTTGGCACGACCTTAGGTAACAGGACACAAACAAACTCTGGAGAGTGTGTTGAATAGAAAGGTCAATTTCACATAAACCCCCAATTCAAGGTTTGCATCTTGTCTCCAAAAAAAACACACGATTTATGACAAATGAAGCCTCGCTCCCAATACAACTGGACTATACTGTCATTAGTTCAACTTAAACTGGTGCATATCAAGGGAAAATAATAAGAAACAAATGCCATACAATAAAATTTAAAAGCAAATATGGAAACTGGACATGTTTGTTTGTTAGATTTATCTCCTTAAATTCTGGAGTTTTGAATAAAATCAAATCAAATAAAGTAGGTGGCACAAATAACTAATAAATGAGATTTGGAATCATAAGTGACTCAACAATATATAACAAAAAGAACGCACGGATGTTCAGACAAACAGCAGCATAGATATTCCATTCAGANAACTCAACAATATATAACAATAAGAACACACGGATGTTCAGACAGAGCTTTAACCAAACAGCAGCATAGATATTCCATTCAGACATCAGGATAGCTGGCCAACTCGACCAGAACAGCAAAAGATCCATCATTATTCCTTCTTCTCCTTCACCAACCTTTCCAGTCTGAGGAACGGCGTTCTTCATGATGCGAGCCACGTTGGCGATGGGAAGATAGATGTCCTGCTCCCTGTAATTCTCCTTGATGCCACCGTCTTCCTGATCATTCATATTATCCTCTCCATCATCTACAAAACACGCAGATAAAAACTAAAAATCAACTCTTCATGGCCTGAGTCGTGGCGATGCTGAGCCATCAACACTTATTTTCCTCTTTACCCTCTTGATGTTGGAGAACATAATGACTGGAGGCCATGTATTCCCCAGTGATACCCAGCTGAGAGGCATCTGTGGTTGAGTTGTCTCCGTCCATCTGCAACACAAGATCTTAATTAAACGGGTGAAGCAGCAGCAACATAAATACACTGGTCATCTCCGAATCATGACTTATTTCCTGCATGCATGCTCATCAAGAGATGCTTTTCACTGTAAATGCTCACAGGCTGGTTGACCAAGACAAATCTGATGCTAGGCAAGGCTGAAAAGTACTATAACAAAAGTATACCAGTTTAATGTGCCATCAAAAACTTGGATTTCTTGGCAAGAACATGAATTTAATGCAAAAACTTAAATAACTTAGAGGGTGGGTTTTGGAACTTGACGTAGCTTTACAGTCTCCTAGTAATGCTAATAGACTAGATGTGATATTTAAAAGCTTGACAGACTAGTTATCCTTGGATCTTCTAACTGACAAATTAACACAAATCCCCCTTTTGGCATTTGACATGTTTGTCTAGTCATGAGTATTAGCAGTTTTTAGCAGATTAAGACAGTTTATAATAATCAAAATGATTTTTTTTTTACATTTACGTTTGACAAATGAAGCCCAAATTAATACATATCAGCTCCTTACACAAGTAAAATCATGTTTGTACCACTATTTGGTTCTGATGTTCGTGCGCGTGATTAGCTTTGTCTTCCTGCCTTAGATTACATCACTGTTCAATTGATGTCTGACTTTACACAACGTTGTGCCAGATGATGCTTTCAAGTTACCATTTCGTCTATTTAGAGAAGGGATATTTTCAGGGGGGCATATCTGACGACTGATAAATATACCCCTCCTCCCGTACAGTCTGAAATAATTAGCGCGACACTACGACAGTGGGCTAGCTATATAAAATAATTAGCTTTGATATATTAAAAGGGGGGGCGTCTTAATAGGTGGATGTCTGTAAGGGGTTAGTTTAATGTGAACACATGTAGAAAACACTAATATGTTTGGTTACTGCGTGCTACCGACTGGCTACTGTGTGCTAACTGGCAGATATCAGCAGCGGGTATCTGAGTTATTTAGCTAACATTAGCCAAGGTTAACCTATGAATTCCAGCTAGCTTAATTGGTATGTCCCGGGATGATTTAAGTATATATAAAAGAGGCTATCCAGTGAGACATTACCTCTTTGAGTTAACCTATCCAGGTACAAAGAGTCCCCTGCATAAATTCTCATTGTAAATCCACTGCAACTCGCGTCTGCGTTGGCCTGTTCTTTGTCGTGCACAGCACAGCAAGACGAAGCCGGGCCGAAATATTTAACAGCTTTTTGTACGTTTTCCCCGACAGATACTTCCTAACGAGGATCCCTCATTCACTCAGACAACAGATAAAAAAATCAGACAGAGACGGACATTTCCATTCGAGCTAACGAGAAATCGGTTAGCAATCATTGGCCGGAGCCAGGAACAAACCTGCAATGAAGCCCTGGTTGGTTACCTTCCTGAGACGGCTGTTTGGTTGGACAGAAAATGGCTGCGAAACGACCAGTCCCAGCGCGGAACCGCGCCTGCAGTACCGCGTTTGATCAGTAGAGGTCCGTGCTACATTCCGGGACCTCTTGCAAACTCTAATATCAGGCTACTTAACAACAGAAGCCAAGTGTTTTGTCTTGGAAGGAAACATTAGTGGAAAATTTCTTGATTAAGGCTTTTACTCTCACTAGCCACAGTAAAACATTGCAAATACAGTATCTATATAATATAATATTGTAGAGTTTCCTTTTAGTCTCGTCCATCCTGTGATCAATGGTTGCTAGTTAATTCCTACATTTTAGGTGGCAATGGAACGCACCAGTACAAGCGCGTTGTCAAAGCTTTCGCTCTCCGTTATATTTTCATGTTTTATATTTACATGTCACAAAACTCTTCAGTCTGTTCAACACTTGTTCTTATTTTCTCCACGTTATTTGAAACGAAACAATGAAGTCTCTTAACTTTATTTACTTTAATGCCTGCTAAAATGTGAAGGTAGGCTGCCATGAGTTTTTTTTAGTCTTTTCCCCCAGTTTCACTGATATCTTCCCCAATGTTGGAATTTGTGTGTTATCTTTTAATTTATTTATTGATTGCAATTTGTAAGTGTTTGAAGCATAAAGACTCCCAAGACAGCTGTTCACACATGCCAACGTGTATTAAAAGATTTAACCACTAGATGTCGCAAAGTTTTTAAACGTTCAGGGTTCTGTATGTAAAAGAAGCTTTGCATATGCTGCATAAACCATACCCTGAAGTTTTCTAACTTTTCTGAACTCGTCGATTGATATAATTTATTTAAAGTTGAAAGGAAACTGTTAAATTTTAGTACAGAAATTGAGAGGCCATGTTTTTGTATGCTCACTCTCTGAGCAAATGACATGAGCAAAGAGGTCAAAGTCCTCCCTTTCGCTGAGGCTGTTTATTGTTTCGATTTTCTTCACCTAACTTTGCACAGTATCCAGGCTTGTGGCAGTGAAACATGGACCCAACAACAGGGCCTTTATTGGGGTTCTATGACTATGATCTTTTGGTTATAGGAGGTGGCTCAGGAGGCCTGGCAGCAGCAAAGGTGAGCTCATATAAACAACTTTAACCCTTGGGTTTGTTTTCTCTTTCTCGACTTTCTACTTAAACTTTAAATCAAAATAAAAAGCAATGACCTAAGTAAATCTGTGCATTTGTATGCACACAAATGAATGCAGCAAGACATAGTTTACCAGTTTAACATATCAATGTTAAATGCACATCGCAAAAGATCTTAGGTCTGTTTAAAATCAAGCAAATTGAATAAATTGTGCTGCCTTGTAGGCTCTAAGGTAAAAATACAGTGCAACAAAGTTGCTTTAGCTTTGACCTGAGCAACAAAAAATCTTCATGTAGAATAAGGTTAAACTGAAACCTGTGAGCAAAGGAAAACAGATGTTTTCTATGGCATGTTGGTTTCCATGTTACCAAGATAGCTTCCAAGTAAATGGTAGAGATCTCACAGAACGTAAAAAGCTGCACTGTATCCACTTGTCACTGGGAATAAGGATGAAATGTTATTTGCAAATTTCACAGTTTTCAAGTCATTCTCAGGCGATAATCAAACAAAAATAACTGCACTTTCTCATATTTGTTGCCCACTTTTTCAAGTTCATCTACTCCTAGTAGCTAGAAGACACTTAACAAACTGAACCTTATAATTAAAGCTAATCCAGTCAGGAATGTGGTCTCTGCCAAAGCGCAGGCTTGATAATTATCATATTAATAAGCTTTATGGTAATGCAATGATCTGTGAGTATGTAGAGGAAAGTGGAAATGAGAGGAAGGGGCAAGAGTTGGGACTGTTGAAGAAGGGCAAATGCTTAACCTGTTTTAATATTTAATTCCTCTCCTTTCTGTTGCCGTCTGATTGTTGCCTTTAGGTAGCTGCTGGGTTGAGGAAAAAAGTGCTTATCCTTGACCTCATGGCCCTCTCTCCAAGAGGAATCAAAAGGGGCGAGTATTCAATTCTCTAAGTATCAAAAGTTGCACTTACAATGAAAAATCTGTTTTCTGTCTTTAATTTTTTCCCTTTTCTTCCCTTTTCCTTATTTATCTGCTCTTCCAGGACTTGGAGGTTCGAGTTTCAACGCAGACAGCATCAGGAAATATCTGCAGCAGACATCCCTGCTGGGAACAGCTATCAATGACTCTCAAATGTATGGCTGGAAGTTCAAAGAGGAGGGTAAGATATTTCAGTCATATAATACACAGGTTTAATTGTTAAATTAAAGCAAAGCTGACTCATTGAAGCAACATGAAAATCAAATGCAAATAACTTTGGTAGCAACATAATAACATGTAAGAAATGTAACTTTGGTGCAGTGTCTCATGGCTGGAGTGATCTGGTGCAGGCTGTTCAGGAGCAAGTCAAGTCAAGCAGTTTAGAGCTAAAAAGGGAGCTGAAGAGCTGTGGTGTCATTTACTTGAACGCCTGGGGTGTGATAATTGGACCTCATACTGTTGAGGTAAGCTTTTAAATCGCTGGTTTGAATGAAGAATTCAGTCTTTGATAGAGTCATTGAAGAAAAGCATCAGGGAAGGAGGGATGAGGGTAGCAACGAGTCTCAAAAGGACGAGACAGGGGCAACAAAAGGCTGCAAATAGTGGTTCTTAAAGGAAATAGCTGGTGGAACATGTTGCAACTATTAGATTCATTAGAAACAGGTCAGTTCATGATTGGGTATAAAAAGAGTGGAGAAGAGTCTCTCAGAAGTGAAATGCAACTACAAATTGTGGAGTAATTTCAGAATATAAAATTCAGATTTTATTTGCAGCGTGGAGAATCCCCATAAACACTGGAGTTAAAAAGTAAAAACAAAGATCAAATAAACCTAAAAAGAACAAATTAAAGCGACAAGTATGAAAATATAAAGGAGTTCATAAAAACAATGTACAAAAAAAAAAAAAAAAAAAAACTAAACAGAAAAAGCTACTTAAGTATTTTCACAATAGATACGTAGGTCCTCAGGCAGCACTGCATCAAACACAAGCATAATTCTCAACTGCAAATCACTGCATGGGTCCAGGAACACTTGCAGAAATTATTGTCTGCGAATAGAGTTTGCAATGTAATCCAGAAATGTAGATTAAATACTGTATATGCACCACTTTCGCCCTGTTTTCACTCTGAATTCACTCTGAATTTATTCAAAAGAGTGGAAAGTTTAGCTGCTGTAGTCGCTGCAGTTGTGCCCACTCACTGTTTTCACTACAGTTTTTCTTGTCTACATCTCTACCCTTAAAAATGTTTTTATGAGCATCTCTTGGCCATTTGAGGAAAAGCATTTTAATACATGACAACGTTCGGTATCACGATTTGCTTTTTCTCCAGAAACCGAGAGATTTCAGCAGTTAATATGTCACCACTCCAGTCACAACAAGGAATTCTATGTTTTTACTCACTTATGTTTAACCAGGTAACAGAAACAAATGGGAGGAAAAGGTGTCTCACTGCAGAAACCTTGCTCATTGCTACAGGAGACCGACCTCAGTATCTGGGCATACCTGGAGACAAGGAGTACTGCCTAACCAGGTAGCATAGTACTTATATCTATGTGCGTCATTCCATACAACACCTCTACGGTCATCTCCCTCTCTTCCACTTCCAGCGAAGATCTTCCCTCCCTGCATCACCCTCCAGGTCGAACCCTGGTGGTAGGCGGCTCTGCTGAAGGGCTGGAATGGGCTGGCTTTCTGTTCGGTCTTGGGATGTCAGTCACCGTCATGCTGCAGCCCGACCTCCTTCCAGGGTTCGATTGCAAAATGGCAGAGAAGATAGAAAACCATATGATAGTTGGAGGAGTGAACTTTCTTTATCATTGTTCACTTACTAAGGTACGGAGATGCACAATGACTGCTTTATTAAAAAAAAAAAACAAAAAAAAAAAAACAGAAAAAATAATATATAATTTTTTTTTTGTGTTTGAGTCAGGTGAAGCAGACTGAGGATGTCATATCAGGTATGGCAGCTCAACCCAATTTTATCACAGTAGTATTTGCATTTTAAGAGCTTATGGTCCATTTGACCTGATGGAGAATTAAATTATCTCCCAATATAAGCCTGATTTCTGGTGTAGCTTAGTCTCAGATTTATCCTCTGCAAGCCACAGGCAGTTGTGGATAATAGTTTGGGGAATATACTCACATACTGTTCAAATCTTTAAAACAGTATGAAGAAAATGACAGAATTGGCTAAATCTGTGTTTTAGCTGCTGTTAGGTGTTAAATTCAAGATGAATTCATATGAACCACATATAAAGATACCCAACAAAAAGCGCCCATGTTCTGTATGTACATATATTTACATTTGAAGAGACGTAATCTACAGTATGGTTCTAGTAGCTGAGTTAATACATGCGAAGAGAAACAAACCTCTTTGTTGGTCACAGATTTTAGCCCAAACCATTGTAGTTTTCTAACTCAGCTGAAATAATTAAAGTAAAGTAAAGATGAATCACCTCTTTGGTGACATTGTCTGTATGAGGTTTTATTTCTTTCATGCAACATGTAGGGACAATACTTACAGAATGTCATTGCGGAGCATGTTTTAGGGTGTAAACTAATGACAGATATGACCTGAAGTTACCCTAAATCTGTTGAACTTGTGTTGTATTATAGTTACCAGCACATGACGTATTGTCTAATTATTTAAGAGAAACAAAGCCAAAATACAGCAGTGTCTAACAACAAGTGTGATTTCTATCTGAAAATTCAATATTATGCTTTGTCAATGTGATTCTGCAGCTCCAGCGCAGCTTCTTTCTAAGGGGAGACTTCAAGTAACCATGATGTACAAGGATGGTCAAACTAAACACGAAGACTTTGATACAGTTTGTCACCTTTATTTTTTTTCCCTCCAACATTACCCATGTCAAGATCAGCAGCAGCCTCATATTTACATTTGTGTGGCTGTTGTCTGCAGGTGCTGCTCACTGTTGGAAGGAAAGCAAGCACCAGCGACATCGGTCTGGAGTGTGTCGGGGTGCAGTGCAGCCAAGAGTATGCTCCATTTTTCTGGATGTTGTTCTGAGCCCAGGTTTTGTGCACAGCAGTTGCTGTTTAACTGTTGCATGTTTTTATGTGTGCGTAGCACTGGCAGGATCCTGGTGAATGAAAGAGATCAGACGAACATAGATTATATTTATGCCGTTGGGTCAGTGCAGCATGGACACCCTTCAACCACAGGCCTGTCAGTTCATGCTGGGAAGCTGTTGGCCCGGAGACTCTATGGAGGAGAGAGCACCTTGGTACATAATTTGGATATAATCTGTACCACTGAATGAGTAATTTTTTGTACTTTTGTACTCAGACAAATGATAAGAGATTAGATACAGTGGCTTACAGTGGAAAGTTTACCAAAAGACGTGAGAAACTCCTCAAACGTGTGGAAGATGGTCCTCTGGTCCAATATCTGTAATAAACTCAACATCTCTTATCATCCCCACAGTGAAGCATGGGGGTAGCAGCATTATGCTGTGGGAACATTTTTCATCAGCAGGGACTGAATAAACTGGTCAGAAAATAATGGATGGTGCTGAATACAGAATTCCTGCGGAAAAGCAGTTTGAGTCTTTCAGAGGTTTAAGACTTAGATGGAGATTCACCTTCCTGAAAGGCAAAAACCTGAGGCACCTTACGGACATTTTCTTCTCTATCAGTGAATCCAAGAGACAGCCATCTTTCTTTTCTGTTTACCATAAGATGGCCTCTGATCAGTGTTGAGCGAATACGTGATGGCTATACCACCACTTTCGAAGTAAAATGTTGTTACGCTGAACAGTAGCTAGTTCCGATTTACAGCTGTGATCAGGGGATAATCAGCTCCGAACTTTCGCAGTTAAGCTAAAGGCGAACTAGTCATTTTTTTTCGAGGAAGAATTGTGTGGTCCCCAGACTGTGGAGTGAGATGAAACAATAACAGGGTTGACCTTGTAGCCTATTACCCGATCAAACTCTAGCAAAATGTCTTATATAGAGGCGGATCTGAAGAAGCTAAAGAAAAACTAATTCTGATCTAAGAAAACAAGCAAGAAACAAGAAAGTAAATCTAGTTGCGATTTTAGTAACTAAACCAGCCAACCTTGCAGGCGGGGAAAATGCTGTGCAGCAGGGGGACAGAACCAGCTTAGGCTATCGTCTATAAGTAGATTTCAGAGAGCCTTCATTGGTTTTTCTGACACTGAATAATGACATTCTCACATTAATCGTCAAAGTCAGAATTTGGCCATACGTCTGTGAGAGAAGCTGATTTTGGGCATGCAAGTGCCTTGTCACAGCTGTGAACATAATCCACCAAAAACCACTTCATCCTCCTTATTTTTATAGATTCTGACAGTTTTCCAGCCCTACATGTAGAAGATGGCCACAGGATGACCCATTTGATATTTCACACAATTAACAACGCAGTCTGACATTCTGGTCCACACTCCTTACCATATATATACATAAATATATACATATATATTGCAGAGTTCTTCACTGTAGTTGGAATTTATTTAAATTTTTGTAGTTTTTTTATTCGCAGTGTGATTACACCAACGTACCCACTGTTATGCTCACACCCCTGGAGTATGCTGCCTGTGGTCTAACGGAGGAGAAAGCCAATCTAACGTTTGGAGAAAATAGCATTGAGGTAAACACAATCACACGTGTAGTCAAGCAGACATGACTCCTCAGCTTTTGTAATCATCTGAATTTTAATTGAAGGATTT
Source organism: Melanotaenia duboulayi (assembly GCA_026261665.1). NCBI lineage: Eukaryota > Metazoa > Chordata > Actinopteri > Atheriniformes > Melanotaeniidae > Melanotaenia > Melanotaenia duboulayi. The sequence continues at coordinate 10,616,386 of CM047997.1, read as the reverse complement.
TATTTGTTCTTTTTGCAGGTGTATCACAGCTTCTACTGGCCCATGGAGTGGACTCTCCCTTCAAGACATAAAAACTCTTGCTATGTTAAAGTCATCTGCCACATCCCTGAACAGGTATTAGTGGGGAACATTAATTTGGAAGTACACATACAGAAGTTATGAGCGTCTGTTACCTGATTGTTTTTGGTTTTTAGAGAGGTTATTTTGCAGAACCAATATCTTTTTAATCTGATACAGCAAGTTAGAGAGAAATACTTAAAACTCACTGCACACTTCCAAGCCCATTCCCAACCAAGCAGGAGTAGATAAAGAGAGAAATATCGTTCTTAGAAGTAAATGCTGGATTCAGTAACAAATAAAAAAAAAANGCTGGATTCAGTAACAAACAAAAAAAAAGCCTGTCTATCTGTACTCATTTATCTTCTAGATATGTTTTCGGACATATCTTTATTATAACATTTACTATAAGCCTTAGCTATAAAACAAGAACATTACTTTTCTTTGGGGACGCTTAGTCACAAAGCCATGAGTGTTGCATTAGCTTGTACCTCATTTAACCGCCCACCCTTTTGTTATATTTATAGCTCTTCCCACAGTTGACTTTGCATCAGTCAAGATAACTGCATCTTCTAATGTCTCTCTGACAACCTGATATTAACCACTTTAATATCTGTGCTCTCTGCTCTCCCACACACATTAGCTTTGATTATGTGATTCACAGGTTTTTTTTTCTTAATTGGACCTTGTTTCCCATCCACAAATTGAAATACATTATAGGCAAACAAAAACTTAGGCAAAAAAAAAACAAAAACACATTTTTAGAAAATAAAAATCTTCCTGCTACATCAGTATATATGTTTCTTTATACAAGTGGTTTAGTGTAAGACACACAATCCTGGTCTTCGAGGATCAGTGTCCTGCAGGTTTTAGATGTTTCTGTGCTGCAACTGGCTGCAACACACCTGAATCAAATCAACAGGATTAGAAGCTCTGTAAATGTCTGAGTATGCATCAGCTGTGTTGCTCTCTGGAAACTTAACTCGTACTTGAAATTAAGAGCTGAAACTCAACGCTTCTGTGTTTTAACAGGAGCGTGTGGTCGGGCTCCACATCATGGGACCAAACGCCGGAGATGTGCTCCAAGGTTTTGTGGCTGCAATGAAATGTGGTCTTACCAAACAGCTTGATGCCACAGTGGGCATACACCCGGGATCTGCCCAGGTTTGCATTCCTTTCTTTGGTAATGTTTCAGTCTGAATAAAAGAACTACTGCAGTTTAAAAGACATTAAGGCACAAATTTACTTTTAATAGCTTTATTTTTGATTTCTGTCTCTTTTTATTTTTCTTGTCAGTGCTATTTGTTCACTGTTGTTCCCGTTAAGGTCTTAACATGATCTTTATTTGGACTTTGCAAACGCAGACTATATGTTATAGCATTTTGCTGCCACTTGGGGGCAGTATAACAAACAAGTGAAACAATCTGAGCTCGGGGCTGCTCTGGGTTGTGTTGATACTGTTGTTGGTGCTTTAGTTTTGCTCTGCAGCAGCAAAAGATAGGAGTCAAAGTAGAAAAAGACTTACTTAATTATGGCATGAAACCAGTTACCATTGTATACCAGTGGTTATTGTCTCTGGAGGGCATGCTCCAATGCTTTTTATGTCGTCAGCTTGTTATCACTAGCTAATTATTGCATTATTCTTTAAAAGAAAAGCTTATTTTTAGTTGTAATCTTTTTAATCATGTCATTAAATTACAAATTAAAGCCCCACCTGTCATACCAACAATAATGAATAAAAAATTGGGTTGTTAACACAGGAATAGCTCATAATTTATCTCAACATAACTGTCTTGTGATCGCAAGGAAAAGAAATCGAGATAACATGATAAATCAATTAATTATAACATGAACAGAATAATCAATCTGCTGAGAGTTAAGTTTTTAGATATTACTGCTTTCTGCCCCCTGACAAAGCGCTGCTGTATGAGGTCAATGCCAGAGCAACGGATTCAATTGAGTTTCCAGCTCAGAATGCTGAATTATTCATGGACAATATTTAATAAAAGCTGTCACTCAAACAATATAACTCTGGAGAATGACCTCACAGTACACGGGCAGATTAATACTTGACATTTTCAAAAACTAATTAATGAGGTATTCAGTGAAGTGTTAAATAGAGGGCGCTGGCACTGGCAGCGTCAGCTAAAAAGAGTTTTGTGCACATGGAATCATCATGAATCCCTCATTGGACTCACTGATTTGGTAGGATGCGTCTTCTCAGAGGCAAAAAAGTCCAATTATGCATCTTAAATGGATACCTTATTTCAACAGGTTAAATATAGGATTCATTATTTAGTTTCTGGAAGTGATGGATACACAATTTTTGGCCAACATAAATTTTTGTGTCCTATGTGAATCAACATTCAAGGCTGAAGGATGTTAAAAGGAGTGAAGATGGTTTGATGCTTACTTACTTCAACAATCAGATGTGTTGGAGCAGTAGATATCTCAAACATTCAGGCCAGGCCACCCACAGGACCATAACCGAGAACTCTAATGAAACTAGAACCCCCTTCTGTCTGCAGCTAGTTTTTAGCAGGTAATACCTATAGACGGTTGTTTTTGTTTGTTTCTTTTGGTCATGATTAAAGGGTTCAACCTCATTCATATATTTTTTCATACATATCAGAACATAATGAAGATCATCTGGTCCTTACTGCTTCATAAATTAGGTCCATTAATGTGACAAATTCCAACGCGTCATCATTTATTTAACAAAAAGTCAAAATGCAAAAGCAGTGCATGAAAAACTAAATACACCCCATGACTCCGTAACTTGTAGAACCACCTTTAGCGACAATAAGTTCAAGTATTAATTATCTGTATGATGTTATCAGTCTCTAACTTTGATGTGGAGGACATTTTGCCAGCTCTTCTTTACAGTGTTGCTTCCATTCTTGAGGTTTTCAAGGATTTTAATCATGTTGGGGTCTGAACTTGAATTGAGTCATTCTTTTTTTTTTAAAAAAAAAGAAAGTCCTTCTGCTGTACATATGGTGCTACGCTTTGAAGTGGTCTCCTGTTGCACAACCCATTTTCAAGTTTTAGCTGTCAGACAGATACCCTCATATTTGACTCTAGAAAACAAGCCCAAATCATCACCCATCCACCACCGTGCTTGATAGTTGGTATGAGATGCATACAAATGATGCTGTGCATTATAACCAAGCATATCCACTATGGCTGTCTAAAGGACATGATGAGGATGTTTTNTTCCTGTCTAAAGGACATGATGAGGATGTTTTACAGGTTTTGTTGTTTGTTCAGCTGCAGCTTTGCATACCTAAGCTGTTCTGTTTGTTTTCTCCTTTAGAAGGAAGAGGTTTTATCCTGGTAAACACTCCAAACAACCAATTTGTCTTGAATACTTTCCACTTGTGAATCATTTCTTTTGCTGTAGAAATGATAGACTCTAAATAGTTTTGTAAATGACCTTATAACACTTCCCAGATTGATGGATAGCAACAATATCTTCCTTAAGATCATCTTCTTTAAGATTTCTTTGCTCCTTGGCATTGTAGCTTAATGCTCCAGACCAGAAAACCGTCTAAATGTCTGCTTTCATAGCAGTGCTCACACTTTCTGACGATCAGTCAAGACTTGACATTTCTAATTTCACAGCTCGTGAACTTTTTTTCAAATTTATTTTTAACTAATTAAATTTGAAGTGCTCCTTACGGAGGTCAGCAAATCTGCATGACATCTAACCTAAATGGTTATCTCAAGCATTTCATTCTCACATCAAACAGTTCCAACAACTGTCACTTTGCAGGAACTCTTTTCACTTATAAAACACCCTTTGGCCTTTTTTGTGCAGACTCCGGATGCTGTTTTATGGTAAAATAATCAGTTAATGACAAGTTATTTGATTTTACTAAACAAATCCATTGAGGTTTAAAATTTAATAGGACCTAGCTGCATTCTGGGGATATTTTAAAGAAGTTAGCTACTCATTAACTCCAAATATGCTCCTTAAAAACACATTTGCTTGTCCATTCAGAGACACTGTAGTAAAAATGGTGGCTCAAATATGGCAGCTGCCACATACAGTATGTGGACTCATGGCATGTAGATATAAATGACTCATTCTAAGAGAATAAAAATCTAAAAGTTATTTTAGTAATGTGATTAAAAAAGGAATATAGACACAGCTGTTATTAATTTATTTAGATTATTCTACACGCTGCACCTTTAAGCCTTTACACTTGTTGCTCCAACACTAGATATTCTATCTTCTGAGATTTGCTGTGCTGACATGTTAAAGAGAAATCGGTCTCTCTCTGCTCCTCAGGTGCTCACCTCGTTGAACCAAACCCGGCGTATGACTGATGCTCTGATGCTGAGGGGAAACTGCTGAGGGTAGCTCCCATGGCAACTGTTAGACGACAGCAGGGGAGGACATAAGTAGTGACAGTAGCAGGACAGTCAGCTGACTATCCAATGACGTCTTCACCTGAAGCCTGACAGACAGGCAGGCGAGGACTGACGACCTGCTACTGACACAATCTTTGTTTGTTTGCATTTTCATGAAATATTTGTGTTTTGCATAACTTTCAAATGTACAGTTCCACTGATGCTCTCCAAGGTTCTGTCTCCAAAAGCAAAGTTTCTTTTTTTGTCTTTTGAAACCTAATTTTTGGGACCTTTTTTCATTTGAGAAAGAAGAACTACAAAGAAGGCCCCGTAGCAGAGTTTTAAAGGCTGTAAAGGGATGATAAGACTTTGGGATTTGAGACATTTACATGGCAAATGATCTGGCTCAGACTCTGCTTTTATGACTAAGGCACAAGCCTCAGGGGCTCATCCTTAATTTCATGTAATGAGCTAGTTGAGGATTAAGGAATTAAACAAATTAATGGTACTTATTGGTGAATTTTTCTCGCTGACATTCATGCGTATGTTCCCTTTATCATAACGTTAGGCAGGAATTTCTGACAATTTGCCTTGATCTTTCTTTTTTCTTCCTTTATATTCTCTGTCTAACATCGTCAAGTTCAACGTCTGCCTTGAAACAACTGTTGAATATTCATGGTGGTCATTAAGTGCCGTGTCTCATACAAATGAAAGAGGAACTGTAGGGAAGATATTTCTTAAAAGCTTGTCTTTGACCCTCAAAGTTCCCCTAGCTCTGCACTCTGCATTTAGATTAAAAAATGTTCATTTGTGAGCAGAATGTGTCATGTGCAATTGTAATTCTGCAACTACAGTATTTTGCCACTTGTAATGAGAGCATACGCTCCCATCCCTCCACTTTAATGTCTGTACTGTTGTGCAATGTGCTGTTGCTTGCTGAAAATGGTGTCAAAGTTATTAGATGCAAATTGACATGTTATCCTGTAGGCCACCTGACAGTTTTTTGTTTTCCCCCTACTTGTGTAAGATGACAAATGTCCTAGTTTAAAAAAAGTGCATAGGAAGGTCTCTTTTATGCTTGCAAATACAGCACATCTCATAGCAAGGTTGGGATTTCTGCTCTACTTCTACCTATTTGTCTTGGATAGTGGTCCAAGGATTTGCCTGGTCCTTGTGTGGTGCTCACTATTGCACCACTAGATGGCACTGTATCAGTATGTGGCTTGTTCACCCAGACACGACTGAAAAGAGAAACACAAAAGGGAGAGAGATATATGGGTAAAAATATTTTTCATAGGCTGACACTGATACTTTTTCTCCTTCAACATATGGAACCACTACTATAAATAGTTATAGTTATTGTTTGACTTAGCAGGACTTTGATAAAAGTACATATTGGGACTTTATTAGTTATTGCAGAACTATTTAATATTTAAGCATACAGTGATTTTTACTTTTAGAGCCCTTGAACAGCCAAAGGATCAGCAGATAAATCTAAGGTGTTGTGAAATGACTTATGAGACAGGCAAAAAACAGCAAGGTTCTTCCATAGAAATCTGTCTTGAGTGAAATATTGAATAGTTGACCAATTGGACCTGGAAACTGAATCTGTAATCATTTAGAGTGAGAACTGCTCAATGAAAATCCAATAACCTTTCATGTAACAAGTGGCTCCAATGTGTCAGTTTATTGGATTAATATGGTTTGTTTGTAATATCACATAATCTATTTATAAGTATGTAACATTTGTCATAAAACAATCTGACTTATAACACCGTTGGAAATGTATTCAAGTAAAATTTTGAACATAAAACATGGCTCTTGATGGATATTTGACCATGTTTCTTGAAACTGTTACCAAATACAAGTAACCATGAAAAACAACCTGCTGCAACTATAATGCACAACAAGGGAAAGTGCAGGCGTAGCTAAAATCGGGTGGGTGAACCATACCAGGAACTTGAGTAGACTCAGCTGTAAAGAGCTTCATGTTCGGCTCCAGGTGGTCACATTATGTTGATATCACCAGGCCAGCAGATTTTTAGTAATGGGAATTCTGTTATTTCTTCATCAGTACTACAATATTCCTCAAAATTTAGCACTCAAACAGCTTTTTCATGCCAGTTGCTAACATGGGTAATGATGTGTTTGTTTTTCCCCATTTTATCATGAGGATGTGTCATAAGACCACATGCAGTCATAAGACTGAACAAGTACTGACAGACTTCTGATTCTGTTAAATTAAAATGTTTTTCCTGTTATTAGTGAAGTATCTCCAGCCTTTGCATGACCGTTATAAGCATAGGGTCACATCAGGTAAACTGGGACACTTTTTGGTAAATCACTTGGGAAACTAAGAACAAATATTGTGGTGAAACTGGATTGTGTTTTGTGGTGGACTGTTTTTAATATTTTGGTAATGCATTTATGCAATAAAATATAATTGTTAAGGACCTATAGCGTTTGAAGCGTCAGCTGTCCCACATTCTTTAGGTGAGCAGTGTTCAGGTAAATTTAATGTAAATATGAACTCATTTTGAATTTGCATCCCAATACGTTGGAACAGAGGCAACAAAAGGCTAGAAAAGTAATCTGTAAAAATAAAAAACAACTGGAGGAGCATTTGACAACTAATTAGGTTCATTGGCAGCAGGTCAGTAACACGACTGAGGAGCATTTCAGGGAGGAGAGCCTCTTAGATATGAAGCTGGGCAGATTTTCAGTATCTAAAAATTGTGATTCACGTCATCTGGAGTTTTTTGTTTGTGTTTGCTTTGTGTTTTTTTTGTTTGTTTGTTTGTTTTTGCAGCCATTTGCTGTTAAAACTTTAAAAGCCAGAATGCTCAAACATTAAATGCCTAATTTTGCCTGACGTTCCAATTTATCTGATGTCCTTTATCCAGGTTAATCCTATTCAATCAATAAACTTTTCCAAATGTTGCTCAACTTTACATAGGATGACCACTTTTAGTCATCATGAACACTGTTTCTTAAAATGTACATTAAATAAATAAATAAATAAATAAATAAATAAATAGATAAATAAATAAATAAATAAAACATGTATTTACTTTTTTATTATATTTCATTTTCCACTTACTACCCTTTTCCCTCTCTGTGCCTGGCCACCCCTATCACATATTTTCTAGACTCGCCCCTGGACATTAGAAGCCTCGTCACTGTGGAAGCCAAACAGAAACATATAACCTCTCAAAAATGTTCCTGTTGAACGTGTTTTAACTGGTTTGTCTTGAATCGCACGCGTGGACTCGCTTATGTTCTCAGAGCTGGGGTGCCATCACGCCTTCTCTGCCCTCACATTCCCCCCTCTTGCGTCCCAGCAGTGGTACGCTCCGAGTTGGATGCGTTCAGCTCATTGACCGGCGAACAGTCCACATCAGTACCACCAGAGCCCCCGGAGCTTTCGACAAAACCGGCCCTTCATCCCCCCCCCTAACAAAGCGAGACACAGCCTCAAGCCTCCCCATCCCGCCATGAAACAGACTCTGAGCGAACTGATGAGGATGAGCAGGATATGCCGGATGGTTTTTGCCACTTGTTTGGGATCGTTTATTCTGGTCATCTTTTATTTCCAAAGTATGTTCCAGCCAGGTAGGACCTTCCCTGTTCTTCTTTCAAGAAGTGTTCGTTTAGACATTTGTGTGTGTGTGTGTTGACGCATGGCATCTTGACTGGCCGCGTCTTGGCACACTGACAGATCGATTTGTTTGCGCTGTAGCCTACAGTAACGGAGCGGATGATTTATAGCGACTTGAAGACGTAAGTCATCCAGCTGTAGTGCTGTATGAGTGTTTCATGTGGTACCATTACAAGCCTGGTTCTCTTGTTGCACTTTTTCTGTCCTTTTGTTGAGCGGCTCTTGGTGAAAGTGCGGGGTTTGTGCGCTGCCAGTGGCTGTTCACTCGCTTCACCTCAACTGACAAGTGGCATGGGTATGGCAGCGGTGTGGGAGGAGGAGGAGGAGGAGGAGTGGTGCTTTTAAATTCAAAAACGTGGCTTGGCAATGGGAAACGGTGCAGGGGCCGGCAGCTGGGTTTGGCACAGTGTGGTCACCGGTAGCCTTAAGCGATCCAAATGTGATCCTAATAGCGGATCTTATGATCCTGAAGAGTAAAGATTAAGCTATAAAAAGATTTTTTTAAACTAATCTGTTTGAAATCCACATCTAAATAAAAAATCTCCTGGGAACATTTAGGATCAGTGCCCTTTTTAATCTGAACGCTACTGGAGACGCGCGTTTAATAATGTATCGCACAATGAAAGGAGTCCCCTCCAAATCAGCAGGGGGTTCCGTCCGAAAATTTACGTGACATTATGATAGATTAGAGATCAAAAATTGATTCTTTGCTGACAAGAGAGAAAGAAAGAGAAAAAAATGGAGAAAAAAGCATCTGTTATGTCGAATCCACGCCCCGATGAATGCGATAATGTTCAGTAGTTCAGCGGCGTTTGTGCACTGAAATTAAGAGACCGCGCTCGGACGCGCAAAGCCCAAGCGCACCGAGTGTTCTCACTCAGTGCTGACTTAGTTTTAAGCTTTAAACAAGAACAGAATAATTTTAGGTTTACAACCTGAATTATTTTTAAGCAAATAACAATAACACGCTTCTGCTGGATAAATAATTCCGTAAACCCATCCAAAAATCCAGTGAAACTCAAGTGTAATCTCATACTTTTTCCACTGCTGGATTAAAAATATTCCACAGACACCAAAATAATAATAATAATAATAAAAACAAACCATGGTTTTAGGATGTAATCTGATAGATGGGGCTGTTGGGATTAGATGAGGATGAAACATGAGATTCTAGAGAGAGAAATGGCTAATTTAATCCACAGCAGCATGAGACTGAGCGGCCACATCTCTGATCAAGGAGGCATTCTGTGTAAAAACACCGGCACTGTGTGAGTCACCAGTGCTGATGTTGCTGCTGGCAGTGGTGGACAGTCATTATTTCTAATCCCCTAAAGGAAAATCACCACGATGGACGACTTTTGGACACATTTAGTCAGTATAAATGGCTATAAAAGGTTGTAAGAGCTGAATTTTGCATAGATTAGAATTTACACTTGATATTAATCAGAGTAAAGACATAAACTTTAATAAAACTAGACAAGGATTGTTAAGCCAGGCACTTTGAACTTAGGACAGCTGTGATGTAACCAACACATTTATCTCTGTTTCCCCACATTTTATTGGATACTTGAATCAGCATCCCAAACACTGTTTTGTTCATGTGATAGAGCAACATATTTATGGCTGCCCTACAAAGATGTTTTCTGACCCAGAAAGCAGAGCATTTGGGTCAAATATTAAGCTCACCTGAAAGAAAAGTGCAAAAATCAGTTTCGGAGCATTACATTTAAACAAATTCAGTCAAACTAAAGTGAATTTAATATCCTGGGCTTACAGGATTGAAAGTTTCAGTAGCTCCATCTGTTGTCCCAGTTGTCTTTTCAGCGAAAGCCTTACAGAAAATTATTTGTGCTAAAAACTGCTTACAGTGTTTTGGTGGATTTTCCAGGGGGACCAGTACACTGCTGCTGGGAACAGATGCTCATGCCAAAACTTCAGACATAATCTCTTTGACCTCCTCTGTATGAGCAGCAGTACTCTCTGGAGTAACTGTGTGATGTCTTTTTATTGCTGTTTCTTTTTATTTTATGTTTTTTAAAGTTTCATTGTGTTTTTTTTTTAATTGTCATTTGTGGGTTATACACCTTTTATAAGATCGTGTTCTTAGAAAGCCCCACAGAGAGGCACAAGTTATTTAAGAATGACCTAAGAGCAGCAGGAACATTGCTCAAAGTGAGACCTCTCTTCTGCTGAGCATCATTAAATAACCTTCCAGGGGGGGATTGATTGCAAGAATTGAACCAAGCCTCCATTAAACAGTTCCCAAGGACTTCAGAATCTGGCTCTCAGAGTTGTGCCAATCTCCTCACACATTGCATCAGTATTTGCCCAACACGAACACACGTTCACACACAAATACACACAGGTTTCATTTATTTTGATGATAGGGTGCTTCACTCAGTATGCCCTGACTGAAGAGACAGCTAGAAGAGGGTGTTTGTGCAGGAGACTGCTGCACGTTTAAATGCTGCAGTCTTTATTTATGCTTTATTATACCGGCCGGATGGATAATATTGAGTAGCTTTTGTTTACTTCCCCTAAAACAGTTGTTCTTATCTTTGTCTGATGCCTTCTTTCTGAAATGACTTAATCACCCTGCAATTGACTCTTTCTTGTCTCCACCCCTTCCTTCACTCTCTCTTATACACACACACACACACATACTGCAACACCATTGTTGCTTGTCAGATAAATTTCCAGGCAGTGTCTCCGTGGTTAAGGCATGTTTGGTCGGCCTGGGAATCCCTCCTGGCCCCCCAGTGTAAACTCTCACCTCTCTCCCAGGACCTCCAGGATTATGACCTCCTTTAGAAGAAGCAAAGGGGGCAGGTGGAGTGGTATCACACTATATACTTAACTTGTACACACCTAAGAGTTAAAAAACTTAAACTATAGTTTTACTGAACGAGGATTTTGTGTGAACAAAAGTCATGCCCACGATAAAAAAAGTGCCACTGTTGACTTGTCTGAAAGTGGCAAGAGATTTTTCTCAGTACCTCTTGATCTGGCATGGAAGTTACTGTAGAAACAGACGTGGAGCTGCAAGCATATGGCATCAGCCTGCAGTTTTGTATTCAAAAGCAGTATGAGAGAACAGGAAATTAGATTTTGTTTGTAGTGAACTACCAGGTCTAGTCAAAGCAGGGAAAGCATGGCTGCAATGAAAGACTGCCAATCCTCATGCAGTCCAGTTACTGTCTGTATAAGTACTATGCTAACTTTAATATATATATATATNGATGTATAGCAGCCAAATAAATGAAATTAGTTAGCTAACATGACCTCTCTGAAAAGCCAAAGTCTGAAGATTTATCCTAAGGTTAGGAGAGTTTATTTAAAGCTTTTAAAAGTTTGCTATCTTGAATTAGAGAAGGTACATTGACTTAGGAACTATTCCTGTGTTTTGGATGCTTTTCTTGAGCCTAATAACCCTGGTTACCAAGCAGTAAAGATAGGATCAGCACATTAGGAAGTTTTTATGGTATTGCCCCAGGTCTAACTGGGAAGAGATAAAGCCCTCTGGTTCATTTATAATGCCAACACCAGACTTTTTGCTCAATTCATTTATTTATACAGTATTTTGCAAGTATTCACCCTGTGAACTTTTTTTGTTGCATTACAACCTGTCATATAAATGATTAATTTGTACATTTTAAAAAAAATATAAATTAATATCAAATAATCCAACTTGATAAAATGAAGACATTTTGAAAAAATAAAGATAAAATATAAAAATAAAAGGTTAAAAATAGTTTATTATTAATTTCACTTCACCAATTTAGACATTTTTATTCTAATATGTGTTTGCTGTTGTTTTTACAAAAAAATCCCCAAAGAAATCAATTTAAGTTAAAGGTTGCAACACAAAAAAGAGAAAACTTAAACATTTCAAGCTCCTGTAAGTGACTGGTCCTGGATGGAGACTGTCACGCCTACTGCTATGTCTCATCCTAAAAAGCCAGTTTGTTTAGTTTAGCTGCTGCTTGCTGACAGCTGTAAGCGAGGACCTGTGTGTGTTCACCAGCATCTTGTCCCTCTTCATTTACTTTAAGCTCAAAGTTACTTTATGCTTTTGACAGAGTTCTTCTGCCTCACCAGGCTCAGTCTCTCCCAGTCCTTTAAAGGAATTGAAGCTGCAGAAAAAGGCACAGCTAATAAGGCAGTTTACTCTGTGGGCTGCTTGTTTTGTTTCTTTGTGAAGTGCCTCTGGGATATTTTAGAGCCTCTCTCTCTCTCTCTCTCTCTCTCTCTGTGTGTGTGACTGCAGCTCCTTTTAGCCTGTGACTGCTAACCTTCTTGTGCACCAAGGCCTCAAACTTGCAAGTCACATTTCTGGCACAAACTTCCAGAACAGTCAACTTCACCCAAAGTCAGGCCAGTCTGACCCTAATTTAAATCCTGTCATTATTTAGTGTTTTTTCTCTTGTGGGTGGGAGTGGGAAATGCTTTTTTTGTAATGGAAATTAAGCAAAGTGTAAAGGTTTGAAGCAAGGAATGGGAATGTCTTGAAAAAGAATGAAATATTTTTCTGCCTGGAATTTTGACAGGAAACTCGAAATTCCTCACCTTCATTGGTCTGCATTGGTAGCTTCAGCTGTAGCCGATACAAAGAGGGAAGGCTGAGTTGTTGGGATAACTGAGCTTAAATGTGAGTCCCTTTAGCCTGAGAAACAGGCTCCCCAAACTACTGTGTAAAAATCTATAACATTGATTTGTCTGCTTTCATTCTGTTAATGTAGTAATTTAAACATCTTACATTTTAAGCCAAAGAAAAGATGGATATTTCTTTTTGTGAAACTCGTGTGATAGTCATCTATTTTGTTTTTATCAACAAAAAACAGAAAGAAAAAAGTGAAAGTTTTTAAGACACTGATGTGTTGCAGCTAGTCTTGATTATTAGCTGTTCAGGAAGTCTAGGCCTCAGCGAAATGACTCTGAATTGATTTAAAAATTCCACTTTCAGATAAAAAGTTATGTGTTATTGTAGAAAGCCATGCCACCTGATCACAGGTGTTCCTCACGGATCTACTGTAGTTCCAATTTTATTTTCTGTTTTTATAAATGAGTTAGGACAGTGATAAAATCATGCCAAAGTAAATTTTTATGCTGACGATACAATCATTTCTATAATACAATCAATAACACCTTCTGAAAAACTGTAATGACTGAACAAAATTTGGAGAAGCTGTAGGCGAGCCCTACCTCAGAAAACAGTTTCGCAGATGTCTTAAAATAACCTAACTTTTAATCTACATATTGATAATCAGCCAGTATGACACCAGATGTACAACTAGATTTTTTAAATAAATGTTCCTAGGATGTACTCAGCGGTAACGAAACTGCATTCGCCAACGACCCCTCTGAATGGTATGAGCTTTAAAATATTATCAGCTCACAAACACTTTCTATATTTTTAAAAGTGTTTAAAATTCCATTGTTGTTGTTTTATATAGTTTTTTGTTTATATAATCTTTATCTAAAACGTGGCTTAATATCTTAAGTTGCTGCATTGATCAACATAGACATTTGATGACACCTTCTGGTAAGAACTGAACTGGTACAACTAACAGAAAAATAGCAAGAAAATTAATTAACAAAGATGTGATAATGTAAATGTCACATTTTTCATGAGAGGTGTCACTGGATGACACCTCTGATGACAGAAGACTACCGTTCAAACATGTCAGGAAGGCTTATGATAAAACTAAGTGTCAGAAAATTTATAGACACTATGAACTTTATTGGATTATTGCAATTCCAGTCACTGTTAAAAATAGGATATTGTAATTGTCAAGCCTTACCTCAGAAAACAGTTCCATAACATGAAGGATATAAGAATGGGCATAATGCTGAGGCTTTAATTAATCACTTAGCTTGAGAGTGAAGGTAGGGATTATAGATGTTGCTGATCCAAATGGTTGTGCTTCATTCAAAGTGCAATATTACTAATCACCTACAGCTTCTCCAAAGCTAAGAACATTAATTTTCAGGTGCATCAATTTAACTTGTCAAGGCTGTTTTTACTAGTGTAATTTCTCAGTTTAAATCCAATTGAAATTTAATTTAAAAATGCACAAAAGCCGCATCAGCCACGGTGGTCTGTTTCAATTATCTAATAGTGGTTTCAGTTGTGGCTGTAATAAATGTTAGAGCTCATTTAAAAACCTTTTCAATCTTTTTTCTTTTGGGAAAATTTCTAATACCCCGTTCTTTTGAGGAATTATGACTTTTTAGTGTTGCTTTTTTTTATTTTTCCAAGAGTGTAACAGTGCAGAAAAAAACCCAAACAGATATAAGATAGTTGCATTAAATCTCTTGTTTGTGTGATTGCATTCATTCATGCGGTGTGTGTTTGTGCGCCCAGTTTTCCAGCTTTCGTCATTGTGTCCTGTCCCAGTCCCCTCCTCAGCTCCTGCATGTGTCTGTGTATTGTGGGAATCTATCCCGGACGTCCTGTTTGTGTAATCTTAGTGCTACTGCTGTTTTCCTGTCCTGTGCTGCTGCTAAATCCTGGATCAAACATCCCAGAACATCAAGGGGGAGGGGCGGTTTTCGTGATGTGTCCTGCTGTGACTTTAACATTCACATTTAGTACCAGTTTGCATGCTAACTTTTATTCATAATCCTTATACATGCAGAAAGGCCAACTGAGAATAAGCTCTCTTTTCATTTAAGCTGTAAATTAACAAAATTATTATAAGTACTAGTTGCAAAACACTTTAAAATAATTACGCATAAAATGTAAAATACATACATTTCTTT
>CM047997.1:10582610-10600825 GCA_026261665.1 Melanotaenia duboulayi | reverse complement strand
CAGAAGCAGGCGAAAAAAACATTGCTTCCGAGTTGTGCGTTTGGATGTTCCAATCGACATCCAAAGAATGGGATTTTATTTTACAGACTGCCCGCTGACTAAATGTGTATCCGCTGTCAAACGAGATAACTGGAAACTATCAGAAAGCTCTCAACTGTGTAGTAAGCACTTTTTCAGTGGTAAGTTTATCGAAAAATTTGTTTCGTACACTTTCCAAGTCTATTCAAATAGGCTGCTCTAATCTGTAATATTAATTTATGAAAAATTAAGGCTGTGCATTACTAAAATGTGGTTTAACATTGTTTTATCATTATTGTGCCCTGGGAGCAGACGCGTCACGGTAGTCTGCTGTTTATGGACATTTAATTAAACTAATTTTGTCCTATGTCCCGTCCATCTGTGTTTGTCTGCACTCCAGAGAAAAGAAGGCAAAAGGTTGATCTTAAAAAAGTTTGAAAGACAACGTCAGGCAAAAAAGAAAAGAGTACAAATACATTAAAGTTTTTAAAAATGGCCTTGTTCATTTGTTTGATTGTTGTCCATTCAACAAGAAATACAAAAACGTTCATGTGTAATCGGGACAACAGTCAAATAATAAGTTTATATGTAAGTCATGTTTTATGTGAAGCAGCAAATAAACAAAACATTCTCAAGTTTTTCACAGTGTAAATGCAACCACAGTGAAACTGGTTGGATATTCAACAAATTCAACCTTTTTCACTGTTTTCACTGTTAATGAAAAGTTGGACATGTATTTTCCTTTGTGGTCTCAACAAACGAAACAGTTTTTAAATAGCAATGTTTTTTTTACAGTAATTGATAGTAATGTTAACTTCTAAATACATCACCGGGACATTCTTAATTTTTACATTACATTAACGTTATCTCCGGATTCTAACTCAGCTTTGACATGAAGAGGAAATACTATGTTTGTACTTTCCACTGATGAAGGTCTAATATCCTTCCTGCCAGGAACTATTTATAAGCCTCTAATCTGACTTCTATGATTTTAATTCTGCCCTTGTGCTGAAGTTTAAAGGATAGTGTCATCTGCATACAAACTAATTGCACTGTTGCTAGCATTGTTTTTAATCTCCATCATTGCAATGTAAATAGCAATGGAAGTGAGTCCAAAAATGGAACCCTGAGGAATTCTTTGAGGACCAATGAGAAAACACATTGGCGTTTGTGATAAAAAAATAATAAAAAATAAAAATCTGATTAGCTCTAATTTGAAGTACTTTTGGTGAGATTTTGCATCTCTCAAATTATTCTCATATACTTTTTTAGGCTGAGGACATTATGTGGGAGTTAAGCTTTGTGCACCCACACATATTTAAAAATTTGCTACTGAGTAGCCTGTAATCAGGTCTTTCATGCAATAAAACACTGCTTTAACTACCATATTAGATATTTTTTAATTGTGCAAACAATAGCTTCAAACTGAGTTTGACAATCAGCTAAATCTGTTCTTTGACTTTTCTTGGTGATGTAACTGTCTTTGAGGAACAACTGTTCATCCATTCGCCCAGTGCAGTATCTTTCCAGGTTGCCTGGCAACCGCACAGCGATGAAAGAGAAAGTATGTTAAGATTCTAAAACCACAACAGTTTGGGGGGGAAAAATGAAAGAGAAAAGACGAAGAGAGCTATGAATATTAGCACTGAAAAAGTAATAGGTTTCTGCTGATGGGCAGCTGGACACACTAAAAGATCAGAGAGCTCATTTATCCAGATAGAGCTCAGAGTATAGCTTTTGTCTTGAAAGAAACCCGTTGAGCCTCTGATCAAGATGTGGCCTAAGTGCCTTTAGGGCATGCCCAAATTAATGGAGACCCTCAGATAAAGTCAGAAAGATAATCTTATCTGACCTGGGAATACTGTGATGCAGAGAAAAGTGTCTGAACCGTAGAATAAAGCAGGAGAGGCTAGATAGATATGGATGTAACTGGTTATGACCTAAGGCTTTCACTCCTTCAAAAAAGTTGAGTTTGAAAGGATTGCTTTTAATAGTATGAAAATCAGCAACAAGGTGACAGGTTTAAATCTTAAAAGATTCAAATTACAGATGCACTGATCAACATTTTTGAGTTCTCATCAGACTTCGATATCTGATTTAGATATCCAAAGTAGGGCTGCAATGATTATTCAACCTTGTCGACAATAGTCGGCAATAAAAAATAGTCAACAACGAATTTAACCGTTGACTATTGTCTGCAAAAAAAAACCAAAACAAAACAAAACAAAAAACTATAGAGTGAGATATTGGATTTTTCCTTATCTCTGTTGAGTGCAAAACAAAAAAACAAAACAAAAAAAAACTGCAGAGTGAGGCATCATCTTCTTTTCCTATCTCTGCTGAGAGTTGCACATGTGCAATAAAGTCCGCCAGGGGAAAAATATGGCGGCGGACCAGGGAATAAAATGGTGACAGAGGACACCAAAAGTCTGGGACTACTTCACATTACACTTACAAAATAAATTAAATACATGTGAGATTTGTWAAGCGGACCTTGCRTACCACGGAAGTACGTCTGCAATGCTCGAACATTTAAAGACGAGGCACGTTGGACTTGCATAACAACCTCATGCAAGATTTCAAAGCTGAAAGTGAAATAAGAKCCATTTAATAATTATGAGATTCATAATCTGATTAGTCGACTAGTTGTTTTAATAGTCAGTGACTAATCGACCATCAGAACAGTTATTAGTTGCAGCTCTAATCCAACCCTAATCTAACCCTTTCAGCAGACCTGCAGTTTTCTGGGAGTTTGTTCCACATGTGAGTAGCATGTTCTGACTTTTAGTTCTGACTCTGGGAACAGAAAGTAGAACAGAAAGTAACAATCCCAATACATCTTTCATTTCTTCGTTATGACGGCAGGACATGGAGGCGTCTNGCTTCGTTATGATGGCAGGACATGGAGGCGTCTAGAGGCAAAATGCAAAGATGAGCCTGCTGACTCTGGATGGATTTGAGAATAAAAAGAACATTNCAAAGATGAGCCTGCTGACTGGATGGATTTGAGAATATAAACATTGATGAAACAACACATGGGTGTCGCCCCTGTAGAGGATGATGGTGTTTTAATGCCCACACTTTTCATATTGAGAGGGTTCCACACCAAACTTTTTGTTTGTTTTCTTTTCTTTTTTCCTGCATTGTGTACAAACGTAGCTGATCTATTGGTTCTCATGTCTGTGTCTGCTCCTCCTCTACATCGCCTGTTGTTCCGTGAATCATGATGGCTGACGGTGATTAGATGATCAGCTTTTCTCTTTCTGCTTCTCTTGTAGCTTTTGTTTATTGTCCAGGGTGAGAAGGAGGAATCTAGTGGCTCATGAATTCTGCATTGTGATCTAGAACAAGGTAGAGATGATGCAGAACAACATATAGAAGAACATTACATGCTGCATTGCTGACCCTTGGACAAATGATGTTTACCCAAGGGAAGGTCAGTTAACACAAAATATTTGTGTGCATTGGCTTGCAGTAAAAATAAATAAATTTCAGGCATATTTGCGAATGGTAAATAATTATGATTATTCATGATTAATTAATTTGTAAACTGTGATTAATCTGATTAAAAATTGTATATATATATATATATATATAACAACAGTAATATAATAGTTGTTTGACAGAATAAACACTATGGTTAAAGAAAATGTGTATTTGACAAAACAATTATTGCACAACGTTGTTGGTGATAATGGTGTAAATATTGTGTTAAATGAGGCTATATTAAGCTGCACATCACTGGTGGCTCTGCCACTGCGGTTTTCATTAATATTTATAGTTATATTTAGACTTCTATCAGTTTGTCACATTAGAAAAGGCATAATTATCTTTCCCACATATTTGCAGAGCTGCTTTGTCCTCTCTGCCCCTCTAAATGGGTTGAGTTAACGTTGGATGCTACATCAAGTTTAATTGGCTCTTAAATTTGGGGCAGACTATATACATAAATCATTATTTGTAATGCAAATTGCGGCCATTTCTTTTCTGCTAGAGTGCCTGCTAGATGAACTTTTTTACCTCTGTTTCTGCGTTTTGGCTATTAGCTTAAACGTCCATTGTGACAAAAGTCTTTTATGATTTATAATAAAACCAGACTATTAAGTCTGGATCTGCTAGATTTGGGTCCAGACGCAGATTAGTGATTGTGGTTCCCTTTTTGTTCTGTTAATAACATCATTATCAAACTCCAATATCGATATTGGATTGCTCTGTTTACATAGTCAACGTTTATTTAGTGTAACAATGGTTGCTCCTCTATCTTGGCTTTGAATCCTTTCATGTCCTCCTTGCGCTTCTTTGCGCTTTTTGAATCCCTTGACTTCAGTGAGAGCAGGCTGCCTGTGCCACCTCACAGCCTGGACTTTTGCTCAGGCAGCAGCTGGAAGCCTGACAAGGAGGTCTTAATTACTCAGCTGAGTTGGTGACCATCTGCATTGAGCTTCTGGACTTCATTAGAGAGGCGATGAAAGAGTTTCCACAAAATAAGACACAAGAGCACTCCAAAATACACAACTCTTTTTAGATCTTGACTGAGACATGAACTAACCTTTGAAAGAGGTTAAACGAGTCATTCCCAATGTCAGACAAAAACTTCCTCTTTGTCTGGCTTTGTGAGGACATGTCTGTCTCCCACACCAACACGAACAGCTTTTTTATTTTACCATTTACAGACACTATGACACATTTCCACTGCTCAGAACAACACACAGCCTTATTCTTAGGGGATATAATAAACAGGTACTGTCTGCCCGTTAGAGTATGAGGCCTCTCCAGACCTCCTGCATCCCTGATATCTTCATCTCTGAGTCATCAGCAAGGCCTCCTTGCCAGAGGGGATTTGAAACACACACCCACTCGATCTCTCACACCAGATGCATACCAGAATACTTGCACACAGGAACACTGTTGTCACTTCCCCCTCTAAAAAACCACATCTGTCTGGGGAGCAGGACTCTGCTGGGTCTGTGGCGCTCATGATCTGAGGATCTGTGACTGTAGTGCCATAAAACTGTGTGCAGCAAGTGTGTGGTCTCATGTTGAAACAGAAATGATAACAGAAGTGGTGAGTAGTGTATGTGGATCTTTTATTGTTTCAACTTTAATTTTAAGTGGCAAGAGAAGCAAGAATAATGGATTCTGGGACCAAATAATTCCTATTCAGCTGAATTACTGCTGTTAGGTAATTTTCCCACGTAGATGAAAAACATCCAAACAGACCCTCAGTCTTAGTGAACTCAGACGCAAGATCCTCTGGGATTGTTTTCCTGTAAGAGGAGAGAATGTTAATGATGCCACCAAAAGTGCTGCCTCCATCTCAACATCTGTCTGCCATGCTTCGTAAAGTGCGTCTCAGGTTGATCCTGTATTTTAATGCTTGTTATGACAGGCGTCCATCTGTCTCATGTTCCGCCACTTTCCCTAAAGTGAGCATTGGATTATGCCAATTTCTTATCTCCCCCACAAGTGCATATGCAGGCATGTTTTAACCTTGTGCAACACTAAACTGAGACATGGCAACATCTGTCAGACTGCCATAATCTGCAGTGACATCTGGACTGTCTGTGGTTGTGTTTGTGTGAAAAGAAAAAAGAAAAAAGATGTCTGTAGGAAGGAAAATGAGATGGTGTGCAATGGTGAATTCAGTAGGAGTGAATGTAAGGACTCTTGTTACTGTGTTACATCAACTTGTAAATGTTGTACATCTCTGTGTGTGTCTTTATTGTGTCATGGTGATGCAGTCTGGTAAGAAGAGAACGAGCCTTGTAATCCTGAAAATTCAGAGCTGAACTCAAAGTTTACTCCTTGAGTCACTAATCCTGCTTCATAGCCTCGAACAAGCAGAAAGTAGACGACTAACTACACCAGTTTGGACCAGCAGGAGTTAAAACCGAATCAAATCCTCAACACTGATTTTATAATTAAATCAAAGTAAATTCCTGCAATCCAGTTTCATGAGTTTAGGTTTGGTGAACTTGCACATTAATCTGCAACCTTAACCACACCATAAATATTAAGACCTGACACCCTTGTGCAGTTTAACAGTTTCTCTTCACCCACTACTACCCTAATGCAAGAATGCTATGTTAGCTAACCTTTTGCTCCTATGTTGTCAAATTTAACATTAATCCAAATAGAGTTTTCGAAATGAATGTTTAAGGGGATTTTGTAAAATGCGTCATTAGCTGCAGAGTGTTAGCTTAGTCAAATCAAACTGACTTCAGGACTGAATTTGGACACACACGTGTGCATAGCCTAATTCATAATCCTAGTCTTCATTTTAGTGAAATGCACAATTTTTTCTTCTCAAGCTGTAAACAATATACATTAAAAACATCCATTCCTGGTGATGGAGATCCTTCCAGACTGATGGCATCTTTTTGCATATGATTCCCATCTTATCAAAGTGATCTGGTTGGATTAAGTGCCCTGGCTACTTCCTCTGTCTGCCATTTAGTAAGGAATGTTTCAGGATGAATAATAATGTTGTTCTTACTTTCACTGGCTTTTAGACAAAAAAGGTGTAATTTCTTCCACCTGTATTGGAATTACTGGAAGAAGTAAGTGAAGAGAAGCTGTTAAATATTTGCACTTTAGACGTGGTGGTAGCACTTAAGAAGTGGATATATAAGTGAACTGTATAAAAAAAAAACTGATGAATTATACATCAAATACAATATTTTGTCTTGCTTGAGCTGGTTCTTAAATGAGATTGATCATCGCTATTTTTATTTATTTTTACAATTTTCTTATTTATATTAAGCAGATTAACAATATATGTTTTTAATTAAATCTTTGGTGAAATTTTTAGCGAAGACAAGAGCGCTTGTTTTGTTTCCCAAAATAAAAAAAATGAACTGAAAATGACCAAAATCATTGCAGCAGACAGACAAACCCTCCAATAGATTCATTTACACAAATTTGACCAAATAAGTCGGATTATGATATCTTATTCATGTGCAATGAAAAATCTGAAGTCCTGCTTTATCATTTAGTCTGATATGATTGTTGAAAACATCTTGAGGTATAAATGAGATGCATCCGGCTTATCTAATAATCTCATATGTGCCAGGTTCTTGAATCTTGGTAGGTATGTAGCTGGAGTGGGACGGCTCCCCACAGTCATTATGCAGAGCTTCTGCTTCTCTTCTGCAGGCCAAGAGCGGCAGCTGGAAGCAGTGGGAATGCCATTGCACCGCTGCTGCCGATAAATATTGATTTGGTTGTTAGATTTTAGTCCTTAGTAGTTAGTTTAGAGTTCAGCTGTCAGCAGTTTGCCACATTAGGGCATTAAAAGCAACAAAGTGCAAAGAGAGCTGGGGGATGTGTGTGTTTGCAAGCGTCTCTTGCATTCTTATCTTTTGGAATGTCATTGCATTGACTTAGAAAATTGGGAAAGTGAAGTGGATGTGGTGAGGTATTCTTTTGAAGTCGGTGCACAAAAATGTGCAATATGTGCAGTCGCTAGTTTTGCATGTTGAGTCTAACGCAGTNCTATTCTTTTGAAGTCGGTGCAATATGTGCAGTCACTAGTTTTGCATGTTGAGTCTAACGCAGTGAGGGTTGAATAATTTAGAGGGTGACTATATGTGGGAAAATAAAGAGGGTGACATAGTGTGATTGTGTCTCCGGCTGCCAGATGCACAGTGGACTGCATAGTGTAAGAGAAATGAATCATATCTTTAATTAAGTGGAGGTGGGCTGAGCTGTGCCTCATTAACTGGCTGGTAGAGGAACATTTTAAAATGCCTGCTCCACACCAGCTACTGGGACACTTTACAGAACAACTGGGAACGATTTTCCACTCCTCCCTCCTCCTCTACCTCTTCCTCCATCCTCTCTCTGGATTTTGACTCACTCTGCTTGCTAAAAGAATTATCTACTTTTGCTGCGCATTAAAACTGGTAAAAGCAATCAGTCTTTTTTGTTCTGGCCATTGTAGGAAGTATTTATGATAAAATCATATAATTGTAGTGTAGTACTGTGTGTTTTGCTCCAGAGTGATTTCCTACTACACCATAAAGTCTGTTAAGATGTTTGATGGTGCATCACTCAGCCTGAATAAAGGGTCCAATGATGTCCTCTGAGGCTCCGGAGGAGCTTTGTCAAGACAGAGACATTAGCCCAAAAGATGTCAGGGGCATGCAATCAGAGATATTTCAGTTTATAATGCAGGAAACCGCTGGCCGCATGTACGGTAAAGCAAAATTGCCCCATCCTAAAGTCAGCAAATCTCAGCTGCTGGTACATCAATTCTGATTTGTGGTTCGAAAGTCCTCTTATACCTTTAAAAGGGTTTGCAACTATGAGGCTACTTTCAGAACTGCACTGCTTTCCATCAGTCTGATGGCAGCGTTGTCAGCGTTGTATCTTACTCACCACTCCAGTGCTTTTTCACTTTACATCAAGACGTAAATCTAAGTGAGACCTGCTAACACAGATCATTAAATCATTTTTTATTAGGATTTTTATTTTTTGGGAGGGTAGGAGGGTATTTAAGAAGATGCAGACAGGGAACGTTTTACCAATTACCTTTATGCATGTGTATTAATATACATGTATAAAGAAGTTTGTATGGATAAATACATGTACATCTGTGACCGACACACCTGGCAGGACTTGAATCTCAAAACAAAAGTGAGGAGTAATTAGTATATTTGTCCATACAAAGGCTGTGGTAGAAGGTTGGTTTTCCCATGTTGTATATTTCCATAACAATCCCCATCCATTCCTCACCTCAATGGCAAGCTTTTTATTTTTTTTTTATTACAGATCACATAAATGATGAAGAATTACTTCGAGTACGCACTACAAAGTTCTTCAGAGTTCTCATTGATGAGTCCTTAAATTTAAACTTCATATAGAAGAATCAATATCCAATCTAGCTAAATATATCGATAAGAAATAAGAAACTGTCTTCCTTTAGCCACACTAGTTACTATAGAGTAAGTAGTGCGGGTTAACTGAATTAAATTAATTTCATAATGCCTGCTCCTCTAGACTGTATGAGCTTGTTCCAGTTTCAGTCCACTGCACGAGTATGATAGCAGAAAGAGAGTAAACTGAATGTTTATTGTATTGCTGACTGTCTTATTGATTGATGAAATTAGGGATTGGGGTCATCCACTAACATAGGACATGGCTGAATGATGATGAAAAGAACAGGTAGTTGCAATATATAACTAGTGTGTAACATTACACACTTACATGTTCTGAGAAAGTTTCTGTTGGGATATATGTCAATGAGCTCTAAATAACTTCCATGGGAGACCTGATTCACACACAATTATGAAACTCTTCCTCAGTCTCCTTAGATGTTTTCTCTTCTTGATGCCAATGATTTGACCCTTCTTAAACAGATTAACATCTTTTCCACAACCACAGGATGCGTCTTTCCACGTGGCTGTTTAAGAATCAAGAAGCTACTCATTGCATCAGTTGGGGTAAATAACTTGTTGCCAGCTGAAAGATAATCACCCATGCAGAGCTATTTGCTTAGTTGAATCCAGTTGGTGACTTCTTCTTTTTGGCCAAGCCACACATCAGCTGCACACCCTCCAGCACCTTTTTCAGAACCTGGAAAACCACTGGGGGGTAATAAGACAAGAAAGGATTAAAAAAAAAATGCTAACATCTGAATCTCTGAATATTTGTTGCTGTTTTTAATGATTAATTGTTCAGCTATTCTTTGCTTTTCCCATCACCCACTGTCAAATCCTTATTTTCCCCAAAGTACTTCCCTTTTCCTCCACAGTTCCTTTATACAGCCTTCTACCACATCATCTGTTTATCTGGCACTGGGCGAGTTTCTCCAGCCTCGATTAATTTTGCCAGCATGGCTGGTTTGGCCTGTTGGTTTGGGTGGATACCCGCTCATCTGGTCGCTGGGATGGAAGACTCAAAGACTCCTCTCATGATCGTACAAAGAGGTCAAGGAGGACATGTTGGCACTAGCCAGCAAACAGAACTCTCCTCATCACTGACTCAGCAAGAAGTGGGCAAACACACGGTTGCACACACTCACAAACCTCTCTGCAAGTCTTGAAGACGGAGCTGCAGAGTGATTTGACAAGCCAATCTTGCTGTACAAATGGGTTTATTCTCTCAGAAAGTTTGCTTATCCCTTTGGGAGCAAACTTTGGGCGCCCGAGTCAGAGTGCCTTTTAGATTAGAGTTGTTGACTTTGGATTGGAAGTGAAACTAAACGTCCTCTATTTAGCCATTCTTCTCCAAATGGGAAGGACTGATCCTCTTGGGAAGCATAAATAAGCACTTTTCCTCATTAGACACATTAGCCCTTATGTGTTAATTGATATATATGTGCATGCACTCGAGGAAAATTCTGCATGAATGGAATAAAAGTGTGTATGGATGAAAGAGTGAATGAGAAACACATTGCAAAGCACTTAGTGTAACGTTAAGGTTAATAGGTTCTTTAAAGTGTGACCTGTTTGCCATTATACTACAAATTTTTGTGGTCTTCTCTGAAGTGTTGCGGCTTCCTTGATGTGGGAAAAAATTTCGGTCAAGGTGAGGATTTTTGCTCTTTTAACCAACGTCACACCTCATTTAATAGATGGATCTGAATTATTTAACACATAAATACTAAATTTACATAAGCCTCATTTTTACTTGCATAAAGCGATTTCCTCATTGATGAGGTCACAGTTGGTCACTTGAAACCACTCTAATCTCTTTACCAGAAAAACACTTTTTAAAATTTTTTTTACAGATGACATGCAAGTCATTTCCTTTTAACGCTCCAACTGAATCTCTTTGATGTTGCGTAAAAGTTGAGATTAGTTTAACTTTATACCACTTTGTGTTGTGGTGTTTCAGTCATCCTTTGTGCACCTCTTTATAAGCTTAGTTTTAGGTAAAAGAGGTGGATAGATAGATGAGCATGGCATCCAAAATATGAACACAAATTTGCAGCATAAGCCCATTTTAAACGAGCTCAACAACACAACCTGTAACTTCTAGCACCGACTTGTTAAAGAGTAAATATTATTAGACACATTTGTTGCACAGAAAACCATATATATGACATATAGACATGATTTCCGCAGGTTTATTGTTAAATTTAGGGTTTAAATTAATTCCATGGTTTGATATACTTGTTTTGGACTGTAAATGGATGGATAGTTACCAAGCACTTTGATCCACATGTAAACTTTTTCCGACATATCCCCCCAGCCTAACCCCACCTTAATTATATACTTAAGTTCAATATCCTACCTACACCACAAACCACTAAATTTAGCATTTGGGTGGCCTGGTGGCGTCTGGCCAGGCCATGCCAGGAAAAAATGTGTTTGAACATGGCAAGCACAGCAGAAAAATAGGGAAATGGGGAGTAATAGAGGCAGAAAAGGAGAAAGTGTTGTTGGGAATGTGAAGTCATGACAACAGTGAGGAGAAGGGAGACCATGTAATGCTGTCGAGGATATGGAGTCCAGCAGATAATTAGAGATGTAAAGGAGAAAAAGAGCCTGCCACTGATGGATGGAATTAAAGGAGAAGTTCTTCCACTTCCTTTCAATTAAAACACTCTTAATTCTTTTGTAAATTACCCAGTCTGAAAGCTGAGGTTTTAAGTTTTTAACTCACAATGGAAACAATCAGCAGTCTCATGTCCAGCTCAGTGCTTCCCAAAAATCAGGACCATATTTGCGCTAAACCTTTTTATTTCCTGTCATAGCATTTTCTCTCTTCTGTTGATTTAATCAGGTTGTTTTCTTTTAAAATATTTTAGAGATTTCCTTCTGGTTTCCTCCGTCTGCAGTGAAGAAACTTTAAAGGATAACTCAGAAAAGTTCACAAAGATGAAAGATAGACCTTGGTAGCAGCTGTCAGAAAAAAAAAAGTTTAAAATTTAACAACCTGCTTTAAATCAATAAAAGAGATGCTGGTTACCGTTGGAGCTGTTTTAGAAGCAGACAGCTAGCTTAGCATAACTTTAGAGTACAACCCGATTCTCAAAAAGTGATGACACGGAATGCAATGATAGAAAAGTAAGAAACAAATATCAATATACTGAAAGTGAGATGTTTTACTCTTCATTAAAAATATTAGGTCATTTTGAATTTAATGGTCGCAACACATGGCAAAGTTGGAACAGTTGGAACAGGATCCTGCTAACCACTATGCAGCAGTGCCAGGTGCAGTCCAGTCCAGCAAGTCTTTCACTATGATGTTGTAAAGATGCAATATGTGGTTTAGCATGATCTGCTTCTTCATGACATCTTTCCTAAGGCCTCCATTGAAAAAGATGTAATCTGACCATAGAGCAAGTTTCCACTGTTCCTACTTTAAATGAGCTGTGGCCCAGGGAAACAGCGGTATTTCAGGATTTTGTTCACATATGTTATTTTCTTTGCTTTATAAAGCTTTAACCTGCGTATCTGAATGGTACAGCGCACTGTTCACAGACACTGATTTCTGGAAGTTCTCCTGAGCCCATGCAGCAGATTCCATGACAGAATCTGTCCTGTTTTTATTGCATTTCTGCCTACTTAAAGATAACAGTATTTTGATGTGGAGTTTTAGCTATGTGCCCTGCGCACAGGGATTTCTCCAGATTCTCTAAATCTTTTGTTGATATCGTGTGGATGATGGACTATTCAGTTTTCATAATTTTATGTTGAGAAACATTTTTCTCAGATTGCGCCATACTTTGTAAATGCAGATTGTTGAAACTCATCTTTACATCTACTTGTAGGAGACTCTGCCTCTCGGAGGTGCTCTTAACCTGATACTAATTAACCTAATTTGTTGCAACTCCTCCAGCTGTTCCACTCCACCTCTGTCCCAAATTTTTTAAATATGTTGCTGCCTTGCTATTCAGAATTCATTATTTTTCATCATATTTTTTTCTCAGTTTTAATACTCGATATCTTTTCCATTTTCTGTTGTGAATCAAATAAGAATTTGTTACATTTGCAAATCATTGCATTTTGTTTGTAATCAAAACAAAATGGTACAACCCTAACTCTGGTCTTCTAATGCAGCTTGATTGTCTTCAATTTGCCTGAAAAGATCTGAGTTTTACTTGTAACCTACCTGATCTAAGTACTGTAGTTAATCTGATTGTACTATTTGCAAAACAGCTGCACATTTCCAATTTTAATACTTTCCAAAGTATTTAACAATTTTTTTAAGCCATCCGTGCACTGTTTTATACAAACAAGCCTCAGTTTGGGTCTTGTCAACAAATACTTTGTAGACTTCCAGCTATATTTAAAGTTATAGTGATGCAAATTGCAGAGGCTGATGGAGGCTGACAAACATTTCTGTCATCATTTTACTCTGAATATGCTAAATAATGGCTCAAAACTGATAAAACTTTCATGCAGTGCTACACATACACCAAAAAGCAAAGAAAACCTGTTTGTGACTTTTTTAATGTGTTTTAGCATCATAGTCGGGCACAAGCCAAACCACATCCAGACAAGCGCAGCAGAACATTATAATACCTTAGAGTTAATAACAGCTGTCTGCTGCTCCTCTGATCTCTGCTGTAGTCCGCTCACACTCTTATTTTCCACACATCGGTTTTATTTGCTTCTCTTCCTGTAATATTTATATTTTCCACACGCACTTATCTGCTTTTTATCTCTGTGTCACTGATATGAATATTGGCCCTGATAAATCATGAATGTCTATATATATATATTACATTATGCTTGTTTAGGTTTTTATATAGTGATATCATAAAGGTGTCCTATAACAGTTTACCATTTTGCTTCTGCAGATAAAGCTCTGCAGCTGCTGTTCATACTAATGCAAAAGTGAATCTGTTTGTAAGTCTGTGCAGTAAAGGAAAGGCTTCATTCCAACTGTGCCATTTCAGTAAATATTCAGACTCAGCAGTTCTATTGAATCCCACTTGTGGCTGGGAATGATGGAGGAAAAAGGGATTAAAATGTTCATACAAGTTTGCAAAATATCTCTGCAGCATAACCCACTTCTTTCCCATCATGGTGAAACTGCATCTGCAGCCATTTTAATAACAAGTGAGAATTAAAACACACTTTCCTTTTGACTTTTCTAAACCAGGATGCTGAGAAAATGGAATTTCATGTGAAAAGTGATGTGATTTTGGAAATGCAGTATTTACCACACCTTTTACTAATAGCGAAGTCTGGTAGGAATGGTCAAACTGGTATGAAATGGATTTTTCTCCTCTCATCTTCTCTCTGCTAGCCTCTGGCTTTTTCCACTCTTTCACTTTTTCTCCACTTTAATCCTTTTTCTTCCTTTTTGTCGCATCTTTTTCTCTCCTTCACTCATCATTTTGTCGCGGTGGCGCTTTCACCAGGCTACCGAGAAGAAACTCGAAGTAATCTGTCACTCACTGCCTGTGAAGACCCATCTGTCCTCTGCTGGTGTGTATGTGGGAGGATTGTATATGTACCTGAAGGTTATCCATCTGCAGGCACCATGAATCACCATCGGTGGTGATTAGGAGATATTTATGAGGTCCTGCCTCGACACCTGGTATCCGCTGATAGAAATTCAGAAAGGATGGGGGCGGAGGGGGTAAAAGAATGACAGAAACAAATGGCAAAGAAGGTGGAGAAACAAATGAACCAAGCTTTCACACCTTTTTCCTACGGCCAGATTGCTTTTCAGGTTGGATGTTGTTGCCATGGTGATGGGGCATTGACGGTACAGTGGGAGCAGAGCAGTGTCCCAGTTGGCTGGGGGACCTCCTAACACTCTGAAGCAGAAGTGTGAATTCTGACAGGACGTGGCCTGGAAGCGCATTGTTGGAGTCTATTTTCACTTCAGTTTTCAGGTGTGGGTGTTTGAATGCATCTGAAATGTGATGAGATAAAGACTGTGAAATAAACCATGCCCATAAGAGAAATGTCTGTGTTTACAAAAAGTATTCACTTATGGCATCAGGGTAGAAACCCTCATGTTACATTTTTGGAGACAGAATGTCGTGTCTTGTTTATGGCAGGATCATTTTTAGTTTCTCCTATGAGGTTGTGGCGAATTTTGCTGGCTCTGAGGTGTGTAATTTTCTCAACTCTCAACAGAACTTTTATTTTCAATTTAAATGTATGTCAATATGGCCGACTTTAGAACTGTATGGTTTCTATGTGGCGAGCCTTTTGATTCAAACCTCCTTTTTTGCATTGATGCAGCTATGAAATTGAGCCATTTTAGTAAAACTTTACTAAAACAAATGAATTACAAGAAACTGTGTACTGTTCAGGGACCTTGCCTACCATCTATGATACTGCTGTTATTATTTTTTCTTTTGGGATCTCAAAATTAACCGAAACCTAACCTTCTGTATTGTTGCCGTGTTTATAATTTTGTTTACACCCTAAACATTTTGAACTTTATCTGGTCTGAGATCTCTAATGTGCCCACTGGGGAAATCCTGTGGTAACACACATTGTACTCAAGCAAGTATGTGGAGAATTCTTCTTATAATAAAGCTAGTTGCCTACATAAACGCGAGGTTAAAAAGCAAGTTTCTTGGCATAAGTTAAGAATAGCATTCCACCACTTCCCTACTAATGAATCTCCTGCTACTCACAGGCTATTGAGGTGGTATATTTTCTTTTTAAAGTACTAATATGCTCCATGGCCTCCCTCTGGCTAGATGTTCTAAAGTAAACCGTATACTGGCTCAACTTGACAGTCAAGAAGACAATAACATTGATCCAAACTGAAAATACCAATCAAACGCTGATACGTTGGTACAGTTGATATAGTAAAGCTCAAAAGAACATAATGTTTTATACAATTAAATTTTGATATTTTAGCTGCATTCTGTGATTTGATATGAATGGAAATGATCTTGTTAAATCAGCATGTAATATCTCTGTATCAGCTCCTGAATTAAAATTGCTTTGTGGCTAGAATAGTGGTACCAGCAAATATTGAGTCTTAATTCATCAAATCAATATAAAATTTTATTGTGATAAATCCTCATCAGGTGCTGGAACTATCTCTACTGTTGGGACATGTGAGACACTTCCTTTAAAAATTATTTTTCTGATTTTTATATTTGTACTCCTGTAGCGAAAAATTGTAGCCAGCAGTACTGAGTAAAGTCACATGTATTCAAACCATACAAGGCTTAGACCTCTTAGTCTTTTAAATCCTTTTACTATATCTTTCAGTCATTGCACTTCTGTCTACATCTATATCTCTTTTCCCAGATTCTGATGGGAAGAGTTGGACACTTGTTACTGTCTGAATGCAATCCTGAATCAATTTCCCACAAGTTTCCCTGCCAAGACACCATTGTGGTCAATAATAGATCTGACTGGCAGTCAAAAGATCCTGCTGCTATTGCCTGCTCTGCTTCTCTCAGGGTCTGACAGCTCATTCGGCCACGTTCAGCACACACACTAACCCATAGTCACACAGGGTCATAATTTCCTCTGCTGTTTATTTTAAGACAACTTACAGTCACTGCAAAAAAGAAGAAAGAAATCCAGACTGTAATTTAGAGCAGCCAGCATTAAGATATCGACTGAGAGAGAAGACCAGGCAGACAGAGAAAACACATCTACAGTATGTTACACAGTAATTCTATCCTTCATTTATCTCCAGCTCAGGCTCAGGCTAATACCATGTTCTCACAAATAAGCTCTTTGCTTCTCCTGAAAGACCCTGAAAAAAAATAAAATAACAGTAGCTGTATTGGTTCAGATCTCAAACTGGCTGCTGTGTTGTTATTGCGCTACCTTTGAGTTGCCGGCGTGTCTGTAAGCAGTATTCTCATTTCGTGTGGGTGTTGCTGGGAAATGAAAGTCTAAACAAAGAGGAAGAATTTTACAGAGACCACCCCTGTACGTTATGGATTTGTCCCCACATGTGAAAATATGGGAGATAAATTATGTTAACAGTAGCAGGTAGCGGCTGTGTTGAATTTGAACTCTACTGTAAAGTAGAGACAAACGTGAGAAAATTATTTAAAGTAGCTGTTTGAGGTTGTTAGCGATGGAAGTTTAACATGATTTTATTCAGCTNGTAGCGGCTGTGTTAAAGTTGAATTTGAACTCTACAGTAAAGTAGAGACAAACGTGGGAAAATTATTTAAAGTAACTGTGTGAGGTTGTTAGCAATGGAAGTTTAACATGATTTTATTCAGCTTCTTGCCAGGTATTAGAGGGAAATTTATTGCTTTTCAATGCTACAAAGCTGGAGGCAGTTCTCTTAGTTTGCTGGAGAAGGTTTGCTGATAATTTTGGATGTACAGTATTTTAAGGATTGGGCGCACAGGTGGAATCTTATTAGTTATCAATCAAAACTACCAAGTGGAAAAGAAACAACACCACAAAAGATTTCTAACAGAGGCATGGGCAGAGCTAACTAGCTAGCTAACANTAAGAAACAACACCAAAGATTTCTAACAGAGTCATGGGCAGAGCTAACTAGCTAGCTAACAAATATTTGTAGCTAGCTTTGGCCACAGCCTCCAGTACCTGTAGTTTTTTGTGGTTTCTTGAGTTAATGTTTGCTCTTTACAAAAGAGTTGATGCACATTGAGACAAAAACAAACACTGAACCCAAATCAGTTCTGAAGTGACACATATCACTTATGCGACTGGTGAGGATGTGAAGCTGTGTTGCATCACTATCACTGCCTAAAATAGCATAGAGATGCTGAACTTAAATATATCCAGCTTCGCAGAAATAAACAAGATTAGGGATGCTTCCAGCTAAAATAATTTTCCAAAGCACTGAGAATTATTTGACCATTCTTACCCCTACCCTTTGAATGTGATTGGTGTTGGCTAACAAGAAGTTGCTAGCATGACTTCCCGCTTAAGAGTGCTTCCACAAACCCTTCTCAGTCAAACCCTAGGTCATTTTGCCTGAAAATTGATTCGTTTGGGGAGGTGTAAATGTGCAACCAAACNGAAATTCTGATTTGTTTGGGAAAGTGTAAATGTGCAACCAAACTCTAATGTGCTCTGGACTACAACTTATATGCTGGAAAGAGAAATTGTCCTGGATTAATCAATAAATGTTGTCTTGTTTCTTGCCCTCATTCACCTCAGGCAAGGATTANATCCTGGATTATTCAATAAATGTATTGTTTCTTGTTAGTCCTATCTTTGTCTTGTATTGCCCTCATTCACCTCAGGCAAGGATTATAATACACTCAAAAGGTTTGGTTTATACAAATTCAAAAAACAACAATTCAGTGTGAAAGCAAACTG
>CM047997.1:10571406-10582403 GCA_026261665.1 Melanotaenia duboulayi | reverse complement strand
AAATTCAACAAACAACAATTCAGTGTGAAAGCAAACTGAGACCAGTTGTCCTAACCCAGCTTCTAACTGAACTGAACTGAAGGTCTAGTANCAGTTGCCCTAACCCAGCCTCTAACTGAACTGAACTGAAGGTCTAGTAGATTATTAGGCGTGAAAATGACCTTAATCTCCAGTGTTCAGTAGCCACAAAAGGCGTGTTTGTGAGGTTTTGCTCTGTCATGGCTTTTGTCTGCAGATAATGAAATGTCTAGTGGAAGTGATGCTTCATTGTAAGCACTGTCCATGAATTTGTAGTGAGTGACACCTTTTCAACATACCCTGAGTATGCAGTTTATGTAGCAACAAACAGTTTCTTCAGCCTTGTGATAATATTTTTCTTGTAGGAACTATAAACCTCAGGCTTCCCAAATTCCATTAAGCTTTGAAAACTTTCAGCAAAAGTGATGGGAAACAAGTCTTTAGCTATCACTTTTGAGATTATGTTTGCTATTTGTACTTAAAATCTAACATCAAGCTTTCTTCATCTGGTGAAAAAGCTAGCAATTAACTGCTGATTTGTGGATAGACCTTCTGTTGGATGCTTTGCTCTTAAATGCATAATCATGGTAGGCTCATGCTGGCTTTAACCCGGCAGACCTCATTTTCAATTATTGTCTTCAAGGGATTCAACTCACAACTTTTTACCGTTTTTTGTTGTTGGTTCTGCATGTTTATTGTACTGATTCTCCATTAGCATCAACTTTCACAGATGAGAATTGTGAACAGAAATAGTAGAACAGCATGATGAAGAAAGAATAGAGGATGAAGCCAAAAAGGTATAAGTTCATTTCATCTGGGTGCATAATGAGGAATTAATTATCCTAAATGTAAGCTGAAATAAAGGCAAAGTGGCAGATCACTGTTGAGGATGTGCTGACCTTTAAAATAACTAATAAAGAAGAAAATGACAACACACAATCCCATATGCACTGTGATATGAACTATTAAAAGACTTGCGCAACACAAACACACTAATCTGCACAAACACGCACTGTTGTGTGCATAAGAAAGATGGTGGGAATAAATAATATGACTCATTTTGCTTTCTTTTATAGTGTTGTGCTTGTTGCTGATACACACACAGATTTTAATGCATGGACACAAACATTTCCTAGCCCCAGTTACTTATTCAAATTAATGTTTTTTATGCATTGTAAATTACACAAATGTACAGAAATGCACACCCAGCCACTTTACACACTTGCAGACATACTTAAATTTCAAGCATAGACACGCCACTTTGACTATAACACACACACACACGTTTTAATCAATTTATACCTATTTTCAGCTCTTCAGTCGTACAGCACACCCTTAAAACCACTTAAAGTCTATTTACATCATCATCTTAATGCATGTTAATTTCAAACCTGATTTCCGTGTGTACATACACACAATATCTTTAGTCACATTGATTTGTAATGAGTGTGTGTTGGGTCTCTGCAGGCTTGAGCAGCAGACAGAAGCACACACTCCTCTACGTTCCCTGCTGATTAAGGCTTTTGTAATAACAGCCCGACGAGTGGCCAACTTGTTCGCACTTCAAAGCAGGCTGGCTGTGATTGGAGGAGGAGAGGAGCCACAGCGTTACACAAAAGCTGTCCTATGATGTCTCTCCAATCAGTCTGTCATCATCTTCTTCTTTTCCTCTCTTCCTTTTTTCTTTTGTTCCTCAGCCTAACATGCATTTATGGTCCAATCTTCTCTGACAGATGAAGGGATGGCAACAAGGAGTCAAACACATAATCCAAACAAAACTTTCCTTACCTACATTTTATATGATAATGGGGTTCATACAATTTTAAGTTCGTTAGTCCTTTTGGTCATACCGGTGTTTAAAATGTCAATACTGTGACCAAANTGTTAGTCCTTTTGTCCTTAGTGTTTAAAATGTCAATACTGTGACCAAAACAGACATTTAAAAATACAGAAACTTTATGTTTTGTCAAACATTGGAGACTTCAGCCACAGACCTTTGGCTCTATACAATCCAGAGAATGCAATTCCTTCAAATCATTTAAATGGTGCAGTGTTACCAACATTATTTACACATTTTTTCTGAACCTAAACACATCATTAATAACCCCCCCATGAATCCCATAAACCAATACAAGATGCACAAAACCCTGGGGAGCTCTTTATGTCCATGTACTCCTCTTGAGAGGAGTACATGGACAGTTTCAAGCTGAGGTATAGTGACTACTTGCATGAGGAAAAAACATTTTTGCAGTTCGCTCATGTTTAGTTAAAACAAAAACAAAACTGATTTGACAGACCCAGGAAATCTGCTCCAAGTTGAAATATGTACTAATTAACTTAGTTAAAGTAGCAATTCTAATTATGGAGTGCATAATATAATAGCAGTGCTTCATTACAGAGATCAATAAACCTCAGGCACCTTTCTAAGAAACAAGACAGGCGCAGACAAGGATATGCCGGCAGAGCAACTGCTGGAAAATGCTCATCAGTAGCAGCAGTTCAGCATCATCAGCCAGCAACATCTCACTGGGGTACATTGATCTGCTCCGTGATGGGAAGGAACAGTAACTTCCCCTGAAAAAGATAAATTTCTCTCACTCCGTCTCTGTTCTGCATGATAGATGCTTAACTCTTGTAGAACTGATGGCTCAAATTAATGATGCTGAATCCGTAGAGACAGCTCCAGGAAGGAGACGTGCCTGGTGGAATTTCCTCCTGGTGGTTTTATTATACATAGAATTTTTTGCAAATATTTTATTTTCTTAATTTTACTTCTTCGCTTTAGACCTTTTTAAAATGGATTTATTTAAAAAAAAAGCCAAAGGGGTGCTTGCAATACATCTGCAAGCCGTTGCATGACAAAACGTAAACAGAGGTAACAAAAGAAGTCAACAATTACTGCTGGTAATGCTATAAAGTAATCTGGTCTGAAAGCAGATATCAGCTCATTTCAGGTACTGCGACACAGAAATGTGATGTAAAACAACACCAGTCCTGCTGCAGGCATCAACGTCAGTTCTACAGTACTAATAGCCAGTTCCTGTCATGATCCAAGAGGGATGAGGTGATGAAATGAACCCAAATCCAGAACAACAGAGGAAATGAAGAGTGACATGAAAAACGATCCGACAAGAGTCATCTGAAAACCAAGATTCTAAACACACATGGACCAAATGACAAAATCAGCAGCAAGGGAGACAATCAGCTAAAGAAACCAGGTGTCACAATCAGGGAGCAGAAAGTAAAGAAGGCAGAACACGAAGGAATAAATTCAGAACTCCAAACAACAACAAAGGACTACAGACCAAGACTACAGTCGTAAAAAAACGATTGATGGGTTGTATCGGATATTCTGGCACTCTTCCCAGTTTTTGCCTGTGGAATGAAAATGCGTACATACCCATCCTGACCCAAACTTACTTGTTGGAAATGGGACTTACAGTATGTGTGTGAGTGTGTGTGTCAAGAGTGACTGCACTGTTTCTGCTAGCTGTGATCTCCTGAGCCTTTGCAGTCCAGGGCCAGAGAGCAGATAGATAGCATTGTGTGGGCAGTACCAAGCTTTGTGTCTCAAATGTCCTCAATCCACTGAGGAGGTCAGTGTTATAAAGCATGCTGTATTAAAATCCCTTGCTCTTCTCACAATCTTTATTATATTTCTTTCTTATACCTCTTTGTGCAACAAGCCTTTGGGATTTTACCTAAATCAGGCTCCCTTTCCTCTGTCTTAGCGCCTGCCTCAGACTCTGTTTTTTCCTTGGAAGATCCTAAGCTCCTGCTCTATATTTAGTCCCTCAGGCCAGATGTGGCTCTGGAGGGGGCTGTTCTGGCTCACAGCAGTCCTCACTGGGGCTCAGATCTCCCACAAAACCCTTAATTGGAGAGGCCGCACCCCAGAGATGAGCATGAATGAGATGCTGGCAGAGGCGGAGATAGAAAAGTCTGTATGTCTGGAAAAAAGGCTGAAAAGTAGATTTGAAAGAACAAGTGTGTAAATGGAAGGAAATTAAGACTGGGACAGAAAAGAAGGGATTGATCCCATAAAAGTAGCTCATTAGTTTTATGTAGAGAAATCTCATTCTCCTCTTCTGAATGGAACAAAAAACAGAGAGAAAAAAAAAGAGGAATGGCATACAAATGAGCAAGGTTTATTTACTAAAGGAAACACAAATACTCATTTAAATCCAGTTACCACTGGAGCTCATTACTCACTCAACTTCAAATTCAAGTCACAGTGTGGCTTCTGTGTCTGCACAGTCATCCAAACTTAAATGCTCTTTCTAAACCGCTGTATTCCTGTTAGGAACTTTTACTCCTTGTCAGCCAAAATGGTTTTATTACTGGTATACAGCTGGTAATAAAACCAGTTTCTAAGCTGGTTCTAGTAAAAAAAAAAACTGGTAAGATTTTCCACAGAGAGCTGCATCATTACATCACTTAAAATGTCTCTTCTAACACAATGCTGACCCATACAGTAACCAGTATTTATAAACCAGCATCTATAAACCTGTCACTGTAACACCTCCTTAACACCACAAGTTTTTTTTTTTTTTTTTTTTTTTTTGTAGAAAGTTGGTGCTAGCAAGGCATTTGTTTTTATAAGCTTACTTTGTCTGCATTTGTTTTGAACAGCTTTAGTTTCTCTGAGGTGGAATGGCCCATCCTTACACCCACATATCTTACCCACAGCTAAACAGATCATATTTCAGGGTGTTTAACTGTGTGTAGACACAAGCCAGAAACTCTTGTTGTAATTCTACACAACCCAGCTGACTCCCAGTTCGGTCCATAAATAGTTGCCAGCATGCCCATATTCAATCTTATATGGACCAAAATTTGAACTATCCTGTCCTAACAAGTCTCTGTAAATCAGAAATGTGCAGTTATTTCTTTGTGTGTACATTTAGAATGAAATCTACTCTCTGTGGGTTGATAACAAGCATTCTGGGAAGTGTAGGAAACAAGGAAAGCAGAAACAGATAGGTTGGATGAGGTCAAAGCAATAAAAAAAAAAGAAGCAAAGCAATGTGGGTATCATTAAAAAAGGAAAGAAAACGAGGTAATTACAGGATTCCATTACAGAAATAACTCCTGAAAACTGTCATCACAGAAATGTATGAGCACATGTACACAAGCGAGACAGCGGGTGGATTTTTCTTTTTATCCACTGTCCTTCAAATGAGGTCAAAATTTGGCGTGTTTACTAGACTAAATGACAGGTTAGAAATGAAAATAAAATCCATGTATCAGTCCGTGCACCAGCTGATTAACCAGTTTTGTAAAAAAAAATAAAAAAGAAAGAGAGAGGGAGCTTTGTGTACTATCAGACACTTGTTTTAATGCCAACGCTNCCTTTGTGTACTAGCTCTTAGCACGCTGTCACCAGCTGATTATCAGACACTTGTTTTAATGCCAACGCTGTGCCGCAAAAATATCTCGTAAATAAGATTTAATAATCATCAGAATCAGGTCAAACTCTTCACTTTACATTTAGTAAGCGAGTCAGACACAAACCCCTTTTTTCCTTCAGAACAGCCTCGGTTCTTGGTGGCAACAAGATTCAACAAGTTTTGGAAGTTCTCAGAGATTTTGCTCCATATTGGCATGATAGCATCACATGATCCATGATAAGAATCTCCCGTTCCACCACATCCCAAAGCTGCTCTACTGGAATGAGATCTGGTGACTGTGAAAGAACAGTGGACTCATTGTAATGTTCAAGAAAGCAGTTGGAGATGATTTGAGCTTTGTGACATGGTGCGTTATCCTGCTGGAAGTAGCCATCAGAAGATGATACACTGTGGTCATAAAGGCATGAGCATGGTCAGCAACAAC
This sequence comes from Melanotaenia duboulayi, assembly GCA_026261665.1. Lineage (NCBI taxonomy): Eukaryota > Metazoa > Chordata > Actinopteri > Atheriniformes > Melanotaeniidae > Melanotaenia > Melanotaenia duboulayi. The sequence continues at coordinate 10,576,550 of CM047997.1, read as the reverse complement.
GGTACGCTGTGGTGGTTAAATGATGCTCAATTAGTACTAACAGGCCCAAAATGTGCCAAGAAATTATCCCCCACACCATCACACCACCTCCAGTATGAACCATTAATACCTTGTAGAATGATAGACTATTGATTTATCTGAGAGAACATGTTCAAAACTTTTGCACTACTTATATTTTTACATGACTTTTAGAAAGAAGAACAAAAGAATAACTGTGATAGTCAGGCCATAATCTGGCTTTAAAATGCCTGTAAACACCTTAGCCCAAGCAATTCTACCTAAGCTCTCAAAGCTGGTCTAAAACACCCAGAACATGCACAACATACACTCAACCAGACTCGAATGAGACTAGACAAGCTATGATATGAGACTGCATATGTTTTAAGGTCACATATCTTTTCTATCTTTTTTTGTCAAACCAGTGATATTTTAGTGAATATTATCATAGCAGAATTCTGAATAAACAACCACTTAAGACTAGTCACTGACTCGCCGTCGCTCCAGTCATTTCTATACTGTCACTGCACTTTAATAAAACCCCCATTTTACAGCCGTAGTTTCATCTGACAAAACCTCCATTCAAGCAACTTAAAGACATCTGTGCAATGAAATTAGCTGCACTTACAGTATCTCACAGAAGTGAGTACACCCTTCACATTTTTTCTAATATTTCATTGTATCTTTTCATGGAACAACACTATAGAAAATAAACTTTGACATACAGAAAATCAGAGTTTAGTTTTTATAGTTTGGTGTCCTGTATGTCAAAGTTTCATTTCTATAGTGTTGTCCCATGAAAAGATATTAAGATATATTTGCAAAAATACATGGGGTGTACTCATATATGTGAGATACGTTAAGTACAGTATATAATAATGTCCCACAGAGAAAATTAAAGGCCAGAATGTCTTAAATTTTCAGTTAATACCTTTATTCATCTCATGTGTATCTCTAGTGCGACAAGGATGATGGTCCAGTTAAATGGCCAGGTTTAGACTGAATCATGTAACTATGCTGAGTGATATAAAAAGAATAAAAAAGACAGTCGGTTTTCAGGTTTGATGTAGAAGGGCTTTAACCTCCCTATTTTTGAAATGCGAGGAAATATTTTCACTGTTTTTTTTTTACACTACTCTCATTCCCAGCTGTTTTCTTTAACAAACAGAAAGCCTCCTCTAAAAACAGCAGCCTCAGAAGCTTTTCTTGGAGCTTTCTAGGTTTTAATCACCTTGTGCTATGCTATACCTCAAGCTGCCTCCTCCTCAGCAGTTGCAAACCAATCATTGCTGGGTGAGATAAAACGTGAAGATGCATTATTTGGTGAGTGTGGCAAGCATGTATTGATTACTGTGGCCAATTTGTGAGCTGTTTTATTTTATTTTTTTTTTACTGTTGAAATAATTTACTGTGTTGGAAACTAAGTTTTGATTTTTTTCCTTTTCTGCACCTCTGATCCCCTGCTTCTGGACTTCATACTTAAACTGCCTCTTAAAAGAATAAATATACTTGCTTTGATAATGTTTACCTTGCTGCTGCTCAGACCTTGCAGGAATGTAAAGCCTGTAGCTCAAAACAAGCAGAAATTAGATTAAATAAAAAGGGAACCGTGACAGACTCTGAAAGAGTCCTTCAGGTGACGTATGGAGAACAGGGAACTGCAATGTCAGAGAATAACTATGTACCAGCTTCTGTCAGCCGATTCTTCACCTGCAAGGTTGATATGGCGGCGCTGCTGGTTCCTGACAGGGAGAAATACTGTCATCTTGTGCACACACACCTCACACAAACGTGTGCTCTATGTCATCAGATATTTTACACCTGGCTTTTTCTGCTGACTTTGGCTTTCCGCTGCTCTCCTCTTACCCCCGTTTTCACATCTGAATGGCTGGCTTTGCCACACTTGGTAAATATATAATATTATTTATTTCCTTACCAGTTACAGCTTATGGGTTTCTTTTAGTTCTGTGGTTTTTGGTTTAATAAAGCTTTGAATCTACTTTGTGTTGCACTTTGTGTCAGCTACACATCCAACTTGAATGGACATGATTCGACCTGAAGAGCAAACCTACTCACACACTGTGCAAACAGTTCATGACCACTGAAAAACTTTGGCTGGGGTGAATACGGGGCTTGTATGATTGTATGAAGTATGATTGAAGCCCATTATCCCCTTTGTTGGTATATCAGATTGTCCCTGCTGAGTCTTTTTTCAGGCTGTCATCATCTTGGATTTTTAGTGGGTGGTGTACTAAACAAAAGGATTTTGATTTGTCACTGCTAAAGTTGGTAACAGCTGTGGTTTTGACAAAAGTGGCTTCTTCTACAGAATAGTTATATTTGGTATCTTCTTCCCTCAACAACACTCTAGACTGGACAGATGCTTAAAATTTGATCCTAAGCCTCTTTTACCCAAGCCACACAATGACCCTGCTAACAGTTAAAAACTGTTGCCATTTCAGTTTCTTTGACCTCTTGTCTGACAGATGGCTTTAACTCGTGCACCGCGTCAGCGCACCGCGGGAGGCTTCCTAGAGACAATGCACCGCACCACAGGGTGCAGGTCATAAATACAGCAGCTCTATGGCTTGACCTGAGGGGTGTGAGTGTGTTCAGCTTGGAAATAAGCTTGGAAAACTAAGCACAGGCTTATTAAATGCAAATTACCTGTGTAGGTCCATCAGAAACAATGGAGACTTGGCAAGAATTTGGTCTGACAAAGACACGATGATTATTTACTATTGTTTTGTGGCTTTGTATTTCCGTGACTTATTAGGATCCGGTTTTATCAGACTACTCAGTTTGCATTGTAGTCCAACTAAAATACATGGTTTGCACAAAGCATAACAGTTCCTTCTAAATGACTCTAAAACTTGTTGTACACTGAAATGGGTCAGTATTTAAGGGTCTTTCAGTTTATCTATCTAGTAGTACCTACTCAGCTCGATTCAACTTGTTTTTTTTAGGGTTTTCCTTTAGGTATTAACACGTGGTACCAGATACTTTTTAGCACCATCTCAGCCAGTGTTCCAAGGGAGCTGAGTCAAGCTAAAAGTGTGAAGTCTACCGACTGCAGGCCACTAATTGGCCAGGGAATGACGTCCCCAAACATGGGAGCAACTTCTTCACACAAAAAAAACCCAGCTGCCTTTTTTCTTTTACCTTAAGACTGAAAAATACGACATAATGTTAAGGTAAGTTGATTAGAGCAAAGTAGGTACTAGTGGAAAAGAGGCTGTAATTTTGCTTTTTTGGTTTACACACCACGTTTTCATCGACTATCAATCACAGCAGGTGGTTTTCGACGGCAAGAAAAACAACATTAAACTGAGCTAGGCTGCAGTAATTCATGAACCTTCAGTATAAAACAAGCTTAAAGCAGAATGAATGTACAACAAATCCAAATAGATGCTCATATTCCTACATGGTCGTTGGTAATAAACAAAGCTGACTGCTGTTTTTTTTTGCTCAACTCGGTATCTCGGCTGTGATACGTGACTTGAACACTGTCTAGTTTTGACTGTTAACACGCCCCATTATGTGCTGCTTTCTTTAGAGGTCGTATAGGAAGAATTTAATTTGTAAATGCAGAGCTGGGGTCATCCTCTCAGCTCATTATTTCATTTAGGGTAATTTGCACTATACAACCCTTTGTGTGTGTGCATGTGTGTATATGTGTGTCTGTTAACCTTATATGGTACAAAGTGCTTATCTCAGATTATCAACAGTCCAGCTAAGCTGTTGTTCTCGAGTCAGAGCTCATAGGGGCATTAACCAGCATGATTATTTAATTATCCTGTAATTAATGTGTCTAATGAGCCACATAAAGACAAAATAGGAGGTCAGATGTCACAGATCAGCTTGCAGATCAGCTTTTCGTACCGAGTGTGTGTGTCATCTGTAGAGCTTTATATATACACTGGCATAATGAAACGCATTGGGAGTCTGAACACTGATGGTAGCTACATAAAGACAACCTATACAAACTCAAGTTTCTTTACACGCTCAAAGCAATTTCACATGATCCGAGTTAATGAATGCATGAATTATTCTGAATCACACTTAATCTTTTACAGCATTGCGTTCACCAAGAAGCATTGCAGGAACTAAAGCAGGTCTAATTGTGACAATAACAGCTGACACCATCCTATAATCTCAAAGTTTTTAATGTGCTTTAGAGGTTTATAAGCAGACTGGTGTCAGATGTCCCAAAGTTTAGGTGATAAAATACAAAATAATAAAGTCAGTTTATATGATGTAATAGTGGCATCAGGGTAGACATGTAGCAGAGCTGAACTGTCTCTCTTTACTGCCTCTTACTGTTGTGGAAAGTGCTGAGTATTTCAGATGAAATAGACCATTTAAAAACATAACAGTGCTAAAAACTGATGGGCATAAAAAAAGCTGGAAGAATTTCAGAACAGGCTGAAATAACAACGTGTAAAACTGAGATGATAAAAGCAGCTTTGCATGTGTGTGTGTCTACACCACAGCGGGGTGCATTGTGCTGCAGGGAAGCAAACTCAGATCAAGACAGGCAGCTACAATCCAGCAGTGATGGATGTTAAGTGCAGGCACTTAAAGACCTGGAAAGTGTGAGTAACAACCTAAAAAAACCTGAAGCACAGCTGTGGACCCAAGAGGATGCACTCTTAATTAAAGTGAAATTGTAGTAAATTAATAAATAAATCAGTTTTGACCTGTGGGTGCTGTTACTGAAGACACCAATGTTATGAATATTCAAATCAACCCTTGGAAACATGACTGAACCTAGGAATTTCATTCAAAGGGGAACTCTTAGTGTTGTTAATGCTGCACCGATCATTATTTGAATGTAAATGTTTTAAATTTAGTGACAAACTGTTTTCTGTAGATTTGGCTGGCTCCAAAACAAAGCAAATCCCCGTAGANTTTTATGTTTTATGTAGATTTCCCATCATCTCAGAGACAAATAGCTCAATGATTTGGTTAAAGTTCAGCCATGCTCTTCAAGCTTTTTTCAAGCAGATTCTGGATGGTTGTTTGGGTGGGCACCAAGCGGCAACCTCCGGCGGTGAAATATGAAGACTATGCGGAAGTGCAAAAAATTGCAATTCATCCCTCATCCAAAAGAATGGCAAACAAAGCAAATCCCCGTAGACTCCCAT
>CM047997.1:10518061-10545980 GCA_026261665.1 Melanotaenia duboulayi | reverse complement strand
AATTTCTGAATAATATGTGCAACTGTTTTTCTTTCATTAACCGAAGGGTACCAACAATTTTTTTCCACGTGTGTATCTGCTCAACAAATACAATTTATTAGGGAGTTGGCTATAATGTCCNAGTTGTTCTTTCATTAACCAACAAATTTTTCCATGCTGCTCAACAAATATAATTTATTAGGGAGTTGGCTATAATGTCCTATCCTTTTAATTCAGATCAGAAATTGGGTGTTTGAAGCTACATCCCATGACTTTTAACTCTAGATAGTAACAGTCAAATTAATCAGCTAAAGGCTGATTAAAGATGCTCATCTTCTGGCATTACGGCATCATAGGAATGTTCTGTATCTGCAGAGATATATTCAATAAAAACAGAAAATGATAAATAAAAATAAAATAAAAATTATCTAGTGTCATTAATGTAACTGGCTGTTTTTGGCAGCCTTTGTCATTTTGTTGTTATGGTCTGCAGACATGAAATACACAGATTTCACTTTATCAAGTAGGACGCCAGAAACTGTGGAGGATTTTTTTAATTTATTCTTTCGTTCATTCATGATTGCATCCATTTTCCCCTTTCATCCAATTCAGGGTCATGGGTTGCTGGACATTTCCACTTATTTCATTTTATGTCACCTGCACTTATCTTAACCAGACAGGTTAACACCTGCCTTATTAGCATACAGCAAAGAAATGTAGAACTTAATTAAATTGAAAGATAGATAAATAAATGTGGGAAAAAATAAATGTTTGAATGACTCAAAATAAGTGTAGACCTATGAATCATGAGGGGAAAAAATGTAAAAACCTAAACCTAAAGGTTTAGCTTAAACCTAGAGCACAAATAAATACAAATGAAATAAATCAATAAATAAATAATAATAATACCAATCAATATTTTATTATGCCCAATTGGGAAATTAGGCTCTACATTTTATCCATCTCTAGTAGGTTTTTACTAGAGAGCAGTGGGCCGCCAAATTTTGGTGCCCAGGGAGTAATTGGGGTGATTTAGGACCCTGCTCTGGAGCCTTATGTGGTCCACTGCTGTTGCCAGCCCAGGGACTTTAACCCAGGTTTTCCAGACCCAAATAAAAGAGAGAAAATAAAAGTATAATTCTAGTCAAACGTAAATAAATTATATGATAACGAGAAAATCTAGAAACAAATTAAATGAACTGATAAATGTAGAAATATGTCCAAACAGAAACAATTGCAAAACTATACAATTTATTCTAATATCCATTTATAATTATGATGTTCTTTGGTCCTCCCTTAACTACACAGTTCATTTGTTTGTTTGTTTTTTTATTTTTTTTTTTTATTTATTTATTTTTATTTATTTATTTTTTATTTTTTTTATTTTTTTAATTTTTTTTTCTATTTGTTGATGTGTTGTCATAATAGCCTTTGCAAAGAAAATCATGACAGAGTTTTTGCCTTTTGTAGTAGTAAACATCAGTGTTTTAGAAATAAAAGTGTTAGGAGTGTTAGTCACGTAACAGAGACAGGTAATTTATGTGCTTCGTAAATTAATGTAATCATTAAAGAGAGGAATGTGCCCAAGTGTCTCTGCCAGTAGATAATACCCGTCTGACTTGTTTCACCAACAGCAGATATCCTGCTAACCACACAATCCCTTTAATTGGGTGTTTGTTTCCCTTCCTGCCCTCACCCAGGCACCCTGGGCCAGATTATGCAGCAACACAGCAGAAACTGGCACCAGCTTGAAATAAACACTGCACCTTTCACCCACAGCAAAGAAGCCCAAACGGATGTCTGAGTGTCGCTCCGCTATAAAACCATCAGAGCAGAGCGTACATCGTGGGCGTGGGTTTCTGGATGTTTGCGCAGGAAGCCGAATAAGTCATTCAGGGTTTAAAGATGAAGGGATTTAGATGAGGAGGCTTTACTCTTTTTTGTTTTTATCTCTGGAGGCATACAAACAAAGAAGAAGAAAGACAGAAAAAAGAGAGAGACAAAGGGATTTAGAGGAGACAAGCGCTCTGCTTTGCTCCTGAGAAGATAAATCCGAGGAAAGAGGCGCTTTGGTACAGAAGGCCAATGAGAACTTGATTTAGTATTTTTTACTATATATAAATGAAATTGTTTCATCCTATTGCAAGCTTGCTTACTGGAAATAAAGTAATCAGATACTTTATAGAACTACACAAAACAGATTAAATAAAAAACTGCATTTCATCCCCATCTCTTTCCATCAGGCATTAGACCTCCTGCAACACACTTGAGTCATATTAATGGGTCATCTTAAACTTAAATCAAGTGTGTTGCAGCAGGGAAACATCTAAAACCTGCAAGACAGTGGGCCAAGAGGATGCAGGGAAGATTTATGTTTCAGATTAACATGCATCATTGTGGATGCATATCACCATACCTCAACCGGTGAAAAAGGAAAATTATATTTCCATCACCTGATTTTGAAATGTTGAAGATTTACTTTGCCCCAAGCCACTAAGTCTTCAATTATACAAAAACTAAGTCAGAGCTCCGTTTATTTGTCAGAAAACTGGTATCTTCAGTTACTAAATGGAAACAAAATGTTTGGAAAAGACATGGTGCAACACAGTCGTAAACACTCCCTCATCCTAACTTTTTAAAAACATATCCCTCCCATCAGAGCACATAGGTTTCTGCATTTTAAATTTAGTTTCTTTATTACTTTTTCCAGTTATTTCTAGATCCGTTGTCTTTTATTCGTGCCAGTTTTCTCTGTGGAATGCAGTAAAAAATCTTATCTTTATGAGGTTATAATTCAAATAAATCCTGGCTCATAACCTTTTAAAAGCCTAGAAGACTTTGAGAACAGATGGTGCTAAAACTTTAGCAAATAAGTCAATTTGGCAACCTTGCCTGAACTGCCTGGACTAAAACCTCTCATAATTTGCTCTGCTTCACTTTATCAGAGTTGACCTTTGCAGAGACATGTTCACATTTTGAACGATGATTTCACAGAGGTATAAAGCCACAGCTGGATTATTTAAAAGGGATATTAATATATGTCCTAAAATTGATTGTTTTTTTTTATTTATTTTTTTTTTTTTAGGCAAGCCTGAAACTTTTTTCATTTATGCTGTGTGCCGTCTTCATTTACTCAAAGGGTTTAAAGTGTACAGTTTGTGGCACACAATTATTTTTGTTATACCTTTATCAACAGGTTTCATTTGATACTGGAAAACATACTAGACCACAGGTGTTAAACTATGGTCCTCATCCTGCTCCAACACACTTGATTCCAATCAAATGGATCCAACAGCTTCTTGTCAACTTCTTCATAATTTCAGTCAAGTGTGTTGGAGCAGGGGAAAAACAAACCTGAAGGATAGCAGCCCTTGAGGACACCAGTGTACTAGACTATATCCATACTTGCAAAATCCATTAATGGATGCATGTTTTTCAAAGCTTTGCAGTTGCCAAACAGAGCACAATTCCCTAGAAGTGAAGCCTGAACAAAATATTTTTTGTTGCCATTTCAGACAGTTTTTACCGTTTTACTATTTTACCTTCCACAAAATCCCATGGTGTCAAAAATCATGTCAAAACTGGCTTGAAATGTTGAATTTGTGGAATTTTAAAATGGAAAATGTGCAAGGATCCTTTTTTAAGGTCCCATGGCCCTCCCTACGGTTTACACTGTACTTTTTAAAACTGCAGTACAGCTGTGCCTAAGCTATATGACGGTTTTCTTTCCTTCTCCTGTTTGATTTTTGCTCCCTCAGGGGTAAAAACACAGCTTGCAGAGAGAAAACAGGCTCATGAGAGAAGAGAGACACTTTGATGACTCTTGAGGGAAAGTCAGAGCAGTCTGTCATTATCTTGTCTGTTTTACTGTAATTATACCCCCACTTTGTCTCTTTGAGATGCACTTGAACACACACACAATCGCACACGGTGATTTCTATGTCCCTATGGGGACACTCCACTCTCCAGCCCCCTGCCTTAACGTTTGACGTCACAACTAAAACATATAATACTAACTCTAAACCAAGTTGTAAACCTCAAAAATCAGCTTGTTCCTGCAATTTGGTCCCCATGGTTACAGGAAGCCCCATTAATATTAATGTCTTGTCAGGTTTTGGTCCCCATCATGATATAAATGCACACACACTGAGACACAGCGGTCTCTGGAACAGAATGTATTGTGCATAAAGAATTTGGACAAACAGCCACAGCAGCACACAAATCCTTATTTAAACAGTAAACATGCATTCCAGGTGGACTGAAATGCATCACATCATCACTATGTATCAGGGATTTAGTAGTGAATCTAAATGCAGACTCTGATGCAGAATGATGGTCTAGATCACAATGTATAATGGGGAATAAGGCGTGGGGCTGGCGTTAAGGCAGGACGTGAGAGACAGAGAACAGCCCAGAGGGTTTGGGTGATGGATGGAATCTGACACAGGTGAGCAGAGTTCAATGAGGAGGCTGGCAGAACTCAGGCAAAAGCGTACAAGCTGGAATAAGACTGATTAAAAAATGAGGCTATGACCTGGTGGCGATATAAGTCTGGCTGGTTAGGCAGCACAGGTGGAGGTAGATTCTAGCACATGAGTACTGCAAATTTAATTAGAGGGGATGGGAAGACAAGAGCTTTCTGTGGGAGGCATCAGCAGCAGTGGGCAGAACATTCAGTGGCACTTAAATTTAAGGATTGTTGGCCACGACATGTTGATATTGGCAAATTTTGCTTGCTTGTGAATAATTTCAGGTTTATTCAGAATCATCAAACCATGTTAAGAAAGGATGACGTTTACAGCTTTACTTAAAACTCTGCAAGTTATTTCTATTATTGGAGTGGATCTATCTTTTCATGGTGTGAAGTTTATGAACTATAAATCAATTCCTTTACTAAAGCAACTTTATAATCATAAAAACTCACAGACCACTTTATTATTATTTACATCTGGCAAGTACCAGGTTGGACCCCCTTTTACCCTCAGGACAGCTTTAATTCTTCACAGCACAGATTCAACAAGGTGTCGGAAACAGAGGTTTTCTCCATATCGACAAGACACACACAGTTGCTTCAGATTTGTTGGCTGCATCCATGATTACAATCTCCCGCCTTCCACATCCCACAGCTGCTCTATTAGATTGAGATGTGGTGACTGTGGAGGCCATTGGAGTACAGTGAATTCATTTGTCATGTTCGAGACAGCAGATGATTTGAGCTTTGTGACATGGTGCATTATCCTGCTGGAAGTGAGCGGTTCCCAACAGCTTTGGCCAAAAGTGGCCTGACTGGCCTGCTTGTAAAATAAATAATTCCACCACATCCCAAAGGTGCTCTATTGGATTGAAATCTGGGCTCAGCTGTTGCCAGACAACTGCTGCTTGATATTTTCTCTTTTTCAGACCATTCTCTGTAAACCCTGGAGATGGTTGTGTGTGAAAATCCCAGCAGATCAGCAGTTTCTGAAATACTGAAACCAACAACCATGCCACGTTCAAAGTCACTTTAATCCCCATTTTACTAGTCTGATGCTCAGTTTGAACTCCAGCAAGTCACCTTGACCATGTCTACAGACCAAAATGCTGCCAATAGGAACCATTTGTTGCAATTTCCTCAAGTACAAAACAGAAACAGGCCAAAAATATGAAACTCAAACGAACAGACCCAAGCTGAAATCTTCCAATTGCTTTAGATTTTACTATCATATCGCGTCTCAGAAGGTCTTGAGTGTGCATTACTGTCTGAACGAAGGGGTCAAATCTGAAATGCAAGCGGCTAACTTTCCCTTCGGAGGGAGGCATGCTTAGCATTGGCCATTGCAACTTTACTGTTAATGTGGGGAACGGAGGGCCTTGCTAACCCAGGTGTCCAATATCAAGGTTATTAACTTGAAATGGTCAAAGCACAGAGTACACTGACCTCAGCTTATTCTAGGTTTGTGATGTATGTGGTCTGACTATATAAAAAGAAAAAAAATCCCTTTCAGCAGAATAGTTATTCTTTATGGGATGTGTTGCTATTTGAGTAGAATAAAGTCAGAGCATTAAGGAGGCTTGGTAGAAAAGCACCTGGTAAGTTAAATAATAAGGAAAGATTTCTGACCTTTCCTAAAAGCAAAGATTTCAGATTTAGCCAATTATCACATTCATGTTTGTAATATTACCCAGCTCAGGGAATTGATTAAGAACTGACTAGAAGCCTTGTACGCATGTGTGTTTGTGGGTTTGTGCTTTTAGTTCCTGGCATGTACACTGTGTTCATTCACTGCCTCATTGCTTATGTAACAGCATCGGTACAAATATCACGAATCAGTAGATACACTGTTTTAGCATTTTTATATTTACTGTTTTTCTTCGAGGTTCAAGGGTGTTTAGAGGGTAGAGGGGAAGTTTTGCAGCTGACATTTCCAGATAAACTTGCTGAAGTTAAATGAATGTGGAAGGGTTTGGGGAGTTGGTGCTGCATCAGATGAGTTTAATCATCACTTTTCAATTAGAGCAGATGATGTTCATGTTGTTAAGGATCGTGGCAGCAGATGATGATAAGACCCAAATGCAGGACTCACAGGTGGAAGTATGAAGATGATGATTTAGGAAGGATGTACAAAATTAAAAAAAAAAAAAAGAAAATCTCATGAGAACCCAGGACTGACACAGCTCAACGTAACACAACAGACACAAAAACCACTAACACAACAAACAGAGATACAGAGGGACTAATTAAAAAACGAGAAGCAGTTGTGACAATTAGGAACCAAAATCATTAATTAATTAATATTAAATTAGAGTTTTAAATCAATTATACTAGACCCTATGTTCTATCACACAAAACAGTCTTGCATGAAGTGGACAAAATTTGACATTTAAAAACTTATGAAAAAGTATTCCAGCATTATTCTACTTCTTGCAATAAATGTAAATAAACTGAATAATACCTAAAATAAATAATTAAAATGATCTTTTAATAAAATTAAAATAAAATAGATTTAAATTAAGTTTAATAAGTAATTTTTAGTAGTTTTCATATTTATTTTTTGTGGTCTCTAATCAAGGTATTTACAACAAAACTCTTTATTTGAAGGGACTCTGGTCAAACTGCTTTTTACCATGTATGATATTTTTTTATGTTGCATGAATTTAAAGCAGGATGTTTCTCAACATGTTATTCTTCATTTCTCTAGAAAAAAACCTAAGTAAAGAAACGTTTCCTCCGACCTTTTCCGTGTTGCAGTGGGTGTAGGCAGTATTTTTTGTCCTAGTCTGTCTCCGCTGGGCCGAATTCTCATAAATGACATAATGGAAAGTTAAATGTGCTGCTGGTTCCCAGTGGGAATAATGAATTTGCCTCATAAACTTTTAGCATTGTTAAAGTTTTACAGCACGGCCTCACCTTGTTGCTTTTTACAGAGTCTCAGGTGAAGTATGACGCAGCTGAATATCAGATGTGTGTTTGGTACGGCCGTGATACACTGGCAGCTTTATTCGTGCCTGCTTTATGAATGCCAGTCTGTGAGCAGAGAGACAGACTGCCTTTAGAGCTCAGTGTGTCAGAAAGAAAGGTGCTTTGATGAATCCTATTGATCTTTGTTCAGCTGACTTCACAGCTCGTCAGCAGAGCTGATCCACAAACACAAGACAAGCCGTGCAAACTGATCAGGTTTTCAGAAATGCTGAAAAAGCATTTAAAAACATCCCCAGAATGAAACTAAAGTCAGAGTAAATTGTATTACAGCACCTTGCCTTCACCCAATTCAGTCTTGAGTGAGATAAATATTCTAAGAGTCATTCCTCTAAACTAGATCATGCTGCTAAGTCGTCAGTAGATAGGAGAGGCAGCACCAGAAAAGCTTTTGAAAATAAACAGTCCAGCACAATAAACTGAGGAAATATCTAAAGAGCAGCTCTTACTGTTGCAGCGAATATATCGCAATAAAGAGGCAGCATTTGTTTCTCGGAGTGAAAGCTGTTTCAGACAGCTCATCTAAACAAAGCACTTGGATGCTCTGCAGAATCCCTGCGCTACATATCACACAATGCATTAGCATCTCATTTTCTACCGAACAGTATTTAAAAAGTATTTTTCGGAGGTTCTGAGGAATATATTATCATCAGAAAGCTGTTTGCATGGTAATTCAAAGTGAGAATGTAAGATTTTGCAAATGTGTCGTAGGAAGATATACTTAGGGGTCCTAATTTTTTAATTTAATAATAATTTCAACACAGTCTAACTGCTGGAGCTAGCCTGGAGCAAATGTTTGCCTTTAAAGTGAATACTGTATGCATCCTGTGGCCTTTATACCACAAGCTCTTTTCCTTTGAAAATGCAAGATTACTCTTGCATTCATTGCCACTCATGCGGACATCCTTTGAAACCATATAAATATAAACTGTTTATTTCCTGCATCTTAAATCTGGCATCCAATAGGGCACTGAACTCCTGTATAAAAAGAGTTCAAATGAAATGCAACTAAAATAGTGAGTCAGTTTGGGTAAATGGTTTTCCATCCAACTAAATTTGAATTAATCAGATGGAAATTTAAATGATATGGCTTTAATTTTGGACTTTAAGGCTACAAGAAATCTAGTAGTTATTTTTTGGGGGGATTTATATAAAGTGTGTAGGATGCATAATGCAGATTTAAAACTTAAGCTCTCTTCTTTTTATCTGTGTGATCACTTCCTGGCTTCCTTCTTTTATCTGTGTGCCTTTGCAACCATCAGTGGATAAGGGGGAAGCTATTAATTATCACCACTGCAACAGCTCAACACTGACCCTTAGATCATATTTCAAACTCGCCGTAACTTTCAGAGAGAATAATGCAGCAGAAGTGTGGAAAGAAAGACTTCAAATATGCAATGCAACCTTGGATTTTCCATCGCTTCCATGCATATTTTTATTATGTATATATATTTTTAACCAACAAACGCATGGGGACGTTGGTGACCTGAAAAAGACGGTCGCCGTGGATCTGAAATTGGCTTGTTTTGAACTTCTCTGGAGGTTTGAAGATAAGAAAGTGGAGACTTTCCTGTTTGCATATGGAATGCTGACAGTGACTTTCATGGTGCGACGAGGTTTAAATGTACGCGCAAGGATTTTCTGTCCTGCTCATTTATTTTGAATTTACTCCCAGTTTTGATGAAGTTTGCCAGAGAGAACGGATGCAAATGTGAACAGAGAAAGCAGCATCTTTGACACACACACGGGCAACTTTGCATCTAAATCAATATATAGTGTCTGTCTCCTGTAACACTAAGTAATTCATCATATAGCGCAGTTGCAGAGGGAATCTGCTGAGCTGAAGGTTTGAGGTCCCGGTGGAGCCTCGAAGCAATTGAAAGGGATCAGGCTAAATTGACCGTATTATATGAAGTTGCTAACTATCCCTAAAAGCTGTGGTTTATGACTTGCTGGCTCTTATCCATTGCTGACCCATCAGTCCATGTGAACAGAGAACTATGGAGAGAAATGTGCATTCAAAGAGCAAGTAATGGTTTCTGTTTTCCCTTGGGAACAGCTTGACATGGCCAGAGGTCAGCAACCTCCATCTCTGCTGTATCGACATATCAACTCTCTCATCTTATGCCTTCTGTCTCCCTCCCATCTTCATCTTCAAAAACTGCCAGAGAGACTTGATTGAGCTCCTTGATGAGGAGATAAAAATCACAGAAAGTGATCTTGTGGAAAGAAGAGAGATAAAGGGGGAGGAAAACAGACGCAGAGCAGGAGATGACAAAACCCCCCGTTGTGTCTTTTCTTCCCAATGTTAAAAACAACTTTCACAGTAAAATGGAAGGCTGCACATCTGTGTGAATAATAGCTTGATGTCTTAGAGGATTTTCATCAACACAAAGCTGCCATTTGTTCCAAGATTTTCTGCCATCGTGGGCTCTGATTATCTTTTTTTTTATGTTGGCATGAATAGAGAAGAGTGACATACATTTGAAGAGCAAAGAAATGAAAGACATGTAAAAATTTGTGTCTTAATTCATCATGCTTTCTCAGTTTTCCCTTCATTTTCTCTAAAGCAGGAGTAACAGCACGGAGATGTGAATAAAATAAAATAAATCCACATTAACAGGGACAAGTTTCTACATTTTTTTTAGTTAATTTTTGTGGAAACATGGTTACATTTTTTTGCATGACAGTTATAGATGATGCATAAGTTTGAGAAGTCTTTTGAGAGTTACCAAAACTTGACCACAGACAAGAGGGGCACTGATCAAAGAGGTAATAAAGAGGTCAAAAAGGTTATGTTGAGGAAGCTGCAAAGTTTCACAGATACCTTTGAAATATGATTTTTTATGTGAAACTGCAAAGTGAATATCTGCAAAAGTAAAAAAGGTGTGAAAAAAAGAAGGAAAAATGGACTACATATCTCCATAAATAAACCACAGCAGTAGCAACATTATGCTACGGTAATGTTTTCCTTCAAAAGGGCCTGGGTAAATGGTCTAGTGAAGAAATGATGGATGGGGCTGAATGTAACCTGCTTCAGATTTCCAAAAAATTGAAAAAGGAACATTTGCATAAAAATAAAATTATGGCATGTTATAGACTGCTGTGCACCAGTGGGAGGCCCTCCACTGGTGCACAGCCAAAACTCTGATCCAAACTTATGCACAACTCCAGTCGAGTTTATATCTTCTTGTTTGTTATCAACAATTTTATTGATTTATTTTTAATTGGCTTGCAAAATGTTAATCTTTTGATCACAAATCCTAGAATAATCCAGTTTAATTGAGGTTTTTTTTAAAAAAAGGCAACAAAATAGGAAAATTGCCAGGAATTATAGTGTTTGCCATGTCCTGATGATGTTTAGTGTATGATAGATCTACTATACACAATGTGAACATTCACTTTTGAGATAAGTGATTAAAAATACCATGCTGTTGGATCTTTGTGTGTATTTTATTTTTGAAACCCTTCGATCTTTCGTAACCACTGGTGTCCAAAGTCTCAAGAGCCGCTGTCCTGCAGGTTTTGGATGTTTCCTGCTGCAGCACATGTTAATAAGTTTAATGGGTCAACATGTTTGGGCATCACTTTTGAGGAGAGCCATTTAATTTGAATCAGGTGTGGTTCAACATCTAAAACCTGCACGATTGCAGCCCTCAAAGACCAGCGCTGGAAACCCCTGGTAAAGACACCACTTTGTTAATATTATGCATTTGCATTGCTCTTCATGCCGACTGCATTAAGTCTGAGTTACAGTTGTGAATATTTAATTTTCAGACTCATCACCTTTCGTTATTTACTTCTAAATTTATAGTTTCAATTACATTTAAGCAGAAACCATAAATCAGTTTCAGGCATTTAACTTTAATCCATGTAGGGCACAAGACAAATTGTTTGAAAATTAGAAGAGGTGCCACTTTTCCACAGATCCCAGAATTCTGTTTGTCTTTTTGTTTGAACAGAAAACTTATTACCTTATAAACTGATAAGAACTCATCTAAAGTCCTACAATACATTTTTTTTATGAACAAGAATTTTAAATAAAAGAAAAGGTAACATGCAACATTTCTGCCACGATCCATGGGAACAAGGTGGAAGACTCAAATACTGGACCAAGAGGCAGGCAGGATCCCTTAACTGGAACTAAGGATGCTGTAAAGTCAGACTTGGCAGGACTGGACTAAAGGCTAGACTGCGGCAAAAACACAGCTGACTGAGCAACTGAATGACAAACAATGATCTGGCAAAGCTTAAAGGAAACCAGGCAGAAGATATTCAGAGGAAATAACGACAAACGAGGAGCAGGTGCGGCAATTAGGAACCAGGTGCAACAAGAGCTGCATAAACACATTAGTCAGTAGTAAAAAAACACAAAGAACTCTAAAGAAAATCTCAAGAGGACAAAAAACTCATTCATACTTTTAGGAAAAGCACATTATTTTTTTGTTTTTATTGTGCTGCTTGTTAAAGTTACAGATTAAGGCTGGTGGAAAATCTGCTGGACACATTCAGCCTTCTGAATCAGCTCTATTCTTTGATGAATCTGAATTAGATTGAAAGCTCTGCGTAATTACACGCTAGATACGTTTACATGGACGATTTTCTGCCACAGTCCCGTTCAGCCTTGCCATTTTTCAAGTCTTCCCTGAAACCCATTACGTCACGTAACCCCCACGTGGTTCAAGCATGTGCAGAAGCACCATGCACCACAGAACAAGTGTACACATGGTTGTTTTTTTCCTGCTGATCCGATGGTGAAAAGGTTTAAAGCATCCTTCTCAATCAGATTGAAAATGCTTTCCATTCAAGGCTGATTGGAAATTGTTCCATGTAAATGCAGCTGCTGACATCTCTTTTGAATACACTCTAATCTGGTATAATTATTTGGTTCTGGTTGGAATAATTTTCATTGAAATGCCCAAACACTCTTTACAATACTCAAAATCACCTTGAGATATTCAGGATATTCATGAGAATGAATCTGCATTCAGTACCAGAACTGGGTCAGTTAGGAATCGTATGAAAACGGTTTAAGAATATAAAGATGGGATTTCACCTCCATATGAAACATGTCTGTTGTGTTTGACTGGTTCATTTGTTTCCTCTTAGTTACAGCATTTCCATGGCGATTAACGGATGTAGAACACATCACAACGCAGATTTGTATGTCATCAGAAAAAGAGGCATCAGAGACCAGTTTTCACCCAGTTTTTTTGTAGCAAGCTGTGTGCATGATGAATTTCCCACTTGGAGACATATTGAAAGCTTCAAAGAGCAGCACACATTAACCTCTTTAGTCAAGCTGTCTTCATGCAAAACGCTTGGTGGTGGTCCCTGACTTGTTAACTTACTCCGTGTCGGCAGCCCTCCCTCTGCTTGGCCACGGCCAGTGTATCGCTGAAAGGCCACGCTTGTTTGGAGAGTAAAGATCCAGGCCACAGTACAATCATTTAAAATTCCTGTGAGGAAAACCGGGGAACTGCCCCGGAGGGGAATTCAGACCCAGAAAAAAAAATAATCAAGAGGCATAAGGAAATATTCCTGCAGATGCAAAAGCCCTCAAGCTGTTCTCACACTCCTCGTTCCTCCCCATCAGTCTCATCCTTTCCCTCCTGCAGTGTTGTACTTCATCACAGGCTTTACAGTGAGGATGAAAAATGCCTCTGATGACTGAGTGCTGACTGGATCTGCGCATATTAAACACTCAATATCTGTAATATCCTCCAATATCATTATTTCCCTCTAAAGCCTTGAAGTAATCTCCTTTACAGACTCAGATAGAGGAAAATATAGCCAGTAAAGAGATTAGTGTGATAATAAAGGCTGAGATTGATAACTTTTTTTATCTGCCCCTCGTCTCCCAATTTTTCTGATTTGATTGAGTTTCATTCATTGTAGAGTGTTTTCCTGGCTCTGGAAGAGTTTTTTGTTGGTGCTATGTAGGTGGTGTAAAATATTAGATTTTGTTTACTGATGTCTTTAATATTTTGTCATATTTCTTGACATCGTTCAAAAAAGTTTAAAACTAATATCTTTAATGATAATCTGGAGCCTAAAATTTTTACACACTAATCCTATATAGTTTGATGCAGTTCAGAGAATAATGTTTTTTTTTATTGAGTTTATTTCTCAATTTCCACGTTGATGCTTTTTCATTTTGCTTCCAATCTTAATTCTTTACATCTTCAATAATCTTCTTTATGTGGAGCTGCTGCAGGAACATTTCTTAGATTTATTTTATGAACCCTAGAATTGGTGTTAATTCATTTTTTGTGCGATTAAAGGATGGGTGTCATAACAAGCGAGCGACTTACATCCATATGTTTAATGTTAGAATATCTGCTTACTTGTAGCTGACAGTGAAACATGTCTTAAACAGTATTTTATGTACTAAAAAATAAAGATTACATCCTTCCATTCCACCATTTTCTATCTCAGTTTAACTGTCGTGTCGCATTTTGTCTGATTTACGTCTCTAAAATGAGACAAGCGTCACAACTGTGTGCCTAAGGAGGCTGATCTTTTAATTCTCAAAAACAAACATCTCCAGGACAATTAGTGTTTTGTAGAATATGTTTGAAGTCTAACAATATACACATTTTGAAATCCATAATAATGAAAATATAGATTGTTTTTGTTCATGGTAAAGACCATGTGAGATTAAATTAAAAAAAAAAAAAAAAAAAAACTTTATTAATCCCAGAGGGAAATTGCAATTTTTCATTATAGTTCATGATTTTTCACAGAAGATTACAATATAACAAACTAACTACTCAATGTATTTTTAAAAAAAGACATATTATACATATTATTACACAATTTCCTCAAATCTTAATGAAATGTGTGCGACATGTTTTGGTGAAAATAGCAGAGATTCTCCAGCAGCCTCTTTTTCTTACATTAATTATCTCCTCCAGCCAAATGGGTGTGGAGTCACCCACTTGACTCCCCTCTCTTGCTCAGGGTCTGCCTCTCCTTAGATCTCTAGTGCTTTATAACACTTGGAACTCCCTTCTTAAGCTAACTTAATTAACACTGAAACTGCAGCAGTAGCAGCTAATAGCTTATGATGTGCCTACCACACTGAAAACATTTCACTTGGATCTCAAATTAAAATCTTACTGCCCTTCCACTCCCTCTTTTTTTTTTCTTGTTTAGTCGGACTTGTCAGGGACTGCCGTCCTCCACCAGGCCAGGAGGGATCAGGTCGTGGATGCCTGCCGGGTTTACAGTGCATCCAGTCGAAAGCGACGAGTACTGACACCTGGAGACCTCAAGCACCTTGTGGTGGATGAAGATCACGAGCTTATCTACTGCTACGTCCCAAAAGTGGCCTGCACCAACTGGAAACGAGTAATGATGGTGCTCACGGGACGGGGCAAATACAGGTGAGTCCAGTACCTTGCAGAGTTTTACATTTAACTGTGGATTTAGATTGTACAAGGGGCCATTCAATCTCCTGTACACGGCCAGCATGCAGTATTTTGTAATATCAGTCAAGCTGCAAAGTGCGACTAACTAATGGTGTTTTTCCATTACAGTACAGTTTGACTCAGCAAAGCTCTTCCATGAATCAAGCTATTTATCATTGCAGCATGTGTGAAGCTGAGTCATTAGACACTGTGTGTGTTTGTTACATTGATTTAGTAAATGTTTTCATCTGTAAATGTTTTTATCTACCTTACAAGTGAAGACTAAAGAGCGGTTATTAAACTAGGAGTGATCATAACAGTTAAAATCTAAAGAGGTCAGCTCCCGTCAAATTGATCAAATCCTTACTTACTGTTAACGAACGTGCTCAACAAATGCAATTTCAAACAACGTCATGAAACAAGGAAGTTTGTCATTGAAAGCTATTGCAAAGATAGTTATGACCATCTCTGACCAATCAAGAGTCTGNGGCTTGAGCTCCGTGTAAAATGTAAATAAAACTAGAATACGATGATTGCACATCTCATTAGCCAATAATTAATAATAAGCCAATAAATAATTATAATAACAAACATGGATCTGACCCAGGACAACTAAAACCAAGGGGTATAAACACTGAGGTGAACTAACAAGAAACAGGTGAAGTAAATTAAACCAGGTGTACGAACAGGAAGCAGGAAGCAAAACAGAATACACGAGGGGGAAACTCACCAAAGTAAAACAAGAAAACAGAACTAGCCATGACAGGACTACAAAGCCTTAAATAAAAAAACCCACAGATCATGACACAAAAGGCTGGAAGCTGGAGGAACATGTAATGAATTTAGGTAACTGTCAGTGACGATGATTCGGTATGAAAAGAGAACCGTAGAGAGGCAGAGCCTCAGATAAGTAAAGATGAAATCTGATGCAATTATTTGATGCAAAAAGTTGCTTCAAATGATGGAAAATGGTAAAATAATGATCCTCAATGTAAACTGTGAATACTTCAAATATTCAGTAGACTATTGTTAAAGGAAAAGAGAATACTGCTCAGTGGTAAATATGGCACAGTCTCAATATTTTTCAGACGAGCCTCCATCAAGTTGAAGTGAGCTAAAATTTTTCAGAAGCAAAATACCCTCAACGTGGTTTTCCAACGTTTTTGGAGAACTTGTAAATTCATCATTGCTCTTGAACACAGTAAATGATCTGTATGAACAAATTAGAGATTTATATTTGAAATTGTGTTCTTGACTTTCAAACAACATCATGAAACAAGGAAGTTTGTAACTGAAAGCTATTGCAAAGATGGTGATGACCATCTCTGACCAATCAAGAGTCTGCTGTGTTTTTACATCTCTGGATTGTATCGACCTCCTTGGATCACTTTAGTGAATGTTTGACTTATGTGCTACTAAAAAAGTTATTGTTTGGTATGAGTTATATAGTTCTACTTAAAATGGAAACAAAACAAAAAACAAGCCAAAAAGTCCTGTACCATGTAGTGGAAAAACACTAATAGCCTCTTTTCCACTAGCACCTGCCTCTAGATTAACATTGACCTTACTTGGTTTTAGGCTATTTTCTGTTACAGTTAGGTACCAGTTGTTTTAGCAAAGCATACCGAAAGCCCCACTACATCATTTGTATGCAACACAAACNAGTTGTTTTAGCAAAGCATACCGAAAACTCCACTACATCATTTGTATGCAACACAAACATAACACAACAATGGAGGGCATTTAGGCAATGGTACACCTGCTGCTAGGTCTATGGATTTTTGTCAGACTCAAGGTGAAAAGGCGAAAGCCAGAGATGGCTGTGACAAGACAAAACACTCTGGAAAAGTACAGCAGAGTTTGGGAGGAAGTCACGTCTCATCCAGTGTTGCCATCAGTGACCTGCATCCTGTAGACGTCACATTTTCGGCTCCACTCAGCTTGTTTGGAACCCTGGCCATGTAGATGCTAAAAAATACCTGGTACTACTTCTAGTCAAGTTGAGCTGAGTATTAGTGGGAAAAGGCAAATAGATGCTAAACTCTCATCCATCCAGTGGTCTTTACTTCACCATAAATGTTAGAAATATCCTCTTTTGAGCCAGTATTTGTTTTCTTTTTCTGAAACTCAACATTTGAGGTTCCATGGAAGAGAACTGGTGTGCTATATTGACCTCAATGGCAAACTAAAATAAAACAGTTGCTAGTTGCTGGTCATTATGACCTGAAAATAAGTTTCCTTAAGTTGTACTCATATCCTTTGNACTGAAATTAAACAAAACTATGAAACCTACTATATTTGGTTTCCAATAGGTTTCCTTAAGTTGTACTCATATCCTTTGTTACGTGGTGACTGGCGTACTGTAGATATGTATGAAATCATTGCCTCTTTGCCTTCNGCTGGCATACTGTGGAAAACATGTATGAAATCATTGCCTCTTTGCCTTCTCTCTACAGTGACCCAATGGAAATCCCTTCCAATGAAGCTCATGTACCGTCAAACCTGAAGACGCTGAACCAGTACAGCATTCCTGAGATCAACCACCGCCTCAAGAACTACCTCAAGTTCCTCTTTGTTCGTGAGCCCTTCGAGAGGCTGGTCTCTGCTTACCGCAATAAATTCACCCTCAAGTACAACTCGTCCTTCCACAAGCGTTTTGGCACTCGCATCATCCGGCGCTACCGTAAGAATGCCACACAGGATGCCCTGCTCAACGGCGCTGACGTCAAATTCAAAGAGTTTGTTGAGTACCTAGTGGACCCCGCCACGCAGCGTGACGGCCCACTCAACGAGCACTGGCAAACCGTCTACCAGCTTTGTCACCCTTGTCACATCCACTATGACTTGGTGGGCAAGTATGAGACGCTAGAGGAGGATGCAAACTACGTGTTGCGGCTGGTCGGTGTCGGTGACTCCCTGCGCTTCCCAAGCTATGCCAAGTCCACTCGCACCACAGATGCCATGACTGCTCAATTCTTCAGCAATATCAGCACCCCAGAGCAGATCCAACTCTACCAGCTCTACAAGATGGACTTCCTCATGTTCAACTACTCCTTGCCCAGCTACTTGCGGCTGGACTAATGGACGACAGAGCTGGGAATCTGAGACGGGCTGCCTTATTTAAAGTGAGGCTACAAAATGAGTGAAGTTCAGAGTTTTGGAAGCAAACTTGATTTTAAAAACTGTCATTGTACTTTGTAGTTGCAGCGTCTGAAATCGATGTGTAAACAGTGCTGAAGGATTGAGGTCATGCGTGCTTGTCCTGGTATACGTTTAAGGATGTTCAGTCAGCAGATACAGAGAGCACTGACGGGATTGGACCAAACGCATGCAAAAACTGAAATGTGTTGGTGAAGCAGGTCTTCAAGGTGTTTTAAAAAGGGGAGCTTATCCTCAAAAAAGAGGGATTTTTCTGATGATGTTCCCTTCATGTTGAAACAAACTGCTGATAAATCAGGCTGCTTCAGTTTCTGCAAACAGCAGCCTTGCACGCATCCTGACCCCCAATGCATTGTGGGAGCTAAGCTTATCTCCCTTCCCCTTAATCAATAGAGAATCTCCGTCAAATTGTAAAGCAGATCTTGTCCTTTCGCCGCGCTGTCAGTGTGGTGACTTAGCACCCATTATCCTTAGCTGTGTAAGATTCATCTCAGAAGAAAATTGGCTCATCGCCTCCACAAGGATGCCTTGTAATCGATGGCTCCAGGTTTCACTTTCAAGACCTTTTTTTGGCTATAACTATGATGGGTGGAAAACTGTTTTAACAAAGCCAACTGTCACTGCTTTCTGTCATTATGATGTTGGCTGAAAGGACTTCTTTGTTACACCCCAATGACTTGGTGAAATCAGTGACTCCTGCTACAGTCTACAAGTATACAAGTCGTTTAGAGCAGCAGGAACTGGTTAGAAAGTAAGGGATGTGTTCATGTGGTCGGGTATATCAGCTGCAACAGCTGAAGTAAAGAGTAAAGTGGTTAAAGTCTTCATGGATGCAACCAGGGCCACTTCCACAAGGCCCCTGCACCCAATTAAACATGTATTTCAGTAAATTAAGACTACCCATCTGTCTTCATTCTTATCTTTGTTCTTATTGTCTAATGAAACATTGCTGCGAGCAGCAATAAAAGAAGATTATTTAATTTGCTTTATTGGTTGAACTAAGACTAATTTTGTATTTTTCTTTTCCCGGCCTGAAGAATTCAAGACTTAAAACTGTTGTTAAGAGTTTTGTTTGTTCATATCTTTCCTTATTTTTTTGTTTCTGATTCACGTCCCCTCTTGGCTTTGTCCTTCTGTGCATGAGTTAGTCAAAGATCTATTGCCTACTGTCCATTACCCAATTTCAAATATTTGGATCTCAACCAAAATAGCCAAAGGTCTCATAGATTGAAAGTCAGCCTTCAACTTTCAGTGCTACATATTGCCATTTAGCAAATTCAAAACAAACCCCCCGTCCAGCACACGTTTCCAGAGCTCCAGAGCTAGCTATTCTCTTGGTGTACGTCTAGATTAAGCCACAGAATTAGAGACAGTCTCTTTATAGTGCTTGTGATTAATGGTTGGCAGTGTTAAGGTTAATAACTGCTGCACTCTCCATCACAGGCTGTTGTGTAAGCATTACACCAGAGGGAGACGCTGTCAGGCCTGTATGTCCCACACTGCATAGAGAGATGGAGTCTATCCATTTCTTCACTTCTCTGTAAAATCTAAACCACTCCACTGTTAATTACACTGAGATGAACAAAGCTTCGTCTTATAAGTAAATTTAGGCGTTTATTTTATGGAGTTCTTCTTTTTATTAAACCATTTAATCCAGCAGATTTATTACAGTCACGCTACTGATACTGCAGAATTGCTATTGAGTGCGGAAGTCCCTTAAGAGCCCAGAAGGCTTGGAGCTAGTCCCTGTAGTTTCATTAATTTGCAATTGTTGACCTTTAGGGTCTTCAGAGCCAGGGGTTGATTGTTCAGAAATTGATTTGTTGTAATTAGCAAATATGCACCACTGCGTGTGGCAACTGATATTGGCTTTAGATACCTTTTAAAAAAGGTACAGATACTTTGTGGAAGGACATATAAAGATCTAAAGATGCATCCTGGTCTGTTACCTGATATTAAAGGTTTGTCAAGTTAAGATTGAGTTTAGCATGTTTTTACAGCAGCTCAGAGCAAGCAAACCAAACATGAGAGGGATTAGGAAAGGTTTGTTTACCTGCTTGCATTTTGGACCTTACCTGCAATATTTCACACATTGCTCCTTTAAAGCCATTTTAAAGGTGCATATCACAGATTTAACACGACAACTTATCTTTTCTCATTCCCCCCAAACTGTGAAGGACTAGATGAAGTTGTCTTTTGCCCTATAAAGAAGTTTCCATTACATCTGGTGAAAGAAATGTAAAAAATTTGTTATTAAATTGCATTTTGGGAAACATAGGATTCTTTATTAATGGTGCATGACATAAAAAAGAAAAATCAGAAAAATCTCACAGTTTTGATCTTTAATTATTTTTAAAAACTGTTTCATGAATGGCCAAATGTTTGAAGGTGTAACATGAGAACATTTAAGGTAATTTTGCAAACACTTCACTGGTTTTAATAGGTATTAAAAAATCAGGCTAAAATTTGTTTTGTAAGGATGGCTAAGATGTAACTTTTTCTTATTTGGGGAAACTCGATTGCGACCGCAAACAAAATGCATATTAGGTGAAGATAAGCAAAAAAAAAAAAAAAAAAAAAAAAACAAACATTAAATATAGTGCTGACAAGTGCCACACACTACTTTCCTCTTTCCTTTCATTCTCACCCAACTTTTGTAATGTTGGATTGCAAACAGATTTTTTCTTTCAGAACCTGTTGTGGTGGATGTCTTTACTGAAAACAAAAACAAAAAACCAAAACATATTTAAAGCAATAAATTTTACTCATAAAGAACATTATCTCATCATGAATTTGAAGGCAAGAGCACATCTCAAAAAGTTTGGGGACAGGGTCATGTTTATATTTGACCCTCCTTTAATGGTGACGACTAAGCTTTAAGAAACTAACATTTTTTAATAAATAGTCCCACTTAAAGAATTTTATGATATTTAATCTTCTAATGTGACTAAAATATTGGTTTATAAGACTTGCAGAAACTTGCATTAGGTTTTTATTCACATTTCACACAAAGTCCCAGCTCTCTTTGGAACTGGGGTTGTATAGGGGGTTTATAATAAGAGAACAACTAGGTTATTTTGTTCCCTTTCTTTTTTTTTTCCTTTCCCCACAAAGACATCTGGCTCTAATAAAAAACAGAAACTATGGGCCTGGCCTGTAGCCTCAATCTACACCCTTCATAGAAAGAATGGCTGTATTCTCAGCATGGCCCCCTCCTGGGTCAGGATCACAAAAATACACTCGCCCGCTTTGCACATTAGCACATTAGCCACTGATGCTAATGCCACACTTGCAGTTATACGAAGAGTGTCTGTGGTTCAACTTAAGCTGCTTATTTAACCCCCAAAATAGAAAACAAACTATACACAGAGGACCTCTTAGCCTAAAACCAAGCCATTACTGATATGTTTCTACTATCCCACTTTTGGCCAAAAGTGAGTTCCTGTATTTTTAAAAACAGAAGCATGCCATTGCTGATGATCACTGCTGTCCGTGTAGGGAAAAGACAGCCTGATTAAACAAACAGGGGTAGTAAAAATTCCCACAGGGAATCAAGTATACAGAGGCTCTTGCTGACTGTGCCAGGGAGAGAAACAAACAGCCCAATTTAGAGTGTTTTTGATCATATTCTTAACTCCACAGTCAGCATGACTCCAGTCCTGTTCACTGCCCAGTTGTCTCACAGCGTGGAAGTATTTTTATTCAAGCCACCAAGTATATTTATGTTGTTTTTCAACGACGTCTACTTTTAGACTGAAAAGGAACAGAGGATATTTTCTAAAGATGACAATGCTTTTCTCTCAAGGAGTGGATAATGTTGTTTGTCTTTATACTTTTAATGTGTTTTATAGTTGATGAACAGATGTTTACATATTTAAAATCAGTGTGATATGTAAAATGATGGTCTGGCATTTTTGAAAGTTGCTTTTCTTGGTGAGAGTTAGATTTTATGATCAGTGTCTTTTTCCATTTGCTCTGTGTGGAGTAGTGCTGGTTAACCCAGCTAAAGACTGGAAACATTAGGAAACAGTTAGCCTGGCTAAGAAAAAGACTAATGAACTTTTACTTCATGTTAACATCCTGAAGGCTAGGGGTTTGGTAAATGCCACCATGGTGATGACTAAACCAAAGTTTACCATATTCTAGTTGGAGATCAGAAAGCATCTCAGGCTAATAGCTATTAGCATTCCAAGCTAGTAAGCTAATGCATTATGCTTTATTTTGTGTATACCAACCCAAGTGATGTGTTCACTGATGGAAGATTAACAAATTTGTGCTTTCAAACTGACAGATGTGCTAATAAACAATAACAATAGCATTTTTTTATGCAAGGGGCAGCCATGTTGGATTTTGAGGTTGGGGCTAATAAAGTTTCTGCCCATTCCTGAGTCAGAAATCTGATTTAAGAAAAGTTCCAGTTTACTTTTCCTGGAGACAACTCAGAAGTTTAGACCACAGCACACCCTCAGTGAGGCGTGGGGTATGAATCACCCCGAGAGTCTAACCATGCATAAACTTTCTTCCAGTCAGAACAAAGATACTTTTGGTATGAAAGATCGTAGTGTCAAGAAATGTCTTCTTTCTTGGCCTTTTTCCACTTAGGTTTCCCAGGTTAGCCACTGTACTAAAAAGGTACTTAGCACCAAATAAAAATTCAACTGAGGGAGACTGAAGTACTCAATTCTTGAAGTGAAGAAAGAAATGACAGTTTGTTGATATTGCAAATTTAAATATTAAATATTTTTAAGATATTTTAGACCAAAGTCACTTTGTACGTCTGTTGTAAGAGATAGACTAAAGGCCCATTTATACTCCATGTGAAAGATGGATACGGAGCATTTTGTCCATCTTCTGTCATTTACATGCGTGATTTGGTCCATTTTCAGGTCCCCTGTGGATGCGTACGTATCCTGACAGCAAAAACAAAGTAGTATCACTGGAGACTGGAGAGAGCAGGGGCAGTGCTAAGCTTCTGCTGCGCTGCCTCTTTTTATGTCTTTATAAGAGTGTACATTATCATGGTCTACTACATCGTTGCCATGTTTGCCTTTGTCTGAAACTCACATCAGCATTCGGAAGTGAACTCTGAACTCTGCACTGCCCTCTGGTGGATGTATTAGCTAACAACCATACTATAACTTAACCTAATAACCATACTGATTTAAGGGAAACACATATTTATGTATTTCAACGGAGCATATATGGACCTTAGGACATATCTCACAGTAAAAGATAGTTGACAGTGTTATTCCAATGTTATTCTAATCTTAGCTAATTTACACTGTAGCTTTTCATACATTTAACAGATGTGTCATATCGATAGTTATTGTCAAACCATCAGAAAGAAGATTTTCCCTTCATTAGACTGAAGATATCTTATATCTATATATATATGTGTTTCAAAAGGTGTTTTTTTATTTTTTTCTGTGTTTAAAAATATGTTTGACCAGAAAACCCGTCACACCATACTATCAACACAGATGGACAAAGCCAGAACCTTTTTAATACCACCATTCTGCCTGCTTCATGTTGTGAAAGGGCAGGATGTTTTTAACAATGTAAACATGATGTCAATCATTCTGCTTTCTTTCTTTTCTTCTTTTTTTTTGGGGGGGGGGTAGTTATATCTGGATGTGATATTAATAAGTAGTGGTTGCCTCATACATACACAGAAACACACCATTTAGTGGCATTCCTGTTTTTCTGTGCCTTTCATTAGCAGCAACACAGAAACACAGAAAAGACGCAGAGCAGCATTTGGGCTGTCAGGACAGCTACCCCATCACACAAGTGATGGAGACTATTGGGACCTACAGCTAATCTGTCTCATAATCATATAGTGGAAAAAAAGATGACAAAAGTTGACACTGCTTTAAAGTAAGAAATGTGAAATTATCCTCAAAATGTTACAAATGACAAATTATTTCCATACCTTACAACCCATTTGCTAGTGTTTTGTATATAATACCAAGTAATACCAACTTCACAGAAAAATGGCTGTTTTGTCATAAACATTTAAAATACAAAGTGCATATAACCATAAACATTTAGTGTCAGAAAGTATTTTGGTTCTTTTGGAGTCAGAGGTGACCTTGTTTGGACAAGAATGAGGAGGAGCAGCTAACAAGGAACACTTGAATAGAATTTATTTAGGTAATTATTCTTTTTTTTATCTTTCTTTCTTTCTTTTCTTAACTTAAGGCTAGTCCTATATAATTTTAAGATTGTCATTGCCCCTTCAAACGGCAGTAATGGGGGTAAAATATACCCTTATGAAATGTGACACCCCTTTGAGAAGCCTGTGTGTAGGATAGTGCTTGTTCTGCACATTCCCAGGTTGATGTGGATGGCCGATGTTAACAGTCTTCAGATATGTCCACATTATTGTGGTCACGGCCTCAGCAAGCCTGCCAAGTTTCACGTGTCTCTGTGTTGCCCTGACATAATGTTCGTCCTTCCTCACTTAGCAGAGGTCGCACACCTTTCCAGCTGCTTCACATGCTGCCAGATGGCGTGGGTGTTATGATGTAACCTGTATAGTAACTGGTGTTGAACATTTTAATCCCTTACAGACCTAAAGTCATTTCAGTAGAGTTGTTGTTTTAGGCCTTTGAGTGTTAAGAAATGAGTCTAAAATCAGCAGTGTCTACTGAATTCAGCATTTTTCACCACACGTGTAAAGATGCTACATGTTGTGCTAGCGGCTAAATGTGTATGTGCATGTTAACAATCCACGCTGCACCCGCTCTGCCTTAGAGGGAAGGTCTCCAAGGAAGGCGAGACACTCATTCCATCGCCTGCCGCTTATTTATTTATTTATTTATTCGTTCACAGATGACTACTCATACTGCTTCTTCTCTGTCACCATGGCAACAAATCTAAACTCTCTCTATCTCATGTTTTCGTGTGGGACAACCTTTTTTTTTCTGTTCTGTTTTTTTGCCCCGTTTCATTTTCAGGCATACTTACTAAAACCATGAATAATTGACTGTGTACTGTACACTGATTGTGGGAGAGTGGGATAAATCCTACAGCAGTGCGACCCCTAGTTCATCCTGTCTGATGTTTTCTCAATAAAATATGACTAAAGAAAAACTCACAGTGCCCTGCAGTGCTTATTTCTCTGCTGATGTCATGATGCAGTTAAGCATGGTCATCAGCAATAATCTGACAAACTATAACCATGAAATAGTTTTTGTTTATTTTCTTAAATCTTGCAGCAGGACATTCACAAATCTAATTTTCCTTGCATGTTGGTTGACAATCCCTTTTTTATAACCTACTTTATTTAGTTTATATAACATCAAATAAGTTATCTAAGACTACTCAACACAGAGAAATATCCAACAAATGCTGCTAGCCATCGTCAAAACACATAAATCTTGAGCATGAAAGAAACCTAATTACATTTCAGCAAATGCTTTCCTGTCAAAACAATTTCTATGTATCTGCACCAGTACAGTATTTTTTATTTTTACCTATTCAAGCTTTTCCACAAGGCACATGGATTTTATCATTATAAATTCAGTGTTAAAGTGAAAGCCTTCAGCATCTAAAGTTCACAGGATGTGTAAACCTGTTCAGTGTGATGGGCCGATGATGGGAGAAAACACATTTCCTTATTATCTGTATAGAAATGGAAAGTTTTTCTGAAGTTCAAAAGAAGAAAAAACTATTTCAAGTAAGTTTTCCATCAGGACTAACTTTTAAACATTCCACTTCATTTTATACCTGTGTAATTGCTCAATATGAAGTTCAAACTCAACATCAGATTGAGGGGAAAAAAGGGGTTTAGTGACTTTGAACATGGTATAATTGTTGATACCAGATAGGCAGGTCTGACTATTTCAGAAACTACTGATCTACTGGTATATTATGTATGAGTACTGAACATCTAGACACAAGAATGAACAAAACAGATATATCAAAACCTTGAGCTTAAAATTTGTAGCATGGCTGAATACACAGACAATATGGGCTCCAGCTAGTGATGCACTCGCTGCTTCTAAAAACTGCTCATCGAGGCTGCAGCAGCTGTGTTTGTTCCTCAGCCTAAGTTTCTGTCTCTGCTTCACTGCAAAGACCCCCATCCTTCTCATTATGCCAACACTGCGCTCTGCCACACTCCAAGTTTCCTTTAAAGTGGCCTGCTCCACAGAAATGGGTCCAGATCCAAGCACTACATGAAAATAAGAAAGGAGGAAAGAAAAGGTCCTTCCATCTATGAACATAGTAGATAGGAGTATAATTACTGAAATATACAGCCCTCTGACTGACCTGCTCAGACCTTGTAAAGAGTCTGTGTGTCACAATTTAGGGAGAACAGGCCAGATTTACCATTTGGCAAACCTTCTCCACCTCTACAATTAGTTTTAAGTAGTTACTGACATATTTATAGTTATTAATTTAAAATAAATTCATGACATTCTAACTTTTTTACAGCTAAAATGCAGAGGAAGAGGTCAGATGAGAAATCTACAAGTTGCAGAAGGATACTGTAATGTTTGCATTGACTAAACATAACACAAAGCTGTTCGTGGCTAATATGCTCAACTGTCTGCTGCACATTTATAAAAGATAAATCCATTGTTCCCCTACAAAGTTAGCACTTCACAAGTATGCATGCATTACTTCTCCCAAAGGTGCTACTTTATTGGTTGTTTTTTTCTTGGACAAATCACACCAGATGGTACCTCTTTTAGTTTTAATTAGTGATTGAAACTGAATTTATCTACTAATTAAATCAAGTTCAAAGGTGTTTTTTTTTTCTTTTTTTTTTAATCATAATTTTTGTCAGTCCCAAAACAATGGTGGGCCTTTCCATCACTAGAGCTGAGCAGGATACTCATGATGTGGGGCAATGGTGAGCAGACACCACCCACTCAGGGTAATAGCACAGACCCACAATTAAATGTTACTGCAGAAATCTTGAATTGACTCTGAAGAGGATCTAAACTCAGTTGGCTTTTAACTTTAGAATGGGGCATCAAGGAGTTTATATTACACTTAAACGGATTCAAGGACCTTAATATTGATGCAATTAAAACAGTAAAATCAGGTCTGTATCTACACCCTATTGTGATAATTAGTGCCGTAGTCGTGTAATTGGATACGTAAGTCCTGCATGTGCCCTGCTGTAAATACTATGAAACGACAGGAAGGGGTGTTTTGATGGGAAACTGTGTGCAGCCTGATGCCTTGTCAGCACACACACACACACACACACACACACACACACACACATTTGGCAGAGTTCCTGCTCCTGCCGGACCTTGTGGGTCTAAGTCTTGAAATACACACTGGCCTTCCTGCCCTCTCCTACTATAAACCCTATCATTAGAGGGAGGCCCAGCAGCAACTGTTGTGTGAAGGATATGCTTTTTGTATGTTGAAGCTGAAAACATAGAGCCACATTTAAACAAAAGAAAATGCTAAGAAGAGGGATGTATGTTACGCTGACAAGCTTCTAGTGACATGTTTAGCTTGCACCTAATATGTTAATGTACTGGATAGAGATCTCCGACGTTGATATTGGGAATTTACCATTTTTAGAGGTTATAGCCTGTATTAACACTACTTTCCACAACATTTCTTCTTTTTGTTCAACCTTTCATTCTTTTTTAAGTTTATAATGTTCCTTTTTAATATTCCTGCTGCTCGGGATTGCTGTCTACAACACTAACCGCTACAAAGTCCAGCAAGTCCTTGGACAGAATGATTAATGATTAGGTTGTTTGTTCCTTAAGTAACATGAAATAAAACTCATAATGGCATCATCTAAAGAAGACCTCTAGAAGCAGCATGAGGAAAAAATTGCCTATTAGTGTTTCATCTAGTGTTTATTATACAAAGTCCTCACAGAAAGTTTTCTCTCTTCCTCGTTTGTTCGTTCAATCAATCAATCAATCAATCA
>CM047997.1:10478389-10490091 GCA_026261665.1 Melanotaenia duboulayi | reverse complement strand
TGAATGAATGAATGAATGAATGAAGTAATTGCATAAACATGACACTTGTTTGTATTTCATGTCAGTCTGTGTAACTGATACTAATGATATCCTCTTCTTTTTAATGAAGCTTGCTGATGTGGATGAGAAATTTGAAGATCTTCTGTCAAAGTACCAAATCAAAGAGAATGAACCTGATCAAACAGAGTTGGAAGACAGGATGAAGACTCTCCAAAATGAGCTAACATCATATTATTTTAGAGAACACCCAAACCCTAGTTGGATACTGTGGGCTTTGGACCACGCAACTGGATATGTTGACCTGTCTCTGACTGACAGGTTCAGTCTTCTGGAGGCAGTGGTGAAGGTTACCATGGAGGGTGAACTGGATTTAGAGGATGTCCCCACATCTGGACAAGACAAGAAGATTGAATTCCTTCTCAGTTTGCAAGATCAACTCCATGTTGCTAATCCAACTCTGGCCAGAAAGGTTTTAATYCATGTTCTTGGTATGACTTCACAGTTGTCYCAGGKAGGTAARGAGATCCTCAGTCAAATACTGTTCAGCAACATCTGGACACCTAAAGAAATCAAGCTTTTCATTGGAAGGACTGTTAGCATGGAYCAGGAAACAATCACACAGATCCTCCACAAAGTGTGCACCTACAGGCTGAGCTACCTCTCRGTTCTCTCTGCACTGGATGACAAAGATCCCATAAAGTTAATTCAAGRCTGCATAACMRATGAGGTGGACAAAGATGTTGACACTATCTTGAGAGAAATGMAGGACAAGAACTATCCAGATCACATCCTGTCACAACTGGAAGATATTCTGCGATATCTTGAGGAAGAGTTACCCAAACATAGAAGAGTGAACATTAATAAAACTTTTGAAGAAGGGAGAAAACAGATAACTGCACTTGATTTAGCCAACCCTGACCCGGATACTCTGAAAAAAGTCTTGATCGTGCTGTCTATAGCTGTGAAGAAATGCAGCACATTCGTCACTGCAAACGGTGAAGAAGTACAAGGCTACTTCCCCAGACTGACTCAGCTTGCATCCTTGCTTTTACTGTTGCTGCCACAAATCCAGCACAAAAGAGGTTGTCTCTTGGAAATCGGGACCGGAGAAGGAAAGACTTGCATTTTAGCCATGTTTGCCATGATCCAGGCAATGCATGGTACAGCAGTGGACATTGTGACAAGCTCCCCTTTACTTGCAATTCGTGATCAAGAAGAGTGGAAAAAACTTTATGACCTGTTGGGTGTGACATCGTCCATTGTGCCTCCACAGCATCAAGACAAAAGCTCTTTTGAGGCTCAGGACAGGCTACTTGAGGAAGCATACAGGAAGCAGATAGTATATAGTACTGTCGGTACCTTTGCAGCAGATATACTGAAGCAGCAGTTTGAGAAGAAAACTACTCGAGGGCAAAGGAAGTTTGAGTGTGTAATAGTGGACGAGGTGGACTACATGACGCTGGACAGCGGAGTTCAAGTGACCTTCTTGTCACACCAAGCCAGCAGCTTGAGGCACATGGAACAAGTTCTGGCTAGCATCTGGGCCATGGTGTCTGCCTGCCGTCCAATAGAGGTGTTTGAAACAGGGGAGATCTTGTGGGCAACCAGGATCCAGCACTTTCACAAGACAGTAAAACAAGCTGTGATTGGTTCAGAATCAGAGGAGTTTTCAGAAAACCATCTACTGCGTCTGNAGAGGAGTTTTCAGAAAACCATCTACTGCTTCTGGGTGCAAAGCTGGGGTTTTATTCACAGGAGGACGTAGAAAGAATGATTAAAGCAATGAATGAAACAGATCCAGAGAAGGACAGCTATGAGGGAAGTGCCATGGAAGACATCATGGCCAAGGTTGGACCTGAGGAGCAGTATAAATTGCTTGAGAAAGCCGTTGGCAACAGTGTGGGTGTAGATTGCTACTCACTCATCAACAACAAAGCCAAACTGTTCAGAGAGGAAAGCTCTCACAAAGATCCAGATATCAGCATTCTTCTTCTACAGAATGGACGGGCCTGTGAAATTATGTCTGAGAAATCACTCACTGAGAGAATTGTTGAAAATTTAAAGCCTAGCATTAAATATTCTAGAGAATGTGCTCTAGACCTAATCANAGAATGGACGGGCCTGTGAAATCATGTCTGAGAAATCACTCACTGAGAGAACTGTTGAAAATTTAAAGCCTAAAATTAAATATTCTAGAGAATGTGCTTTAGACCTAATCGAGGAATGTGAGGGCTTTATTGTGATCCCGTCTTTCTTAAAGGAATACATTGAGAACCAGATGGCAGTTTTTGTAGAGAATGCCTTAAAAGCTATCACAATGACACAGGGAAGAGAGTACATGATTGACAAGGAGCCTGAAGCCAACAGAGTTGGTTTCAGTGGTGCTGAGAGTCATCATTATGATGCCATAATTCCTGTGGACTTTCAGGCCAGTGGCGTGCTAGAGAAAAACAAGCGTTGGGGTGATGGCCTGCAGCAGTTTTTGGAGATGAAGCACCAGCTGGCCATTTCACAGCTGTCCAATGTAACAAATTACATGTCAAACGTCCACTTTTTTAAAAGGTACCTCAGAGGGAAAGGTATTTTTGGGGTCTCTGGGACGTTAGGGGGCGAAGCTGAGAAATCATTTCTAGAACGGCAATACAAAACAGCAAGTTACGTCATTCCATCTCACCGCCATAAAAAGCTTGTAGAGCTGCCAGCAGTTCAGGTTAGAGGAGGAAATCTTGAGTGGATGACAATTATCTGTGAAACTGCGTGGACAGTAGCAGATAGAGGACAGGTTGTCTTGATCATCTGTGAGGACGTCAAGACAGCAGATGACCTGAGGACTAAGATGCATGGCCAACAAAGACGACCTGATCAGATCACCATGTACACAATTAGTGAAAAGCACAACATCGAGAAACAGATGTTCAGCCAGGGAAACATCATTATTGCTACCAACCTTGGAGGCCGTGGGACGGACATACATGTTCGGCATGAAGTTAACAAGTCTGGAGGACTCTTTGTGCTTCTCACTTACTTCCCTGGAAGTCATCGGGTGGAGAGACAGGTATTTGGGCGAACTGCCCGGAAAGGAAACCCAGGCATGGTGCAGATGATACTCAACCAGGAATATCTGGAACCAGGATACCAAGGCCATTCAGTGGAAACCATGAGACAGCTTAGAGAGGAGTATGAGGTCCACCATTTAGAAAGCATGGAGAAAAATGAGCTGCTGGAAATTGAAATGAAGGAAGATCTGTTCTCCAGATTTTGTACATTTCTCTGTGACTTTGACAAGCATTACTCAGAGGAAGAGAAGATTGACCTGACACAAACAAGATTAAAAGATGTTCCAGAGTTTTTGAAAAGCCATCGTAAAAAGTTTGACTATCAGCCTGCACTCAATGCTTTGAAAGAATCATGGGCTTTGTGGCTCATCCTCCATGAAGAGCACATCAGTAAACATGAGAACATTATCATGCTTAAAGAAGACCTCACTACGGACTTAGAGAAGACAGCTGAGAACCTCCTCAAGGGGAGAACCAACAAGTTCTATGACTACATAGAACTGGCAAAATGTAGAACTTACTTGCACCACAACAACAAAAAAGAAAACGACTATGGAGCTTTGTCTTATTGGCAGAGTGCTGCAGAGTGTGATCCTTTCTACAGTGCTGTGGCACTCTATAACCAAGCTTACATCAAGATCAACCTACAAAAGACCAACTACATAACTGAGGCGAAGAGGTTACTGGAGGAAGCAAAGACTGCAGTTGATGTGTACCTCTCAGAATCAACCAACACAATGATGTTTTGTAATTTCTCAGTGACTAAAGATTTTACATCCCACCACACTGACTGCAACCTGCAGGCCCAGATGAAAGCCAGGATGGCTGTCTTCAAATCTTGGAAGGGATACATTGAAAATGCTCTGAAACGTCTCCAAGAGATTGAAAGTAGCCAAAGTCAGGCAATAACAGAGGATTCCAGTGTGTACAGTCTTTCAAAAGACAAAGATCCCATCACCACTAAGGAGCTGATGGTCCTCCATGAGTTCGGCCTCAGCATCGTGTTTGAGGTGAAAAAGAAGCCTGAGTTCTGCATCGATGCTCTTCTTTGTTTTGGTCTTGGTGTGCTCCAGGTAGCAGCAGGGGTTCTTGTTTGTACTCTGTCATCAGGTACCGCCAGTCAGTTTGGATTTGGACTGATCAGTGAGGGGGTATCTGACATGATTGATGGGGCTAAAGGCATGATACAAGGAAGCTTTGACTGGGCCGAGTGGGCAATCTCTAAAGCCATCAGCATTGGGGTGTCTCTGGTCTTTGGCGGATTGGGCAAACTGAGCAAAGCATTCAAGGCTGTACGTAGTGGGACAAAAGGCCTGATCACTGGGGCTAAGAGTTCCTCTACCATCACAACAAAAGAGTGTTTTAAACATGCAACAAAGTATGCAGTTCAGGAACTGGGGAAGCAAGGATGTGCCGCTGCTCTGAACTATGGTGTTGACAAAGGACTCACAGTTTTATTCCAAACCCTTCTGAAGGAGGCCTTTGAGAACAATGTGTTGTCATTGGTGAGAGCTAATGGTGACCTGGATAAGGTTCTCACAAACTTCATCTGCTCTGGAATACCAAAGACTGCCATTGAACAGGGTTTTGATGACTTTAAAATTGACAAAGAATGTGAAGAGCACATTCGCCAGTCAGTGGTCGAAATGACAGAAAGGATCATTCCTGATCTCATGATGGACTGCACTAAGGTTGATAAGGTTCTTGACAGACTTTCACAGGTCTGCAGTGCTGTAGAACAACACGTAAAGAAAAAGGGAAACCTGCAGTTGGCCATAAAGTGTGTGAATACAGCTAAATATATCAAAGATTTTGTACAGATACTCAATTCTGTTCCCACAGAGGACGTTATCAACAACACCTTCATTCCTCAGCTGTTAAACACCATGAATAAAAGTCTACCACAAGAAAAGTATGACCAGGATGGAAGACACCGATTATCAGACATGAAGCGTCTTAAAGAGGAACTCATCAATAACATTGCAAAAAGTGTTTCAGACTCATATGTTGAGGCTTGTACCAGACACATGACCTCCGTCGTTACCAGAGCATGCATGAGCAAAATAAACCATGCTGTTGGTAAAGCTGTTAGCAATGTACTTGGCAGGAGCACCACCCAAAGTTTCTTTGAAAACCAGGAGCATAAGCACCACATGAACCAGGCTTTCCAAGGTCAGAGTAAGTCCCTGTCAGAGACTGACAAGAAGGACTTAGATGGTTACATCAAGGTAATCAGTGATGTTAAGCGCCCTGCTACAGCTTTGGACATCCACATCCTCACACAGAGTGATGCTCTTCAAGGCAAAGGCATCAAAATCGTTACGGTGGACAAACATGGGAAGAAGCTTTTAGAGGATTATTTTCCAGGGAAGGATGGCTCTGCAAAAGACATTGTGCTTCAGCTGAGGAAAGATCCAAAACCTCCACAACAGTGAGTGACTTATAATAAGATGTGATTTTTGATTTAAGGAACATATGTGTTAAAATAGCATAAAACATCTTCCCTTTAGAAGCACAGTGAACATAAAATGTCTCAGTTGGAATAAATAGAAATGTTTATGTAAAATCTAGATGTGTTGCAGAAACAATGAAAGTCTTTTTCTTTGAACGGGTTCTGGACAGACTTGCTGCTGCTCTAGAACCAGTACTGGTTTGGTTGAGAATCAGTCCTACAGCTGTAGAAACCCACTTCTACTGGTTTGAGGTTAAAGCCTGCTTCAGGCTCAGAACCAGAAAGGTCAGGCACAGGTAGCTTATATATCTAGTTATGACCATGAAAAGTTACAAATTTGTAAATAACCTGAAGCAGCAAGCAGAAAACACTGATATAGGTTGTACCTTATATTACAGCTTGGTAATAAGATGGTAATATTGACGTAACAGGTTCTTAATGAAGATGTAGTATGTTATATAGCAAGTAATTTCTCAGGTCATAACAGGTATTTGTGTGACAATTTCGGTAATGACACTAAGGTAATAATCCAAAATCTAAAGTTAGAGGATAACCGGGGGTCAACATGAAATATTTACACCTGACTGGTAAAACTATCCCCTCCCTAAGGCGCCATCTTACTGCGGTGGAGGGGTTTGTGCATCCTGAAGATCCTAGAAGCAATGTTGACAGGGGCTTCTTGCCCCTGGTAGTGTCACCCATGGCAAACAGGTCTCTAGGGGAGGTACCAGACCAAGTGTGGGTCAGTGACCCCTATGATGAAAACAACTTTGGTTCATGGATTTTACTTGCCTGTCCATGGGTCACTGGGGCCCCCCTCTGGAGCCAGGCCTAGGGGTGGGGCACAGAGGCGAGCACCTGTTGGCCAGATCTTTTCCGATGGGGCCCTGTTGGGTTCAGCACGAAAGGGTGACATGAATCAGAGTCCTCATCCAGGGCTGGACCCTTTTCCATTCTGGAGTTGCTCCCATTGACAGGCACACAAAGCCGGTGTGGGCAAACTCATTGCGCCCCAACTTGGTGCCAGTATGTTGGGGTTTTTTCTGGTGGATGATAGCATAGCCTCCATCTGCCTTCTGGTGGGGGATGGGCCCTGATGGAGACTTTGTATTTGTAGTGCCCGCATATCTTGGACAGTTGGATGAAGAGAGCACTCTATTGTTGATGCGGCCAACTAGAGATTTGGCTGTAGGTTCTTTGGTATCTGTTGCAAATTTAATCCCAAACCTTGTTGGTGGACACAAGCAGTGAAGAATGAACTAATCAACTCAGGTGAATTAAGCATGACGATGTTCATTCTCAGAAAGAAAGATAAAAAGAGACGGCGCAGTAGACGAAGGTGGTCTGTAATGACATTAAATACATTCCAGCTTCTTCTTTGTTCCTTTTATGGGTTGCATAACAGCTATTTTGCTCAACATTGCACCCGTGGTTTCTGGTGGCACTACTCTATTTGCTCCATCAGGCTACTTATCCAGAAGGGGTCCCAAAAACTTACCAAATTACATACATAAATTACGCTGAAGACTGACAATGTTCTGTGTCCATCTTCAATTTAGAGAATAAATTAACTTTTAAACACAGCCCTCATTTTAGTGAGCTTACTGTAAATACTATTACACTGATGATTTTACATTCATGATTTCAGGCTCAGCTGGTAGCTGGAGTTTGTCCGCTGTTGACTGATTTCACATTGCTGGAGTTGCTCATTTTATGAGCTAAGGAAAAGTAAATTCAGCAACTGAGATTATGTTTAGATTCGGTCTTAAAAAATACCTCAGAATGGAGAGCAATAAAACTGAAACCGGAAGCTTCTTGTGTGCATCCCTACATGTGAAAAGCAGAATTACATCTTATTACTAAGCTGCAAAGTCGAACAAAACATTTTTTTTAAGTGTTTTAAACAGTACCAAGCTGCAGAGTGACCCAACAGTGAGATGTGAGCTGCTCTCAGCCAGTCACAGTAACCCAAAATGAAGTTCAGCTGTCTTTCTAAGCAGGTTGAAGACTGTTGACTTCTACTGGTGAGTTAGACTGAGATGCTGGTCCAGGTAGTCCAGGTGGAAAGCAGAGATTTAGTTAGGAAAGATGAGTTATTACAGATTTATCTTCATTAGCAAACACCATCCATCATCTGCTCAGTATGCAGTACATCTGGGATACAGTAAATGTTCTTTTTTTCATTCACTCCATTTATTTACATGATTTTCTCCTTTTTATCTGAAATGTTCCTCTTCTATAGGAAGGAGGGATTACTCTCAAAGGCCGGCAAACTGATCCGCGGTGAACAGAAGCCCTACACAGGACATTTTGAACTTTTGAGCCCAGACGGGTCTGTGGTCCCAGTATATTCAGAGGGTCAAAACTGCCTGTATCATGCTGTTGTCCAGGCAACCAGCAAAAACACAGCTGATGTGAAAGAGCACGCCGCAAGCCTTCGCAATCAAGTCTATAATTCAGTAAGTTCTGTTTATAGATACAAATAATTCTGTATTTATGTTTTATTCTAGAGTTTTTAGCTAAAAGTTGTAAGATATCCATGGTTCATCAGGCAGGAAGATGTCTGAAAGAAAAACATTTAAATACACAAGATTGTGCCTACACAGGCTGCAGATAGATGATTGGAGATCAGGCTCTGTTTCTCATACAAACACCAACTGGTTTTTCTCTCATCACCACTCAGATCCAACAAAACCCACAGAGATACGCAGCAGCTCTGAAGCTGCAGAGAGGATATGAAGCAACATCCAAATACTCCATCACTGGAGGAACAGAACAGGAAAGAAATGAGATCAAAGAACAACATCAGCAGATGTTAAACAAGATTACGAATCAAGATACTGGCAGGAACCTTCACCCGGACATCACACAGAACAATCTTGGAAGGGTTGGAGCATATCATAAGTAAGCTCTGTTTACTGAGAATTATTGGGCTGCTTCAAGGAATCGCACCAATACATTAATTAACATTGCGCTTTGACTTCAATGTCATCCTTTAATTTCTTTCTCTTCAAGTATTATAGAACTCCGAAAGGAACATAGAGCAACAAACACCAAATCTATGAATGCAGACCACATCCCACCCAAAGACTCCTTTAAGAAGGCTTATCAGGAGTTAGATAGAACAGAAAATTTAGCCAACTTTAAAAAACAGCATCCAGGGCTTTCTTCACTGATTGATAAAACTGGTAACCGTGGGCTGTGCAGGGAAGTTCTTGAAGAGCATCACAAACGTGCCCTGACAACCGGCAAAAGCACAGAGTCTTGCAGGATCAGGTGAGTTTTTACCTTCATGTATGAGCTGAATTGAAGCATCTTCTCTGTGGATGACTCACTTTGTTCTCTTCTTGTTCGTAGGGAAAAACTCACTGAGGTTTTGCTTAGTGGAGACGCAGTTAAACTGATGAAAATGTCAATGATTGTGGCCAATCCAGTGATGTCAGAGTCTCTGAGAAGACAAAAAGGTACGTTAAAGATTAATTTCACTTGGCACATTCGTTCTACTTTACTTATTCCTAGGAATACTTTACCCATTCATAGGATTACTTTACTTGTTCCTAGTATTACTTTGCTCATTCCCAGGACTTCTTTACTCATTCCTGGGACTACTTTACTCTTTCCTGGGACTACTTTACTCATTTCTAGGATTGCTTGACACATACCTAGATGAAATGGGCTGCTATCCTCTGGTTTT
Organism: Melanotaenia duboulayi; assembly: GCA_026261665.1. NCBI lineage: Eukaryota > Metazoa > Chordata > Actinopteri > Atheriniformes > Melanotaeniidae > Melanotaenia > Melanotaenia duboulayi. The sequence continues at coordinate 10,480,889 of CM047997.1, read as the reverse complement.
TACTGAAGTTAATGTGGTGTTCTTTTCGGGTGGAACATTTTTTTCTGTTTTACTCTGACACAGTAACACATATCTGGATTCTGGCTGTTTTGTAGTAATCTCACATGAGTCATGTGACTTTTACATGTTTATTTCTACCTAAATCATAATAAAATTAAATGATCTGTTTTGTAAATATCCAATTTTCTAGGAATCTCCCGACAATACAAGAAAGCGGATAATATGCCCCAAGACCAGACAAAACTGTACCACGACTTAGGAGATCATCTTTTAGTGAAAGGATACTCAGAATCAGGAGTCTTAAACAACAATCAGACACAGCAGCTTTCTAAGTGGCTAGAAAAAGGACAATTGTACTCAGAAAATACTCCGGATTATAAGGAACTCAAAGAAGTCATGCCACCTTCCAGTCCAACCAACAAAAAAAGAGCTAGAGAATAAATGGAGCTGCTTTCAGTTGTTGGGAGTTTTACTTCCATCTCACATGAATTCGGATGCCTTTTAATAGATTTCATGGCTGTTTTCTTTTAAAGCCGTCACTTCTCGATCTTCAGAGGTTTTTGCTCTGCTGAGATTTCCTGTTGTGTTAAATTGATGATGTCTGTCAACCTAAATCAGCTGGTTTTAAACTAGTTTTTTCAAACTTGTTTAGAAGAGATGTTTTACCTGATATGCAAGGGTGGGTTGGTGGGTGGCTTTTCTTTATTTGGGATCATGTTCTGTCGTGTTTCATTAACCACTCATGACTCAATCATTGTTATGATCTTGGTTTTTTGGTTCAGAAGTTTTTTTTTTCATGTCTAGTTTGATTTAGCTGATTCACTTCACCTGTTTTATATGAGTCCCTCAGTGTTTTTATACACCTTGGTTTTTAGTTCGCATTGTCAGATCCTTGTGGTTTTTTCCCTGTCATGTGATTTCTGTCATTATGGATTTTTGCATTAAATCATTTGTTCCTATATTTGGGTCCTCACCTCTAGGATTTTTGGGATTTAAAAAGGTTTTTGATACAGTAGGACATGAGTTATTGATAATAAATCTTAAGATGTGGGGTGAGAGGACCGCTTTCAGCTTTTATCACTGATTACATGATTTGCCCATCAGCAACTTTCATTGGTGGCAAAAATATAAACAAAGCAGGCATACTGCTACCAGCTCAGATTTACAGCTAGCGTTTTGCATAAAAAGAAATAATGCTACATCCATGTTGTTCCTTTGGATGTTTTTATTTATTTTTATTTTAATTTGTTTATTTATTTCATACATGGCTATGCACAACAACAAATTATAACAGAACAACAACATCAAAACACTTCTTGTTGCACCACCATGATAGAAAAGGAGCAGGGAGAAGTTAAACTTATAATACCCGCCCCTTTCTTAAACAAAAACTCACATATAAATRTTCTGTCGGCTAATYACATGACAAACAAATCAATACTGAAAATCCTTAACATACACATTACAATCCACACAATTTCCATCATTCGAGTTCATACAAACTAAACCTTCTGTTTCTATACATAGTTTTACACTGAAACTAAATTGAATTCATTTATGGCTTCATTCATGTCTTTTATAACCTTACCATTGTCATTAATGAAATAGCCAGGCCAACCCATGGATGCAGAGCTCTTACTTATTACCTTATTTAAAATTTTCCAGGTATCTTTGATATTACTTTTATTTTCCTTTATCTTTGTGTTATAATAATCCCTTTTAGCTTGTTTCAATATACTTGTCAATTTATTTTTTATAAAGCTTATATTGATTTTCAGCATTCTTTGTTCTAAATGATATGAGATCCTTTTTAATCCTTAAGTTTGTTTTTCTTTTTACATGCATTCCTCAAACCCTTTGTTATCCACGGCTTTGTATTATCATTACTTTGATATATATATTCTAATTTTGGACAATGCTTATCATAAAGGGATAAATAAATCTTTATAAATGTGTTGTATGCTTCATTTACATCTCCTACATCTCCACTTCTCTTTAAGAAGATCTTCCCTAAATTTAGTAATTGCCTCATCAGTTCTTACTCTTGTATATTTATATATTTGTTCCTCTTTCCTTTTCATTATTTGCCAGTCACAAGTTACAAAAACGGGTAAAAGATCACTTATATCATTTATTACTAGCCCACTTTTAACATTATTCTCCATGACATTTATAAAACTATTGTCAATCAATGTTGGCAGCCATCTTTTTCCATGTTTACATGTTCCAGTCCACATCCGGGAAAAATGGGATTTTATTTTCCAGACCGTCTGCTGACCCTGAACGATGGATAAATGTGTTTCTGCCATCAACCAGTCAACCAGATAACTGGAAACTGTTAGAGAACTCTCAGCTGTGTAGCAGCACTTTGTCGGAGATAAGTTTATAGAAAATGTTGTTTTAGACGCTTTCCAAGTCTACTTATGGTGGGCTGCTCTAATTCTGAACACATTTATGAAAAATAAAGGCAATACAGCACTAAAATGCAGCGAACAGCAGC
>CM047997.1:10449024-10463350 GCA_026261665.1 Melanotaenia duboulayi | reverse complement strand
ATCAACTAGTAAGTCAGTTCATTATCCACACTTCTGCAATTATCTGTTGTATTACATCTTTTCTAATATTTTATGCTGAAACCAAAAAATGAATTACATTGAAATCTGCATCTGAAGCCTGTTTAGAAGACGGCGATAAAAACATAAAGCTTGACTCAGTTTGAATTAATCGTAACGTCCTTTGAAGCGTTTGTTGAATTTGACCTATTAACAAAAACATCCTTCTATAAAACTGTAAAGACGCTGCTCATGTAAAGTTATAGAAAAATATCAGCACATCTCCATCACAAAGTCCTGATATCTTGTGGTTTTGTGCATCTTTCACTCTGAACAGTGGTTTAAAGACCAAAGAGCTCAGTAGACAGAGACGAGATAACGCAAGCTCTCTTAGGATTGACAAGATAACACTGATACCATCTGACAACCAGCCTTGACCGAATAATGAGATCTGTGCTTCGGAGGTATTTAGGATTCCTCAAGGTGGCTTTAACACAGTTATCTTTGTTCTGGAAATTGACCCCAAAACTTTAGAGTTTATTAAAAGTGGAAGATGGATTAAAATAGGAAAACTCTACTGCTGATCTCTCAAACCACAACACTCTTTAAACAGGCTTTTGGTATGTTCTTTTTTTTTCCAAACCACGATGGATGTGTGTAAAACTTGCTAAATTATGCAGGGCTCTTTAAATTGGAATTCATTTTTCTTTTCTGCTCAGTGATTGGAGGGATGTCACAATGAGTCGGCCTATTCTACAGAGCTGTTTTAATTTCCCCCCCTAATTTTCTACGGCTTTCGCTTTAAATGGGACGTTATCTTAACTGCAGTGTGTGCAGTTTCCTCTTATCACAGCTGTACAGAAGCAGTTACATTTAACGTTTGGTTCAACTGAATGACTTTATCAAACATGGTGGAACCATGTTGACATTGTGACTTTTTTGTGGTAAATTGGGTCTCCTGTTGTGTAAAAAAAAAGTAAAAAAAAAGAAACAGAGGAAAAATTTTCAATTTGTTGGAGCTGGGATTTTCTGCCACGTTAAGTTGTTTGGTTAAATTAAAAAAAAAACCTGATAACATCTTAATGAATAAAGTGATCTCAGTTTCAGATATCAGGAAGTGGAATTCCCTTACCTGCTTCAAAGCTAAAAAAAAAACAACAAACAAAAGAACAAAGTGGATGAAGTGAGCCAGAAGAGTTTAGATAACTGACACATTTAATTCTAAATGTTCCCTAAACGCCTCACATCCAATTAGCAGTTGTGAAAGCAAAAGAAAAACCTAATTAGAGTTCACAGCATGGGTAAACATCTGAACTTTTACCATGTTTTTATTCACTATAAACTCTTTTGATGCTCATTATGGTCCCAAAAAACGCTGTTGGAAGCTACAGGTTTGGTGGTTTCCTTGTTTAAAATTAAACAGAACCAAACGCCCACACACACACGCACACACTGATTTCCTGCATTTATTGCAGAAATATGCTGCCTTCTGACTAATAATAAAGGGGTCTGCTGTTCTGCCAGTCTTTGCACAAATACACTGATGACAAAGCACTTTAAATTCTCAGCATACGTTCTGCAGCAACCTTCAATAACTAATTTTTCCAAACAGTAATAGGCTTGTCGCTATTAGGCAGTGCAGACAACCCATTCAAAAAACAGAATTCAGTCCGTGAATGCAATCAGAGAACTGATCAATATTCTCTCTTTAGTGCTTGTAAATACTCAGATGTGAAATAGGCTGGATGCACACTCTTCTTAGCCCCCTCCCACCCTGGCTCATCTCTGCCAGCTGCTATTCTCTCTAGGATTGAGGTACCCTTAAAGCAACTCTGCTTGCAATGGACTTAATTGATTTGGAAAGTCTCCAACCCCTCGGTGGCCGGATTACATCCTAATGTTCCATGTCTTCGTCAAAGATTTAGGGGGAGTCTTAAAAAGCCCTCTAGCGCGGCAACGGCACGACACAAACACAAAAATAGACCAACTTAGATTCTTAAAATTCCAGACATTAAGAAAGATCATGGTGCACCTTAAGAAGTAAAAAGCACCCATTCATAATTCAAGCTGCTGCTCCGTAATTATCCTAACTGCTGCCTAAACGTAAGGCAGTCGCATTCCTTCAGGCATGGCCCCAGACCACAGCGCTCAAGGAATTCACGGGATACACACCTGCTTGTTCTCCTTTAGTCCAAGTGTCCAGGAGGAGACGCATCCACAGGACTCTCTTTTGCCGTATTCACACCGAAATGAGCAAGTTCAAGCAAGCATTTTTGAAAAGAAGGTATTCAAAGTGTGGATGTACATGAGAGCGGACATGAATCACGTTTCCCAGACAAAGCTGTGAGCTCTAGTGTTAATGAAATCTCAGTTGATTGCCATAGACACTGATTGAGCCCATTATGATCAGGGCTTGAAGCAGGGTCATAAAGGAATGGTAAGAAAGCACTTTTAAGGGAAACTGGAAATATAGATTCATCTTTGTTTTATGGTAAAACTATCTTAAGACTTTTTAACTTATGTAAACACACTGTAAACTTTCATGATGAGCTCACCTGCAGCAGAGCAGCAGCTATGTAGACGGACATGAAGATAGGTGTCAGGGTGGTGTGACCGCTCTCCATCAGGTGTATGGTATAGAGGAAGATCAGGTGACCAGGGATTGGTAAAATTAGGAGCACCTGAGCAGATCGATGATTTGCCCCTGATAATCACCAACAAGATGAGCAGAAACAAAGGTTGCCATTGAACACAGTGAATCCATCTTCTTTTTTTTACAGAAGAAAGCAGCTGACAGCATTTATACAAACTATTACACCAAACTCGAACTTAAACACTCATCAGCATCAGTGTTATTAAAAAAATTATTCTCATTGCAAATGAAATGATTAAATTCATATCGGTGTGACTGTACTGACCAGTGCCGCAGAATGTACGACAGGGGTAGTAGCATCCCTTGACCTCCTCAGGAACTTCCCCAGGAGCACAGTGGAAATGCAGATGGGTGGATATTCTGCTGGACTGAATGGCCACTAAATTTCCACCAATACCTGCACATAGAACAGAGATGCATGGTTGAGGAGTGGAGCAGGAATGACGATGCTGGCTGTGGTGGGGGGTGACAGGTTAGCACCCGTCTACGACCACTTGCCCCTTGATTCTAGCTCCGACATTAAAACACCTCAATCGAATAAGCATGCATAATGCACAAGGTCAAGGTATTTCACAACTATTTCTATCTATATGGAGAAGTTTTAAATTAAATGTACATATTTATTACATGCAATGAAAAGTCTAATTAGGATAAATCCCCTCCAAATGAACAGATAAGTACTAATAGAGTGGGAGGAAAGGTAGAAGAAGCAGGAACATATAGTTCAGTACATCAAAATGAGGAAGGAAGTTAATCATATTTTTCTCTGTTTTTGTGTCTAGGTATCCTGTTCATTTTTGTAAAGGCATCTGGTGGAAAGTAAACAGCATCAGCAAACACAAGCATGAATTTTGTTATGCTTTAATTATATTTCCCACCGTAACGTAACTGAAACAGCTTTTTATTTACTTTGTGGCAACACTGATTATCAACCACGGGACACAATAACAATGCAGAAGTGATTATAGTTTGTGCAAAAATAAATAAATAAATAAAAGAAAGAAAGAAAAGCCTCTTTCATAAGCAATTTGTTAGAGAAAACACAAGTAGCCTAAGCAGATGAGACACTCCACGCTTGATTTACCTGTGGATTTTTTAGCCATTATGTTTCTGAGGAGCCACTAATTAGCTGCTGCAGCTTCGTCTCTGCAATGGCCACACAATTATATATAAACCCAAGAAAAAGATGAAACAAATGAGCGGAAAACAAGAGAAAAGTTCTTGTGGAAGCATATAAATAAATATAATTAGCTTATCCAGAGAATTAGGTAGATGTATGGATGTAATTTTATTCATACAGAATGAAATATTTGGTCAATTACATCTGATTTCTTTGATTTACTCCTTTAATATCTGTAACCGCTTCTTTTACTTTCACTTTTGTCCAACTACGGCGTTGGTGCTGCTCCATATAACCCTTGCATGTTAAGCCAGAGGGAATAAGCCAAGTTTAAGTGCAGTATTAGCAAAAAGTAGCTGTTAATTTCTGCTGAGTCTGCTTTTAAATGCTCCATAGTGGGTTTTTTTTCTCCTCTCAGGTCTTTAACTTATTTTTTTTTAACATTACCTTGGGATATTTTGTACTTGCACCAGTACCTCTCCAACTGTACTAACTGCTCACAGATTTGCCAGGTTAAAGAACTTTAGCAAGTTAGTGAACAGTTTAGTCCTCATTCTTGTTTATTAATATTCAGTTTTATTCAACCACTCAAAATGTAGAATTTCCTTTCTACTGACAAAGCTGATGCTAAAAATGAGAATTTTACATTCAAATTCTGAAAATATCACACCTGTACTAAAGCAAGGGAAGCAAACTAATAACTAAATTAGTTTATAATATTTACTCATTGGAGACTGCATAGGCAGCATGAGACGTATAGTACAGAAAATCTATGCAGATGTTACGCAGCACTAATTGTAACATGTTAATTAACATTAATTTCACCATGCCAGGCTAAACACACAAACAAAAAAAATCGTATGAAAGCAAAGACTGCTGATTATAAAGAAGTCTGTTTCATCACTGCAATGAAAATTGGCGAGCTAAAGGCCAAAGAGYAGCAGAAACCCACGCTGTAAATCATGATGGATTTCTTGTTTTGTCTTGTGGTCAAAGTTAGAGCTCCCAGTTTCTCCATTTAGGACTCTGTGATAGTTTGAAATGAATGACAAAGATTGTGTCCCTCTTACTACAATACTACGATCTATGGGTTTACTTCCTTTTGGACGTTATAAGTGTTTCTAATGAAAATTTGGGCATTATCCCTCATTTCTYCTCACTAACTGGTCAATAGAAGTGTTTGTCAWSAARWSTCAGCCAATKGGATGCTGAGATATTTATATGCATTGTGCCTTTTTTTATGCACGAGGTCACACAGACGTCTGCACGAACGTTCAAAAGGAGTCAGAAACAGTCGTGTTTGGGTGGAATGAATGAAATTGATATATTTGTGAAACATAATTGGTCCCTAAAAAACGCCAAATGACATATATGGCGCCATAATGTGCCCAAATGACCCATTCGGTGGTTCCACCTGGACAAACGTGTTAAAACATCTGTAAAACTACTCAGATGAACTTTTTTAGCATCTCCCAAACTCACTCATCAGTTCTTACTTTAGATAAACTGCTATCCTATGATTTAAAGGTGATTTGCACTTTAAGCACAATGTTTTTGTTTTCTCTTTTTCTTTAGTTATCTCACGTCTCAGCTTACTTTTGAGAGCATGAATACATGAACACAGTCCTTGTAGTTATAAAAAATATACTGTATATGTGCATGATTTTGAATTTGAAACTAAAAACAAAGAAGAAGAAGCAGTGTTAGTTTGAGACGTAAACCCTCCAAAACACATCTGTAGTTGTGTGAGTATATTAGATTAGACACTGCCATCACCTGAGGGTGATGTCTGTTTAACTTGATCTATTGTGGCTCTTTGTCAGCCTGGTGGCATTTTGGAGCATTAACATTGCTCCCAACAGGCCTGTAAACAGAACTTTACAACAAGCTTCACCTCTCGTCTCCATTCTTTAACCTCACGCTAACATTTTCACCATTACCTGGCAAATTTATCCAGGTCTTTTAAGGAATACTGAACTCTTTGCCTTCTTTCAAAGAAGGAAAGAGGGATTGATATCAAAAGCTTATGTAACTGGACTAGACCTGTACAAGGTGAGGAAAAAAAGGTGTTGAGCCAATAAATAAAATAATAAGTTTATATACTTCGTAAAGAGGCAGTTTTAGGCAAAATGGTGCCAAACAAGCGACAAAGCTGCACCAAGAGATGCTCCAAATCTGTCATGCATGCAGAAGAGGACCCCAGGAAGAGTAGCTGCTGCATTAACTCCAGCTGACAGGGATAAAGGAATAAAGGCTATCTGAGCTAATGACATCCATGATATTAAATGAGATTTCTATCAAGCTTCATCAAATTCTACGCTGCTATGTTTGTTGTTAATAACTAAATAATCAATTTCAAGCTTCACTGTCTGTCACTTCCAACTGAGGCTGTGGATTTTATTGTTTTACTGTCAGGCCATGCTTACAGTCAGAATAATAATTAGCCTAATGCTCAGACTGTGTGCCAATCTGGACTTTCAGGCTTTTTGCCCTTGAGGGCATTCATGTTGCATTTTGGGGAAAGGGAGTGGAGAGTATTTTTACCATCTCAGTGGGGTACAAAGGTAGCATGAGGGAGGTTTTGGGGCAATCTGGCTTTTTCAGGTCAATGGGTCCGTCAGGAGGAATGAGGATGAGGTGGATGAAAAATTCTGGGCTGCATGGTAACTACAGGGGGTCTCTGCTGCTTTCGCTGAGGTCACAGAATTTTTCATGCAATTTGCATGTGGCAAAATTAAAAAAACAAAAAAAAACAAAATAAGCAAAATGGAAGAAAAACTTTGAAGGAGGAGGAATAAAACAACTTCCTGGTTAAAAGGGAGATGTCACAATAGCTGATGCTTCATCTCAAAACAAGCAAAAGAAGGGAAGGAAAAAACATAAATATGCCAAGATGACGAGGAAAGATTAAAGCTTCTGCTGATGGCTGAATGCGGCTACAGAAAGAACGCAGAATGACATCTACAAATATCAGAAGATCAGATCAGAGGCTTTATAAGACTTCTATATCACCTGAAAGTGAATATCCCATCAAAAATGGATGAAAATAGAAAAAGACATCATTTTAATCCATTATGAGTGCAAAATGCTTTACCAAATTTAAATGAGCACAATGAGAAATAAAGGTATCTGAAGACTTTAACACGTTAAATTTTAATCAGAAGCTACCAAAAACATTGTTACATGGACTATAAATGGAAAGTAATGATTTTAAATTAGAAAAGACGAATATTACAATATAGTTGTTTCTTTTAATGGCAGATTGATGTTTTCTAGTCAAACAGTGTGAGGCCTTTAAAGCGGCTATCCTTTCACCTCTCAGTGGGCGTAACCCCAGAGGAGTCACATGTCTGATGACATCATCGTTCCCTCTATTCAAACATTAATTGCAAAACTTTTGTCGTCTCTCCAACTGACATTTATTCAGTCTCGTTTCTTAACATGACAATAAGGCAGTGTTTTTATCAGCTAAAATACACAAACAGAAAGACTCTGTTTTCCCTCCATTATTCATAAATGTAAATCAAAGAGGTTTAGAAACTTTATGAGCTGGATTTTTTTCCTAACAAAGCACAAACTAAAAATGAAACACCCTTGCGCTCATAAACAGATGCTTGCTTGATATCCCAGCTGCTTTGTGTACAGAAAAGTCTCAAAGGAAAACCAATTAGAGTCAGAACTCCTATTCCTTCTCCTTAAATGTCTCTAATTAATGTCATTAAATGAAAGCTTATCTCTTGAAGTGCCAGGGCCAAGGCAATCATGGCGAGCTCACTGGCATTTGAGATAGAAGTGATTAAAAAAGAAAGAAAAAGAAATAAGGCAGAGGCTCAGTTTTATATGGAGACATGTGGACCATGGCTGACTGCATAAAGCAGGCTCATTAGGTAACTTATTTATTCTGTTGAGCATTTAGAGTCTTTTTTTTAAGTAACCTTTCTCTATCTGGGGACAGTTAACTGAGCAGACTTACTTCTACTATTTTCCACCATCATTCACATCTGGAAGCTGCACAGCATAAGACAAATAGACCCTGTGCTCCATTATCCATCTTGTGTATAAACACTTTGTCTCCATCTCTGCTCGGAGGGTCAGAGACTGCATTAATTAAAAAACTGAAAGAGATAAATGAGACAAACAACAACGGGCTAAGTTTCTCTGTTACCAAACTTCTAATTTAAACAGCTTGCTGCCATCGTCTGTGGAACATAAAGCGGTGGTGTATCACTGCTGCTCATTAAGACGAGATTTCATTAAGACAACTTTCTGCTAATTACAAACAGTCCAGAAAGAAAACAGCCAAACTGCAGCTGTCTTTTTTTTTTTTTTTACTCGTTGCAAAATATTATGGAAATATTAATCAAGCCTGAGCAGAGATGGCAAAGAAACAGACCATATTCAAAACACTTAAAAGAAATCAGATCCGCGAAAAAGCTGCAGGATGAAGAGGAAGGCACGGGTGCACAACATTAAGAAAGGGCGTTAATATTCGTTTGGCTGCTGAATTGTCCCATATATCAAAACACTGAACAAACTAAAGGCTGAGACATGCAGGGTCTCTTCTTGTTCGAGGGCATACCTACAAAAGCTGCTTTAATCCCTTGGAAAAAGCAGCATGGACACAGACCTTTGCAACTGATTCTTTTGCATTTGTATTTAGAGGATATTCAGGAGCAGAGGGAAAATTTTGGGAAAGGCCACATTTAAAACAATTATTTGCAATGCATTTACTACGCTTGGCATCTTGCAGTTCACTGATGATGTTTCTTGTTTTTCTTTCACGTAAAAAGCAAGTAAAAAACACTGAAATTAAGTTAAATTAAAATTAATTAAATAAAAATATAACAATAAAGAAAAATTATAATTAAATTTAAAAAATGTATAACATATGAGTTGTTATTGTAGAAGCAAACCAGATGGAAATATTTGAGTTAGAAATCTTGTGTGATATTTACATGAGCACGAAACTCTGACCACTGACATAAGTTCAACAACATTCTGATTATGAACTAAAAACATGAGCTACATAAGGGTTATGCCATTCCTATTCCATTTATGTAACAGAGTACAGTCACATGATGATGTCTCATGAAGCTGCTTTAAAGCTTTCGTTATATCTATATACTTAAAAAAATGGTGCACGAGCCCCTTAACCTAAAAAAAACCTGACTTTTTTCCTTTCCAAAGCCCTCCTGTTTAGTATCGACTGCAATGTTTTCCTGCTATATGCTGCAAAACCACTAGTGGGATATAATAATGTGATTAAGGTCTACATAAATAACAGATTGAATTCCTGATGAAAAACATGAATTAGAGAATGGTGCCGTACTAGTGGCAGCCTGTTGCCATGGTTTTGTTTGTACTATGTTTTTCTTTGCATCCTCTTGAGCTTTTTTTATCATTAAATTACTGATTTCTAAAAGATTTTCCCACACTGGATTAGAATCTGTGCTGCTTAAATCATTTCTGCTGATACATCTGGCACTCCCTGTTGGCATGATTATGAACAGTAGCCACACCAACTGGAGAGCTTTTTACATGCATGACCAGTTTCCAAGAGCCCAAGTATTGCCTGAAAAAAACCTTAATCCCAGACAAACTGACGAGTAGTGGTGGATGTAGAACAAGAGCAAAACTAAAAACAAGTGTCAATGTAGCATCCGCGATAAAGGATGTAGGTTTAAATGCAAAAGATGCTTTATCTAGTGGTTTAAATGCCTGTACAGTGTTCACTAAAATATTTGCTGTAGCTTTTTTTTTCCCAAACTCCTTGCCTTGCCTTTCAGGCTGCACCTATAAACCAAGCAGAACAAAAGAAAAAGTCAATACTCACCGTTGATAACTGGGATGTACACTACAATGCCAGCCAGATTCGGGTCGGAGACCGTTTTGTCCAGGATGAGTCCTCCGATGCTGCAGAGCAGAACATTATTAGATCAGTGGCTGTTAAAAAAACAGGAAACAGGAAAAGAGCTGTGGCATTTAAATTAATCTAAAGAGGTCTAAACAAATGTCATTTTTAGAGATATGGGTCCAAACATCTAGATGTTTATAATATGGTTTATACAAGCTGCATTATCACTATTTATATGTTGCCATATTTGCCAGAAAAATGCAGTTGTAGGTACTGCAGCTCATTCAAATCAATCACCACTAAACCTCTAAAAGGTCCCTGTGTGGTCTCAAAGCACGGACTGGAAGAAGTCCCACCTTTTTTCGTATCCAGATCTAAGGAAGTGCAGCTGATTGTAGTTCATAAAACTCTGTTTGCTTTCAGACCAAACAACAGCAGCTATGAATGGAGAGCTCTTAAAGAGAAACACACCTTCCAGTGTTTTTTCTCTGGTTCCTCAAGATATCTTGATTTTATCATTTCAAACTCAAAACTGTTAGAATATGTAATACTTAATACCAGTTTCGATACTACAGAGGGAAATAAATGACAAATTAGGAGGCGTGAACTTTTAAAAAGTTGGCTGCGGGCCTCACAAAAGTGAGACTCGTGACATAGTCTAAAAAAAAATGCCACGTAGTGATCAGAGTCTGGAGCGCGTAGAATAAACACAATGATAAATTGGCTGTATGCCTGAACAGCAGCAGCTCAGTACTGGAAGCTCAGCCCTGCAGTAAAGTTATAAAGAGGAAGATGACACTGTTGCCATAAAATTTTTAGCAGCAATAAGTATCTGACTATCAAGTTTTTGACAATCCTACTGGTTGCGTTTGCGCTGCACAGAGAGAACTTCTTCAGTCTGAAAGAACTTTTGTTTGCTCCCACCTTGACGTAGGAGCTTTCCCAGGATGGAGGAAATATCCTGGACAACAATTTGTTATCTGACTCGACTGACAATCACAGACTGGCTGCTTTGTCACTTCACCGTAATGAATGGTGGTGTTAAAGTAACCAGAGAAAAAGCTTAAGAAGGCGGTCCTTTAGGGAGCTCTTCAGTAATCCAAACCACAGATGGTGACTGAAGGTGCAAACTTGCAAACTCAGAAGGTGTGAAAAAGATGACGGACTTAAATCCTTTAGGGGGGTCTGAGCACAAACGTTTTATGATTTTAACATTTAGATTATGCCTCTGGTGTACTCTGAGAGGAAAATAAAAGAGAAAAAGCACATTTATTGAGTTAAGAAAATTGGAATACTTTGCTTTGTTGGTCTTATTTAAAATACTGACACATCAGGAAGCTGTGATGAACTCCCTTCCCCTCGGCCTCGAGTCCAGCTCTATTTGCACCTCAGCCGTGAATCAAGCTGTGCTACATAAATAACATCCTCCCCCTTCAGCTCACACTCAAAAATGATTGTCCAAATGTCATCGGCCACACCAGGGCTTCTTTATTCATGAGCATAGACGTTTGTTAAGGCTGACTCAAACTTTGATGATCAGCTTTGTTTCTTTCTTGTTTTATGACTTTAACATGAATGAAAACCAGATGACAAAAACAAAGCTGTGGAGATAGCCTTCCAAAAATGATTCAGTTTGAGCTGAGTGACGCTGTAGGCTAACATTAACACATTATTATTCACTGATGTTAGCTGGCACACTAACAAGCAGATGGAACTTTCCATTATAAAATCAAACATGTTGGAAAAGGTGACGTTAGCGAATCACAAAGCTCCACACATTTAGATGGCAGATCATAGTGTTGACAAATAACGAGACTTACCTCCAAACAACTGTTAAAATCCACAAACAAAACTTCACAGGCACGGGGGAAAAAACCCAGTCCTAGCATCCTCATACACGGATCTGCGCCATAATACTAAATTCTGTGAAGCTGGAACCCAAAATGCTATTTGGTGGTGTCAGAAGAGATTTTGTTTTTCAATTTGAAATAATATTTTTATCTACATCATATATAATAAAATATGTATAATCATAAATTATAAAATTTTATGTACTGGTTCGCAAGTCAAACCAAAGCTCGGGTCTCGGGAGGTTACGATGTTTTTGTCCCGTCCCTGAGGGAGAGCTCTTTGTCATATTTTATTCTCTATTAAAGATGTGCCATTCCAAAGAGAAACACACCCCCCCAACTCCTTAAAAAAATATAGCTGTTTCATTTTCTTTTCCTGTTTATCGCTAACGCAAAGTTGGTAATTACAATGTCCACTAAGTGACAATTTGTCAAATATACCATCCCAACCCATGAATATACTAGAAAACAGCTGGCAAACAGGTGTCCACTGTAGAGGATACTGTGTATTAAAAGGGTTATGGGCAAACATTCTGTTGACTTAATCTATAAATTCTGTAAAAAGTTTGATTTTTAACTTTAAAGAAAGAAATTCAAACATGAACGACTCCTTTTCTATTCTTTTTCAGGCCTGGAAAAAGAAACTAATTCAAAACTTTGCAAGACTGTAGAAACCCTGGACCGGATTTAGAAGATAAATTATTTATATCCTCTTATTCCATCCTTCTACTAGAGTCTAAACACACAAGTATCACGTTCGCTATGTGTTGAGAGGCAACTGCTGCGAAGAGAGTGAACGAGCTGGATGATAATTCCCTTCCCACTGACTCTATTTGTAAAACAGCAGGCTCAAGGGGAGCAGAGGGTGTATGTGTTTGGGTGCTGCAATTCGTTTACGGGATGAGTCATCAAATGAGCCAGACACTGGAAGCAGCAAACATAGAATAGCTGTTCTCTCCCCTTTCAGGGTTAAACACATGCACACACATACCTGCTGATGACCATGGCAGTGATGACTGGCTCCCATCCGGAGTAGAGCAGGGTTCGGCTGGCGGGGTGCTTGGAGGAGATGACGATCCACAGAGGAGTCAGACACATGAAGAAGGCGCAAACCAACGATGACACATATGGATAGGAGTCTGGAGATGAAGAAGAGCCTGAAGGTGAAATTATGCCTCTTTGGGCCAAAACATGAAAGACAGTCATTCCTATAAGTTAATGAGGCTTGTATGCAGCAGGCTGGCACCTTTCCCAGGCAAAAACTGGGAATGGTGCCAGAATATTGAAAAAATTTTAAGCCACATGCCAAGCAGAAAGAACACGAACTGCTGGATGTCCACCATTCTCGTCTTTTGTTTATGTCGCGTTCTTCTTCAGTATAATTCAAGGAAGTAATACATGTAAGGTTATTACATTGCTGACACATCTATCGCCCTGAAGTAGTATTTCTTGGGAAGAAAGGAGTCGGCCCATCTCCTTCAGACAAACACCGACAGCAGCAGTGAATCATAAAGGAACGATTGATATTTCTGTCAGTCTCTAGTAGAATACAGAGATTAACAGTGTTGGAAAAGAAATGAAGTTAAAAAAGGCTTTTATGTGGTAAGATGCTCCTAAATACACAGGAAGGACATTTTAGTCCCACTCGTGAACATGACTGAATATTTTATGAAACAGAGTGAGAGTAAGTTTACACACATACTCAGAAACTTGAAGTTTTCCTGTAAAGGAAGCATGTTCAATAATCTATCATCAGTTATTCACAGTGAGAAAGTGTTTAATGAACGTTGACAAGGTTTTCTATTGAACTGGCAGTCGAAAATGAAAAAAAAAATAATTTTACAGCAGAGCAGTTGTTAGAAATGATATTTTTCTTGAACTTGTATCCTACTTGTGTCATCGTGTAAAACAATTTAATCCTGAAATCCTTAACAGCAATTGAAGTAAATAGTTTACAACGGGAGTTTGGTACTACATCGCTTTTGTCTTAAATGGTTGTTTTTATCATCCGTTTTTTGTCAACACAAAAGCACAAACACTTAACTTTATTTGGAAAGCTTCGTGCCTGGCACTAACTCCCACTTGGCTCAGCATGATACCGTCTGTAGCTTTTCTCTGAGTAGCTATCGGCTTAGATTCCTGATTCTCCAATCGGACAGTGTTCTGGTTGACTTACTAGTGCAACCTAAATTCTGACTACTCTAATGGTGCGTTCAGACCAAAAGNTTAAATTCTGACTACTCTAAGGTACACAACATAAAACCAAGAATAATGCTCTAAATCCTCTAAGTTGGAGAGGTCACATAAATTTCACTAGCATGTTAACATCTCTAATAGCAAAAACGGTTTGAGGCTGGCGCTAGCTCTGCGGGCCTTAACATGCTAACTGCTGCAGCCGTTGGTACTCCGGCCGGAGCGGTACATGCTCTCACCACGATGTGAGGAGAATACTGAGGAGAGTGAGCTGATGGAAGGCAACAGGTATATCCCAGGTACTGCACACCACCCTCACCCACCTGGACAAGTGCACAGGGGACTATGTAAGGATGTTGTTCATTGACTTTAGTTCAGCTTTCAACACTATAGTCCCACCACGCTCCACTCCAAGCTGCTCAACCTGGGGTAGAACTCCACCCTGTGAGCCTGGATCCTGGACTTCCTGTCAAACAGGACTCAGGTAGTGCTGGTAGTGCCAAACCCTTAACACCGGATCTTCAAAGGGCTGCGTCCTGAGCCCTCTGCTTTTCTCCTTCTACACTCATGACTGTGTAGCCATGGACAGCTCCAACACCACAGTGAAGTTCGCAGACTGTGGTGGTTGATCAGGCGTATACAGAGGAGGTGGAGAAACT
>CM047997.1:10418140-10447734 GCA_026261665.1 Melanotaenia duboulayi | reverse complement strand
AACAACAGGTCTGTTCAAGTGGCTGCACTCAGGCCAGCGCCTAAGGCTCATTAAAGCGAACACAGAAGAAGCTTCTTCCCTCACTGTAGTGACACTGGCCAATGTCCTAACCTCTGCTGAAAAACACAATCATTTACTCATGTCACTTTAACAAGTTAGAAATTTTGCACTATCATTTACATAGTACATTATACTATGTATATATACTATATATATATATATATATANGCACGTGATAAATAGAAAACTTTAAATTTGAAGAAATAACAACACGCCTGACAGCTGCAGAGCTGTTTGCTTCATCAAGCAATTTTAGATTATGTTATTATATACAAATTAAAACTTAGATTTTAGTCATTAAGCATTCCTGAAAAGCTTCACACAGATTGATATTTAGAAAAGAAAAAAGATAGTAATGATCAAAACTAGGGGTGTCCCGATACAACTTTTTCACTGCTGATACGATACCAATATTGCAGCATTTGGTGTTGGCTGATACCGATATCAATCCGATACGATATCAACACGAATCATACATACTTTTACTTATTATTTAGTGTGGAATGTGAGAAATTGGCTTGATCAAGTGATATGACTCAGAGAAAAATAGTCAGCACCAGTAAGTATGGAAAAAATATATATTATACCCATTTATTATTAACCATGCGTTGCATAAATCTGAACCTTAAACATAAGAATATTTAACAAATGAATAAATAAATATTAAAATTAGAAAAATAACCTCAATAAATCCAAATGAAACAAAAAGTTGTATTTTTAAAGTGTAAAATAACAATCACAGGTCACTTGTGGTATTTTTTATTGTCAGTATGTAGTCGGTGGGGACAATAAAAAAAATCCCCAAACCAAAACAAAAAACAAAACATTGTCTAACTGCTCAAAGTTAAAAGTCCACAGCTTCAATTTCAGTGACTGCCCAAAACAATGTGGTCATTGTTCTTAGTCTTCACACACAAAAGAGTGTGAGAAAAAATAAACATATCACCCTAAAACACAAAATAATCAGTCAGTTAACTAAGCGGATGACTAACGTTCCTACTCCTACATCTCCGCCCTCTGCAGTCCGAACATGTGAAGGTTTTTTATGAGACGAGCTGTCAGCCTGCTCCTGTGCTCATCAGTGATAACCAATCCTGTGCTTCTCACCAGTTTTTCTGATGCTGCTTCAAATACGCGATAAGGTTGGATGTATTAAACAAAAAATACTGCCACACGACCGACATCGCTGCTGCTCCTTGCTTCTTCGCTAGCACACCTGTTGAGATCGTGAGCTCTGCATGCTGGAATCTGGGCGCTGCTGCATAGAAATGCTGGAGCAGAATTAAGGGAGGAAATGACTACTTATTTCGAAGTGCTTATATTGGAAATTTTTATGCAGGTCGATATTATCCGATACAGTTTTTTGTTTTTTGGGATGATATCGGACCTATTTCTGATATCAATATCGAATCAAAACTAACTTGGGCCTTGAAACCAGCAGTTAAAATGTATATTATCTAAACCAATACTTAATAACTAATTTCATACTTTGAACTAGTCACTTTATTCCATTTGTCTCTTCTTGCCATCAACAGGCAATCCAGTATACAGTATCTCCATAACTGTATCCCATGTTAAGTTCTCCCTTTCCCAGCTTTCATAGCCCCTCTAACAGAGAGACTCTTTAGCAATCCTGTTTGCTAAAAGCACTATATAAATAAACCAGACTCTCCTTGGTCTAGCTGCTGTCTCTTCTATACTTGGTTGAATTCCTTCAGCATTAAAAGCATTAAAGACTTTTTGTTTTTTTAAGGTAAATGTATATGTTCTGAGAGTCTGATCATAAGTTCTAATTTAGAGGGAATGTGCTTGTTTGACTGGGTTAAAGAACAGAGCCAATGTCATGAAAGTCCCCCACACAGACAGCTTCCCTGCACCAGCCAGCCGTGGAAATATGGAGTTGTGTTTGTTTAATAAATCCAGTTTCTTTTGCTGAACTGCTCTCTTCATAATGGCCACATCTATGAAATATTAATTACATAACAACAACGATGCATCGTGTCCAGATAATTTATAACTAAAAGTTATTTAGTTTGAAATGCTTACCAAGGGAAATACCTTCCTGTATGTGATGTTTAACTAAAACAAGGAGGTAGACCACAGGTCTGGGAGTGGCATGAATTAAACATGTGGAATGTGTGATGAGAGGAAAGGACGTTACGGTCTTCCTTTAAAAAAGTAAGGCAGGAGGGACCTCCACTGGTTGGCTGAGGGAAGTGTCTTAATAAAGGGCCCAAAAGAAGCCAAGAAACGGCTTGTTTCAGAAAACCTTATTTAAATTTACTCCAATTTAAAAGATAATTATTCTCAAAGTGTTCTTGAGTTGCTTTAAAGCAAAGCTCATCATCCAACCCCAATTAAAAAAATGCAATGATTTGCAAATCTTTTAAACCCATATTTCATTCCCAATAGAAGATAAACAACCATGTTATGCTGTTGTTTTTTTTACTGAAAACAAAACACAGCATTTAACAACTAATTAGCAACACTCCAGGAAATGACTGGGAATACAAGGAGCATTTCAGGGAGGCAGTCCCTCTCAGATGTAAAGATGGACAGAGGTGAACTAATCTGTAGCAAATAGCATCTTAAAATTGTGGAACAATTTTATAATACGTGCAAAATTGAGAAGATTTTGAAGATTCCTCCATCTACAGAGTATAATATCAAAAGATTCAGAGAATGAGGAGGAATCTCTGAAGAGAGACGAAGCTGAAGGTCAAAACTAGACACTTGTGATCTGCATTAAAAACAGATGTGATTCTCTACTGGAAATCCCGGCATTGGCTCTGCAGGAACACTTCCAGAAATAAATGTGAACCAAGTTTGCCTTAAAATCCACAAATGCAGGTTAAAGCTCTATCATGTAAAGTCCTGCAGACTAAGGCGGAGAGGGACCATCCAACAAAACACCTGCATCAGCAGAGGCAGCTTGAACATCTGTGACGGCGCCATCATTACTGAAAAGTACAAAGAGGTTTTAGAGCAACATCTGCTCCGATTTAGACATTTCTTTCAGAGAAGGCCTTACAGATTTCAGCAAGACAATGCTAAACCACATACTGCATCCCTCTCAATCGCATGGCTTCACAGGAGAAGAGTCCAGGTGCTGAACTGGCCTGATTTTTCACCAGTTCAAAGCTTTGGAGGATCATTAATCAGCTAGAACAATGCATCAGAAAAGAATGGGACAACCTTTACATCATGAGGACTGTATGGATGAAAACTCGCTGTCAATTTAAGACCACCCCCTCTTTCAGAGGCAATGTTCAGGGACACAATAAGCATCTGAGTGTATTATGATGTTACCTGCAGGACAGACTATGGGGCTATTTTCATTTTAACAGACTCTTTTAGCTTCGTCACCATTAATACGATGACCGTCAGCATTTAGCATGAAACTGACCTGCTCACACAAATTTTCATTCCTTGTGGTTTCTGCCTGAGAAATAAAGAATGATGACGGTAGCGCCCTTCTGAAAAATCAGAAGCCCTATAAGTGGCTACACAGAAAAAAGGCAAAACACACTGGAAAAGATATGCTGGGTCCATAGCTTTTCTTCTCTTTCCTCAAAACTACTGAAAACACTCGCTATCAGAACAGCGGACAAAAAAAAATAAAATAAAAACTTACACAAAAAAACACCATGGGACACAAGCTTTTAAAAGCAGTGACTAATGTGCTTACGCCTTAACAGTAAAAAGAGAAAAGAAGATAATAAAACAGCATGTGTTCTTGATGATGGACCGGCTAGTGAGTATTCATTAAGTTCAAGCATGGAGCGACGGCAACTTTAAAACTGACAGGCGTTTTAATTAAATCTCTGCATGCGGTCATAAAACACTCTGAAATCAAGTAAAGCGACTTGTATTTGAGGAAACTATTCACATCATAAAAGAACTGAAAAGCATCATAAAAGACAGTTTTCCTCAGACCATTCAGCCTCTTCCCATGGGGGCTTATGTTAACGATTCCTCAGCCAAAATGGCTTCACACATCCCAAAATCCCACATCCTTATCTGTTTTAACTGAAAATTGAATAATTAAACCTCTCATGGCTTTAATATTGGATGGGGAAAGACTCTCCACCTCCTCCTTCATTCACCATGCTAACACTCCAGTATAGCAGTGACAAGTAAATGCTACTGGGCTCCATCCACAGCCTAGACTCAGTATTAGGGATGCACGCTAACTATCGGGCCGATAACAGGAAATTATTACATCATTCCGATAAGTCTGATATCATAATAACTTGCCCTGATAACATATACTGTATATTTTTGCTCCGCTTATACCATGAGACCTGAATGGTCTGCAGTGAATGCTGCATTCACGTGACGTTGGCATAAAAAGAGAAAATCTTTCTGACTGGAAAAATGTAAGAATAACCCTTCATGTTGGAAGACAACTCTTTAAAACTGGGTCATGGTTTTGGTCGTTTTTTTATTTGTTATCTAACCAGAAAACTGACTGAGTTACTGACTTAAACCGACATTCAGTGTATTTTTCGACATGTTAGCATAGAAGCGTGAACTTGAAAANTGTTGGTTTTTTGCCATTTAGCATCTCAGTTTATGTGGTTATTTCCTTATTCATCACTAAATGCTACATCAAACCAGCGAAGAATGTGGATTTCTTGCTTTATGTGTGTATAACTCCTTATCTGTTTTATCTGAAAATTGATTGATGTTAGCATAGAAGCGTGAACTTGAAAAAGCTGGAAGCACGACTAGCAAACGTGGGAATGGGGAATTACCGTCACCCTGTTAATGCAGCACCACCAGCATGCACACATGCTAAGACTATTGAAGACTATTGAAGGCTATTGAATATTTAATCATGGAAATGATAGCGCTTGACAACCAGTTCTTTACCCCCCGTTGAGGACAGAGGCTTTTCTCATNGTTATTGAATATTTAATCATGGAAATGATGGCGCTTGACAACCAGTTCTTTACCCCCGTTGAGGACAGAGGCTTTTCTCATCTGATTCATCACTATCTCTTCATATAAATAGTGAAAAGTCTTATAGGTTTTGTTGGTATTGATGTGATGATCTTAAGTGTGTTTGTTATCGGTTTTTAGTTATCGATATCGGCCTTTAGTAGCTGAAAGTTATCGGTATCGGTTTAAAAAAATGGTTAGTGTGCATCCCTACTCAGCATCTCCTCAAAGTCTAATTTGACTCTGCAAAACTTGCTCTGCTACACTCGTAATGTTAGAACAAACAGCAATAAACTTTCACTCACAGAGCAAGAGGTCTTATCGACTTTCTGTCCAGGAACTATGACGCAATTTTGCTCATGTGCAAGCTCCATGTTTTGGTACAGACAGACGATTGGAGAAATGTGTCACTGTTTCTGGCAGCAGACCAGAATATACTGTACCAGTCAAGACCTCCTACCCATTAAATCTCAATAGGTAGGTGCGTCTATACTTGACTGGTAGTGTATATGGGAAATCTTTAAGTTACAAAGTTAGCATCATGTACAAGTCACTGAATCATACAAAACAACCCAGGATCCACGATGAGGTGCATATAGGACAGAATGCATTTTCAACTCTCACACACACCCCTGAAATCAAGCATATACTAATATAATCAACTGCACATGCGCATACACTTAACTCTCACATGCACACATAAGCAATGTCTTGCATATAAACTAATGAAAATTCACACATACAAACCACTAAAACCCCGCTCACATTCATACAAGACACCCTATACCCACAGGGGCAGAGCCACCTCTCCAGAGGAAATACGCTGCTAGCTGCTTTGTTCCTGCCAGTTAGAGGCAGGAGCTCTGCCAGAGACAAGTAGCTGGTGCCAACTATGAGGAAAAAACTGTGTTTCTTGCTTTTAGTGAGTGAGAGTAGCAGCCCTTATTATTTTATTACAATTTGGTCATTACATTATGAACATGGCAGTTCATTTTAGTGGACACGGTTCAGCCATTCAGGGGCTGTGAAGTCCCAACGGCCCATTGTCTTGATGGGAAACATGAAAAGAAACTTGCAAATCAGACGCACCTGCTTGCAGAGGCAAAGTTTCTCAGACGAATGGTTGGAACAGTGATTACTTAAGTGGCTAACCTAAAAAGCAGAAGTTCCATCAGAGCACAAAAGGCATCAGAGTGTGAGAAGAGATCAAGCTTGAGCTCAGAAGATGTGCACACAGCGCAGAGTTTTGAGCTGAAGCAGAACACATTTACATGTCAAAAAACTAAACTCGTGATAAAAGATGGTGATATACCCCCATAACCCACCGGTANTTGATGGTGGTGATATACCCCCATAACCCACCGGTAGCACTACTGGAACTAGAATACAATATCAATGAGCTCATTTATAGGTGGTTCAACGTAATAGCAGCTTACAGGGAATGCATGTCATACACTTTGTATCCATAACAACCAAGTAAACAAAGTAGTTCCTCACATACCCAGACACTTGTAGAGCCCCTGGCTTATCCAGGCCAGGATTGCCAGGGTTATGAGGTCACCAAAACTGGCTGCGATTGGTGTGGCTACGTTGTCTGGGTTGATGCCCGTCTTCTTGGAACCCACAATTACCCCCACCATGATTATACCTGGGTATGACACAAAGATGGTGGCATAGGTTACCAATGCTCATTACAAAAAGCTTATTTTATTTTTAAATAAAAAAACTGGAACTGTATCATTTGTATATAAATAAAATGGACCCGAACAGAAGTGTACAATAACGTCTCTAACAGTTTATTTTAAGCTGCAGGGCTCAGCTGTTCAGAGTGCACGTGTGTGTGTTTACCCTGCAGCAGGGAGGCTATAAAGGCTGTGGCCACGCTGCTTGAGCAGAGCAAAACGGCATGGCTCATCTGAAACTTTCCTTCTGGGATCCAACCAAGAACCACCGCTGCTACAGCTGCCAGGAAGCCCACCACAGTCGCCTGAACCTGCAGCAGAGAAGCAATTGTGTTAGTTAGTGAACAATCGTGGTTCTAGAAGGAATCCGGCTCAGATTTCTATACAAACAGTTGTTAAATACTGAGCATGACGTCCAGGTATGATGACTGCTGGTGTTGCATAACAGACCACACAAGCAGCTTGTAATTACACTGATGGTACATTTGTTATGGTGTGTTTTATCAGTGTGTGGGTAGATGTAACACAGAGCCTGTGGTCTGTGTTACTGCATGACCAGAGCTCAGCAGAACAATCTGAACAGTCACTAAAAAAACACGACAATCACCATTATCAGATGCAACACGCGATAAACACATCAAATCCTATCGCATCCGTGGGGTAACATGAATATCACAGCGTGTCAAAGTTTTATTCCATGTCAAATATAATAAATATGATTCCTATGGTCAACGATAGAAAGCACAAGACAAAAGTACTTTTGAAAATTGCATCATACATAGAGAAGACGACTTAATCATGCAATAAATAAATAAATAAAAAGGCTAATAAAAGGATTAAGAAAAAATAACTCATCATAATAAAAAAATACTATATAAAGGACATAATATTAAAGGTAGATATAATAAAATAATTGCAAGTCATTATCCCAATATTCAATCAGGACATTGCAGATGATATTTTTCCAATATTGTGCAGACCTACTGCAGCATTTGGGTGTTTTGACATAAAAAGGACAAACCGACTCCAGATTCAAGACATTAACTGTGTGTGATTACCTGCTTCAGTGCCAGGTTGCCTATGATGAGATTCCACTTCTCTATGGGCGAGTCCATCTTACCCACATTTACCTAAGATAAGAGGCAGAAGAGAAAGAGAAATAAGTTATTGGCTAAATTATGGAATAATATTTCACATTTAGCTAAAAACTGACCTAATCTAGAACGTTTCAGAAGATATTTGAAAGGTAGAGACATTTATAATCTTTTACATACTCACTGTTTTTAAACTTTGGATATTTAGTTTTTCATTGCCTAGTATTTTTTCTTAAAAACGTATCTTTTTAAAATTTGTTTTGTTATAGGTAGAAGCTTGATATAAGCCTGTTTAGGCTTTTTTTTCCTTTTCTCATGTACTGTACAGTCTGTTATATCTTTTTCTATCAACTGCATAGTCTAAACTTGCTAAATAAAGGATTAAAAAAAGAGCAAAGAAACAAAATAATGATGAGACTTTTAAATTGCTATTAGCTGCCAACTTACCTGCAACATATATGGGTCACTGATTAAAAGACCAAAACACAGCCACAAAATGTAGTGTTATTCAGAGACTTTATATGGTAAATCCACAATGAGCAATCCATGATAACACCATTATTTATCACATTTTCATAATAATAAAAAAAAACATTGCTATCACTGCTGTTGCTAGGAGACCTCTATTTTGACCGTGACATTATGATGAAACCACTTTCTGTTAAACTTTCAACTAATTAGCTAGCTTAAATTGACGGTATTGCCTAATCGCAGGCAGCCAAAGATCAACATGTGACCAGAAAATTTTATGCCTGTTTGAAAAGAACTAAAAAAAAAATGGCCGTCTAGAGCTGGAATAAAGACGAGACAAAAACCAGCTAAGCTGGATTTTTTTTTTTTTTTTTTNTGGCCGTCTAGAGCTAGAATAAAGACAAGACAAAAACCAACTGAGTTGGATTTTTTTTTTTTTTTTTTTTTTGAGGCAAAAAAAAGCCCAGCTGGAGAAAAGGGTATAAATATGTAAATAGTTTCTTTTGTGTGTNGAAAAGGTATAAATATGTAAATAGTTTCTGTTGTGTGTTTGTTTCAGTGCCAACACTTTTTCTCCTGAAAGCCAAGACTTGAAAGAATGATACACAGATTAGAAAAAGCTTGGTCAGCTGTTTCTAGAAAGTACCTTTAGTAATAAGATGTGTTTTTTTGTTTTGATTGGCCTTTATGCTGCTATGTCTATTGATAGATTCATTTTAGCCTCATAATCTGAAAGCTGAGGCTGTTTTAAAAATGTCTATATGTTGGCTGGGATTACAGCGGCTGAGCTTCCACATGCATTTTTACATTAAAGAAAACATGCCGACCAAAAACAGCTCGGAATTTTAAGGGTTAATAACGCCTGCTACTTGTCGGATTATGGCCGACCTCACCCTGTATTTCCCTGCCGAGGATGAACCTCTGAAGCATGAGAACAAACTGTTATTTGGGAAACTGCTGAGGAGAATCTGCTCACACTGCTCATGTTGACACAGTGCTGTGAATGTGGAGCTTGTGTGCAGGGAGCCTGGGGCCGACAGGAAGGAAAATCTAAACAAAGAGAGAATCCTGCTCAATCACTTTTACACTTTCTTCCACCTCGCAAAGTTTCAGGAGGACAGACAAATGCGGTTTGAGAAATATATGATGAATAAGTGCTTGTGAAAACACACTTTTATGGGCTTTCAAATGCTGCAAATGTATGCAGACAGGCTTCAAAAAAGAAATAAACCTCTTAACACCTCACCACTTTAAGATATTTATGGTTTGCCTTTGTAAAACTAGCTAATCTGGCTATACAGAATGCACCAGAGCTCTAATTAGACCCAACAGGTTGGATAGTTTGGAAGGTCGTTGAGCTGGATTGACCAGTCTGTATTATAAAGTTAAAAAGCTCCAAGTCCTGAGTGTGTGTGTGTGTGAATGAGTGACTGTGGYTTTAAGTGATAAAGTGCTTTGTGAYCAGCAGTCTGTTCACCRGGCTGGGAAGACGAGACATTAATGKCTGCAGAAATGACGCCATTYCACTGTTTGTGTTCTATTCAAGATGGAAAAATGCCTGAAAATCTCCCAAATATTGCAGTGAAAAATAATTTATGAGTTTCTTTTGACAACTAAGCTGAGATGTAAAGATGGTAAAGAAAACAAACAAGTAAAAAAGTGAAGCGTGGCACAACATGATGCTGCATTTCAGCCGTCTGATTACAAAAAGAACAAATTCATCAGGAAATGATGCTGCAAACTGTAATAAACTAAAACATTTAGTTCCTGCATACTTTTGTTTACACAGCTTGTACAAATATAACAGTGTGCAACTTGTGTGTGTGTGTCTTACTGCTGTGGACAGCCTTGAGGCCAGAGTCATTTCCAGGTTTCCCTTCAGGCCGAGCAGAGCAGGGACCAGGATGAAGAGCTCAGTGATGTACTCGAATGCTTCCCAATGCTGTGGACACAACATAGATACTCGCTATCACTCAACTTCATTTGATATTTAAAATCCAGAGCTACCTTGTCATTTAGATAGGGTTCAGACTTATCAGCTGCTCTCATGGTTACAGTTAATAAAGGCTTTATATATGTAGAATTGTACAGAGCTGTGAACATGGCTCACTTTTTATTAGTGCAGCTAAAAGCAATTATTACTGTTATTTATACTGCAAGTACATCAAAGGATAAAAACAGCACTGGTCAAAGTATCCAAGATCTTCTTATGGCTTCAGATTGTAGACTGATCCTGTTAGATCGTATTACTGACATGATTAGATCTTATTCTATTGGTTTATGTCCTAATTTTCAGAAAGACTCTTTTTTAGTTCATGTAAACAATGAGGCTTTTACATACACCCGGACTGGCATCTTTGGTCCAACAAGCTTCCTGAAAAGCTTCCAGCTGATCCAGAATCTTCTTGCAGGAACTAACAAAGCAGGTCACATTTCCCCAGTTTTTGCTTTTCTTCTTCATGGGTGCAAATTCTCTTTAAGGGGAGTTTTTCCTTCCCATGTTGATGGAATTGTTAGGTTGTTTTTTTTATGAGGAAGAAATGGGATTTAAGTGACTCTAAACGTGGCTTGACCGACTGGTATGAGCATTTTAAAAACTGGGATTTGTATACACAACCATCTCTAGAGAGAACGGTCTGAAAACGAGAAAATATCCAGTGAGCAGCAGTTGCCTGGGAAAAAAATACCCTGTTGGTGTATGAGTCAGAGGAGACTGGGCAAACTGGGTGGAGATGATAGAAAGGCAACAGTAACTTAGAATGACTGGTTCCAGCCAAAGTAAGCAGAATACCATCTCTCAACACTCAACAAGTCCAGCCTTGAAGCAGATGGGTAACAGCAGCAGAAACTGAGGTTTTGTTTTTTATTGAATCTATGCCACCAAGAATTAGGGCATTTCTGAAAGTAAAAGGGGGTCCAACCCGGTCCGAGTAAGGTGGACCTGATAAAAAAAAAAGCCACATAATTTTTTCCAGAGTTTAAAAACCCTCTTAATGCATCTTAATCACAGCTGGCAAATCGTGCCTTATCTTTTTAAATCGACAGATTAAAACCAGCGTCCAGCTCTTACTTGAACATAAGTGCCCTTTTCTCCGCTGAGAGTGTATTATCTCAATTCTGTGAAATCCAGTGGCCTAATAATAGTTGGTGATTGTTACATTACAAAGCGGTGTCTCTAACAAGTACTTTAGTTACAGAACAATTACATAAGTGAGAAGTAAATCCCCATTTTAGTTTATCCCTTTCATGAGTTGATACATAGGCCCATTATTACAACCACACAAGTGTTTGTGGCTATTTCAAACACTAATATGAAGCATAATAATACAAAAACACCCTTTCAAAGACATTTATTCTTGATAACACTCAAATTGAAATCCTAAATAGAAGCAAAATAGCTTTTAGGCTTAACATATTACCTCAACCTTACCTGGGATTCTGTTGTGGTTATGACACCATGTTCTAAACTCTGCAAAACGCTGCGCTGACAAAACCATGACCGCAGCCATCTAAAATCTCAAAATCTTACAATACTGCTGAATCGGACTTTAATCTGTGTTGAGCTCTAAACTATGCAGGTTGCTAAATAATAGGAGTTTTGTAGCGCAGCTTACCTGCACAATATCCAGCACCATTCCAGCTGATACAGTTCCAAATCCAGCAAGAAGGAAAGGCACCAAAATCTGCAATGTCATAGCAAGTGGGGACTCCTTGGGAATATTTGACACAACTGCTCTCAGCCCTGGCTCCTGAGCTTCTTCCTCCTCCGCATCTGCCTCCTCACCAGAGAGTCTCCTCTCAGGTAGCATTGGCTCTGCCTCAGAGTAGCCTCCATCTCCACAATCAGATAAAGTTACAGAGTTTCGAGAAGCCCTGTCAAGGATTCGCCTCCCTTCTGTGTGAGATGTCTCCGGTCTGTAGCCATTCTGTAGTGAGCCACCCTCAGGTTTAGCTCCAAGGTCCACCATGGCCAACCGCTCCTCCTGTAGTTTGGTATAACCAGTGGGAACCATGGTTTGGAAAAATGAGCTGATCCGTGCAGAGGACACAGGTTTTAGGGAGAGAGCACTCCACCCGCCACCTGCCCCGCTCATACGCACTGTCAGGCTAGAGCCAAGGGAGTCCCCTAAAGCTCCTCCCAGATTCTGGATGCTCATGATGTGGTCTATGATTGCAATGTCTCATCTCTTGTTATCCAGTCTGATGTCAGGCTTAAAACACTGCATAAAGTGGTTTATACTGAATCAGACACACCACCAATGCCACTGGTCTTTGAGATGCATCTGTCCTAAAGAAAATGAACAAGTAAATAGAAGAGAAGAAAATGACAATATTTAATATATATAATATTTGCATTTAATTATCAGGGCTCGCTGCAGAAAGCAGCATTGCATTTTTTTCTCTGCATCCGAAATAAAGATATGCAACTTTGACGTACACGAAGACAAGAAATACCTTAATATGCATCACTGGAACTCATCAGATAACCAGAAACTATTTTGTTTTTCTTTATTTCTGCATCGACTTCTAATCACCCTTAAAGACTAACAAAAACTACAGTATTGCATATTTAACTTGACAGGAAGATCATAAAAGAAAACTGATCATAACTGGACTCTTTTCATGTTCTGAGAGATTATTATCATCTATTCGCCGTGTACTTAAACACAGCACAGCCTTAGAGAAGACAATATTTTGTCCACTTCATCGCTGTTCAGGCCTCCACATCATCAGTCTCAATTTATTACATTATGTTAGCGACTCTGTTTAACGTCCTCTAACAGCAGAACCAAACAGTTACCGATTCATTTACTGAATAAAATTGCTGGCTTATTTTATGATAGCTAAACAACACGGCGCTGTTAGCTAGCTGTGTAGGAATCAAAACACTGGGAAGCAGGTAAGCTCCCGTTTCGCTCAACGTTAAACGTGAACCAGTAAAGAAGAAGAAAAAGAAGAAGAAGAAAACTAGCTAGAGTTGACCAGTGAAAATAAAAACATCTGAATACTAAATTAAATCTCAATATTGGGATTTTTATTTCTTCTCTCTGATAGTTACCTCTCTAGCGAGGAGGAATTTCGACCAGGAATAGAGATGCGAGTCAGCCTTGACAGGATGCCAGCGAGTTCCGCGTCACAGCGAAAAGTGCCACCAAAGATCGTCAATACAAAAGCGATGAGTGACCCGTGTTGAAAATATCATGTGTATTATAATTAAAGTTAATTCATTCTTTCTTCTGTTTATTAGACCTTTTCTCGTGTAAAAATACCTCGATAAATAAAGTTATGCCTTTGTAACGCAGTTAAAATAATAAACCACATCCCACGTAGTGCATCAACAAAATAATTTCCAGTCATATTTGGTCAGTGTTCATTTAAATAAATAATCTTGCAAAATACTTATATTTTATACAGACATTTATTATGATGAAGAACAGAAAGTCAGCATTTCCCTTCAGTGAGACGGAGATTAACTTGCAATAAAACGCATAATGTTTTTATATCGACGGAAGAGTGAGACTTCTTGTTACAAATATTCTCTATAAACAGAGCAAAAGTGCCACTTAGACATATTGGTTATACTGCGCAAGCGCGGAGGGCACCTAAAGCAGAGCCCTTTGACCTAATGTAAATAAAAGTTGATTTTAAAAACACACCGTATGATTTTAAAAGGTATGAAAAATGAAGAAACATTTGATTAAGTCAATTAAATGGGCTGTGAAGGTGATTTTTTTTTTATTTATTTAGTTTTGCCCAAATATGCTATCTAGCTTGTTGGTTCTTCCTGGCTGCTAGAGGGCGCTGTTAGACCAATGCCAAATAATGGTGTCCTGAACTTTGACCCGGATGTGGAAGTCATCAGTAACACATGTCGAGGAAAAAAAAGTCCTACTTTTCATAAAATGGACTTAAATGCAAAGAAAATGAGTTCACGAGCTTTATTGACGTGCGGAAATGGCGGAGGTTTGAATGTTTTGTTTTTCTTACTGTAGAGGGAGAATTAATGATAGCAGACCGAGATTAAACGATGTTGTTCTAAAAAACTCAAACAGCTGCTCACCACTGTATTTAAGACAAGTCAAACTAGTTAATTTCTTTTTGGTATAATCATATCGTTTGTTTAATAATTTTAATGAATAGAAAATTATTTTGCTTGAAACATGTTAGAAATGCAGGTACGTGTATGGAAATAGGATACATGAACTCCAATTATGCTTCACCCCCTTTTTTGTTTCGTGTAAATGTCAGTTCCAGATTTCTTAATACAGTTTTTAGGGTTATTCTCAGTTTTTTCCCCACCACTTTTTTTTCTCCTCTATATTCCTCAAATTGTCATCACTTTTTTTTGTAGATTTGACCAAGTGTCATTAACTTGTTTCCTACACCTCCAGGTCTCAGTGAGAAACTTCTCCTCAAGCCGAAGGCTGGCACATCCCTGCAGACAGAGAGAGTCCCAAGAAGCAGCGGTGAGACTTCCTCACAGCAAAAACCAAACAAACAAAAAGAGAGATCATAATATGTCCTGATGGTTCACGTTTGGT
This sequence comes from Melanotaenia duboulayi, assembly GCA_026261665.1. NCBI lineage: Eukaryota > Metazoa > Chordata > Actinopteri > Atheriniformes > Melanotaeniidae > Melanotaenia > Melanotaenia duboulayi. Next base: position 10,432,941 of record CM047997.1, on the reverse strand, counting down.
TTTATTTGTGTGTGCATCAGTGCTGGAGCGGCTGCAGAACTTTCTTCCTCAGATGGCTGAAGCTAACAAGAAGCTGAAGCAGCAGATAGAAGATGCTCCTGCTGGATCCTTTGACATAGAGAATGTGGAAGAGACAGAAAGGGTCATACACATGGTCAGTGTCACTCAGCTGTTTACCATTATGCTGTGTTTCATTGTCACTTTCCATAGTTATACATACTGTGAAAGAATATTTAGATTGACCAGCATTAGCGCTGATGTTCTTTTGTGATCGAACTTGATGGAAGCCTCGTGTGTTGCATGGACAGTTTTATTAACACCCTTTTTAAAAAAATAACATTTAACACATGAAAACGTGAGCTTTTTAAGGCTGTTATAACAAGATAAAACAGACAGGTTAACAGCATTGTTCATGGACTGGATCTCAAGATGCATTCTGGGAGATGAAGGGGTCAAGTTTGGGGAACTCTGGGGTTGCATCCCTGCTCTTTGCAGATGACCTTGGATAAGTTGCAGAAAATGGATAGGTACTGAGATAAGACAATTTGGCCTGGACTTTTTCCACAGTTTCTATTGATACATTTACTTCACAGTGGTCTCGGGGTCATGAGGCTCATGCCAAAAGATCTGTTATGAAAACATCTTATACAAAAAATTGTTTTATCATTTCATTTATATTAGCGTAAGTCTCCACCATCTTTTTAAATGTAATAAAACTTCTCAACACATGTAAATTATATCATGTAATTTCTTCCTTTTTCCCCCAGGATGTAGCACTGGTGGAGCTCGACGGGTCAGACAGCGATTCTGAAGGCAGCGAGGATACATCAGACTCTGATGAGTCATCGGACTCTGAGAATGATGATGACGAGATCACAGAGCAGACCCTCAAACTGCCTGGACATGAAGGCAAGAAGAAGAAGGTCAACATCCAGGTTGTGGAAGAGCAGCGGGATGAGTGAGCTGGACAGACTCGGCTAAGTTTCGTCTTCACTTGAGGCGCTATTTGAAAAACTTCCTTTGGGGATTTTTATTTTTATTCTCCTGAAGGGCAACAGAAAGCTCCTGCGTGGAGACTTGCAGACTTTTCTCATCCCTATGGGAAAGACATTTGAAATGTTTTTTTTTTTTTGTATATATACATAAAAGAGCAAAACATATACTGTAATATTTTGATATTGTCTTCACAGTACTAGTATGTGTTGAGGTGAATTACTGTGGATCAGCTTGTTTTTTCCACTGATTTCATTCGTTTTTTTTTACATATTTTTGTCAGTTTAGGCATGAGGGAACGAATTAAGAAGGAAGATGTGAAATCAAAGCCTCATTTTATTGTTTCTTGTATACTGCATTAATAGTTAATTCATAAATGTTAGTTTCACCCTTAAATTGTTTTAATTATTCAGTCAAGAAGACTTTGTGTATCGTATCTTTAATACAAACTTAAAGTAGCACAAGGTGCTTTGTAATAAAATAAAAAAAAACACCCTCACAATGAAAAGAATTATTAAAAGCTTAACTCCAACTTTATTGACACACCTTCTTGATACCAGGCTGGAGCCCTTTTTGCCTTCTGAACTGCATTAGTTTTTCATGAGATGGATTGATCAAGGTGTTGGAAATATTCCTCAGAGATTTTGCTTCATATTGACATGATAGCTTCACACAGTTGCTGCAGGTTTGTCGGCTACACATCCACGATGAGAATCTCCCGTTCCACCACATCCCAAAGCTGCTCTATTGGATTGAGATCTGCTGACTGTGGAGGCCGTTGGAGGACAGTGAACTCATTGCCAAGTTCTAGAAACCAGTTTGAACATTGTCCAGTCCTCGAGATCTAGTTCGCCAACACACCCGTATCAAATGAATGNTGAACATTGTGGCATGGTGTGTCAGAAAGTTGCCCTCTTGGATATACATGGTGTGTCATGGGATGGACATGGACAGTAACGATACTCATTGGGTTGCTGCAGTGTGATTGGATGATTAGTGTTAATCATTTGAACAGGTGTACCTTATTAGGTGGCCAGTGAGTGTATAAATCAGGGGCGCCCAAGTCCAGTCCTCGAGATCTACTTCGCCAACACACCCGTATCAAATGAATGGCCCGTTACCAGGCCTTTGCAGAAAAAATAACATTTTAAATAAGGCTGGTATGACATAAAAAAAATCTACAATCCTTATTCCCAAAAAGTTGAGAAATGGTAAAAAAAAATGCAAATTACAATTGAATGTAAAAAATTGCAAAACCCCAAAATCAATATTTTATTTATGAGAGAACAAACGACGTTTTAAATTTTGAAAGTGAGACAAGGGAAACAATACTACAACTTTAATCTAACACTGGGATAAATAAAGTATTTTTGTTTAATTTATTATTTCATGAAAACTAATAGGTCATTTTAAATTTGATGGTAGCAGCATGTATCAGAGGTCTGCACAGCAAAAGATGGCAACCAAAGGCTGGAAGAGTATATGGTCAGTAACATGACTGCAGGTAAAACGAGCACCCTAGAGAAGCAAAGTCACTCTTAAAAAAAGATAGACAGATGTTCAGCTATCTGTTTACAAATGAAGGAATTTCAGTGATGTTGTTCAACGTGTACTTGCAAAACACTGAATATCCCATCATCTACAGTTCATAATATCATCAAACAAATCTGGAAACATTTGTCCAAGCAGCGCAGCTGAAACTTAATAATGGATGGATGGATATAATCTTTAGGCCCTCAAGTAGCATTGTATTAAAAACAGACATGATTCTGTCTGGAAATCACAGCTCCCTGTGCAATCCACAAATGCAGGTGGATCTTCTTTCAAAGAAGGAGCCATATGTAAACATGCATGATCCAGAGACGCCACCATCTTTTATGGACCAAAGGTCATTTAAATAGCCCAGATCTTTCAATAATTTAAAACATGAAAAGCAACAAAGAGAGAAGGCCAATGACTGTTGAGCAGTTAGAATCTCATATCCAGGCCCAGACTGGCCGACAGGAAGAGCGGGATAATTTCCAGTTGCCTGACTGGCCTGCTTGTGAAATAGATGAATAAAAGAATAAAAATCAGGTGCAATCTGTTAGTGCGGTTGATCGTCCTCCCTGTCACTGCCCATAGAAATAAAACAAACAAAAAACATTTGTGCTTTTTTATTTGGAATTGTACTAAAAATACCAAATCTTGAATGAGCTTGTGAACAAAATTTACATCATCATCCTTTCACAAATGAAATGAAATCAAAGATGATTTTAAACACTGACACTGTTGAATGAAATACTGTTTACTGAGGGGACAGCTCTCATCTTTTCAAAGGAGAGTCAACACCCGCTTCGTAGCCCTTGCTGCCTGGAATCACAACATGATACAAATATTTCACAACTTTTTCTCATCGGTGATGAATAAAAACACCTAGCTGGTGTGTCAAAAAAGGGTTATAACATATACATTTTTTCTATGACAAATACAGTGTCAAAAATATATTAAATACTCCTTTTAATCCTGGTTTTGTGAAAATAATATTTACAAATTAAGTCAGATTTGACAAAGGAAGGAGAGAGTGAATGTCAACATTTAGTTTAGGATGCTGGAAACAACCAGAACATGCAGGTGGAGTTAAAATAAAGATGGCTAACACTAGCTTTCTCTAGTGACAATTCAATACTGCATTTTCACAATATTTTGTGTGTGCATACCTTCTTTGAATGATATGAAAAATAAGGCTTTTCATGTTTTATTTCCTGATCAAATATGACAAACTGTACATTCTGAGCCCCATCTGCAGAACATTTCTAAAATAACTTTTCTAAGAGCTAGATATTAAATAATCTTTTACAATTTCTGATCCCTTTTTTAAATTTTCTAATATAACCAAAACAAGCCAGTGCTGTCCAGAGCTCCTAGCTAAATTGTTCATGGATGCTCAGACATTGTAAGAATGACAGAGCAACCAAATCTCAGAAATGAAATGTGCATTTACAATTTAAAGGATTCTAAAAGTCTAAACTAAAATGTGATTAGATGTGAAATGCCTTCTGCAACCTCATTAAGACTTAAGTCGATCAAAACCACCGCCAGAATGACCTCATTTGATGAATAATTTTAATTAATTAATACTTTTCCGGTTCTCTTAGTTTAATGCTCTTCTTTTGTTGATTTCTGGCCAGGGAAGAAAACTTCATTCATGATATCCAGTCCAGTCCTGGGTGAGCCTTAATTTGCTTGTATTCATTCACGTGGCTTTTGCATGCCCAACTTCCCAGGGAAAAAAAGTGGTGGTCAAACAAACAAAAATGGCTAATGTGCAAAGTAAGATGTAATATGTTGCAAGTGTTTTCAAAATTTAGACATAGCTACACACACTAGAGAGTGTAAAAACAAGCAATTTGATGTTATATTTAAAGGTACAGTGTGTAAGAATTNGTTTTCAAAATTTAGACATAGCCACACACACTAAAGAGTGTAAAAACGAGCAATGTGATGTTATAGATACAAAGAAATATTTAAAGGTACAGTGTGTAAGAATTACTGACATCTAGTGGTAAAAACGGGCATAGAACTACGTAAAATGCCACGCACAGTTTTGAAAGGACAGTGGTCGTCAGTGTCCAAAATTCTTCCAGACATTAATATGTTTTAATTTGCGAGTGGATCCAGTTTCCTCAGCGATGACTGCACTACAGGTAACTTCTTCAACATTGTTTACATGTGTACCATCTTCTTCCATGTGCCGTTTAAGGCGTTACTTATCCCTAACGGTGCTCTAGCATCTATCAAACAAAGCTGGTAAAGCTCAGAGGTTCTCACTTCTAGTTGTTTGTCCATTCAGAGACGCCATAGTAAAAATGGTGGCACAAATATGGCAGCTGCCATGTATGTGAACCCACAGCAAGTAGATATAAATGGCTCATTTGATACAAGTATCCTCGCAAAGTGACTAGATAAAAAGCAAAGTGCAGTTTTTAATGATATATAACACTTTACTCTCATTGGCCTTTGATTTTGTTACACACTGCAACTATCAGCTGACCGCAAACTCTGGCATGCTTTGACTCAGCTCTCTTTAATGCCAACACAAGATTTGCAAACCACTTGTCTTTTTATAAAATCATTGTCTTACTCTCCCTTTTTTATGACTTTATGAGGAACCCGGATGTAACCTCACTAGTCTAACCACTGGAACACTCAAAAATTACAAATATAAGGCATCTTGCAGTATTCAAGTAAATGTTTGCTACACACACTCTGGTTTACAGTGAGTTAGGTTGACCACCACTTTGTGCTATGCAAAACTAATAAGGTGCATGTTACATCACGTGAATACAAGCAATCTCCCAAACTCAACCAGAAATCAACTATACACATCAAAGAGATATTCATGTAGACAACAATTCGTCCAGTAATGAGAGAAAAAAAAAGAGTTAAACAGTGAAGGCAGCATCAGGAGGAAATAAGGAAAGGGTGATGTAGTATGAACAGAATCAATAAAGATAACAAAACAACAGAGGTTCCAGGAGGAAATAAGGGGTGGTTTTTTGTTTTATATGTAAAGCCCACTTTTGTGTTTCTTTAATGCTTTTTTCTAAAGAACTGAAATACAAACAGCTTGGCTCACAATAGGCGGGGCAGTGTCCAGCTGAAGTTTAGAATAAAAAAAAAAGAAAAAAGAGATAACATTTTCTTCCCTTATTCAAGATTCATGTGAATGTTTAAAGAAAACCAAGCAGACGACAGGCACCTTGTCCTAATTTGTGGACAAAATGAACTAAGACAGTACTCATGACCACGCACCTCTGCACACACACACTGACTGGAAAATGGCTGTGCAGAAGCACCCTGAATGCTGGATGTCTGACCCGCACAGACTGACCAGTTCCTTTCCTGTACAGATGTGGATCAGAGTTCGCTGGGGGAGCCTGAGCCTCAGTACTCCACAGTGACTGCTTTGGTCTTGAGATATTCCATGAGGGCGTCCTCTCCTGTGGTTGAAACAGAGAACATGAACAGGTTAGGAGCTTGGGCTTCTGAGAAAGTTTCTAACAGCCATAGGTTAAGTTGTACCGAAGCGAATGTTATACACTTCTATAGAGTTATCCTCAAGTGTAGCTTTTTTTTTTTAAGCTATTAACACCATGTTCACACAATAACATCTGACCAAACATCACTTTCTACTGACCGAGGTCTTTGCCGAAGCCTGACTGCTTGAAACCTCCAAAGGGTGAGGCGACATCGGTCTTGTTGTATGTGTTTACGAAGACGGTTCCGGCCTCCAGCCGCTCGCTCACATACATGGCCTTATTAATGTCGCGGGTGAACACGCCCGAGGCAAGGCCGTACTCAGTGTCATTGGCTCTGTGAAGCACGCCATCCACATCGCTGGGGTTTGGAGGGAGAGGACAGAGCAGAGGTAGTGGTTAGCAACATAAATAATGTGGGAGCTTGATGCCAAATGGCCCGTTACTTTAACTTACCCATCTTTGAACTTGGATACCACCATGACAGGGCCAAAAGACTCCTCTTTGGCGATGAACATGTGGTCCTCAACATTGGTGAAAACAGTGGGCTCCATAAAGAAACCTGAAACAACCACAAAGATGAAAATAGGATTACAAGTTCAATGCAAACAGGATTTATATCTTCATAACATACTTTTATTACCAGCAGGATTGATTATGCAATGTTCTGCTCTCTGGGTTCCCAAAGATTATATCAGAACTTCACCTACTCAGTAGCAGGAATGTTGGCTAAGATCATACATGGAACTTATACATGGAATAAAAGTACATCTTAAGACGCATTTTTAATCCTGTTTGCATTTTATAAAGCACTTTGTGCTACATTCAGTTTTGTATGAAAAGTGCTCTATAAATAAAGTTGTAGTGGCTGATTAAGAACATTTAACCACAAATAAAAAATTAAACCGCCTGATAATGAAGGGCACTAGTTTATTTTTTACAGTAAATGGCGATATTGTGAATTTGCATACACATTGAGTGAGTAAAGGTGGTTGCCTTAGTGTGATGTACCTGGCCTGTCCACCTGTCTGCCTCCATACACCAGTGTGGCTCCCTCCTTTACTCCCATCTCGCAGTACTCCAGCAGTTTTTCCAGATGGGCTTTGTGGTTCTGTGGGCCGTGGTCTGTAGACCGATCTAGAGGGTCTCCGATTTTCATTTTCTTGATCTCCTCCACCTTGAAGGATAATGGTGTGCAAACAGAAGCAATATCAGTTTATATTTAAAGCTGGTTTAGTTTCTTCTCCTTTAACTGCTTTCATTACAGTGTCAGTGTTCTAGTGCACTCACCACTCGACTAATGTACTCATCGTGTATGGATTCCTCCACAAACAGGCGTCCAGCAGCTATGCAGTTCTCACCCTTGTTGAAAAACACAGAACTCATGCCCTGTGGAGGAGGACACAAATAAAATTACATTTATTGGTATATAAATATAAAATAATAATAATAGTTAAAAAAAAAAAAACAATCTAACCAAAATGTTCATTTCCATCTCACCATACGAACAGCCTTGTCCATGTCACAGTCACTGAAAATGATAAGAGGTGATTTCCCTCCCAGCTCCAGAGAGACCTTTTTGAGGTTACTGACCGCACAGCTGAAACAGGAAACCAAAGAGAAATCCCATAAAATACCTAGCTGCTGTCATCTGATCCAAAAAGCAGAGTCTGTGCATTCTTACCTCTTCATGATCTGTTTACCAATCGGCGTGGAGCCAGTGAAGCCCAGCTTGCGAATGTCTGGGTGATCCGACAGACGTTGTCCTACCATTCCACCTGGATGAGATGATGAAAGCCATACAGTCAGTGAATAAGAGATGCCAAGTAGAATTGAAGCAGTGATTATGGTAGAGTCAGAATATGAAGTGAGGTGGATAGAGAAAAAGTAGTCCAAAATTATTTGATCCTGATGCGGATTCAGGTAAAAATTATCTCCTCTTAGGAATCTAGGGGGTCTTGCAATGAATCAAAGCCTTATGTGTTAAGATTAGGAAGTATTGTCTTCATTTTTACATTTTCATGATGCAATTATGAAAGGACAAAATGTAAATAAAAAAAATCTTTAGATTTTTTACCAGAGCCCGGCAAAATATTGATGACTCCTTTTGGAATACCGGCTTTCACGGAAAGCTCAGCAAACTTCAGAGCAGTCAGTGGAGTAACCTGTAAATTAGCAGAAATAATGCTTACAACAAAAACAAGACTGTCTGAGTTAATGTTCAACTGGATGGAATTAATACAAAAGGATGAGGGGGTAACAATGATTTCATGTTTTTATTTTTATTTTTTTTAAATATGCATATGCTCACCTGTGCGGGTTTAAGAACAAGTGTGTTTCCTGCTGCCAGGCAGGCTGCACTCTTCCAAGCCAGCATCATGAGAGGGTAATTCCACGGGATGATAATGGCACAAACGCTGTCACAGAAAAAAAGCTACAAAACTCAACGCACACACTGACTTAACAGAAAGAGGTGAACATCAATGTATGGCTTGTGCAGAGCTTTACCCCAGAGGTTCTTTCTTAGTGAAAGTCAGGTTGCGGTTGGGCCTGGCTTGGTTGATAGGGATTGTTTTACCCTGCAGGAAAACAAGAGTTCATGTGGTTCCTTTTTTCTAGTCTGTAATAGCTATTCACAAAGCATCTGTTTGGCTTCTAATCCAAAAGAATAGCATCCTACCTGTATCTTGTCACACCAGCCAGCAAAGTAGCGAAAAGTCTGGATAGACATGCCTACATGTGTCTTGAGGGCGAGTGTGTAAACAGCTCCCGAGTCAATAGACTCTATAGTGGCCAACTCTTCCTGGTGCTCTTCCATCAGGTCTGCAAGCCTGGAGAAAGGAGGTCAGAGTGAAGAGTGTGAGGGTGGTATTTTAATTCTGGAAAATATATGAAGGCATAAAGAAATAATAATTAGCTGATACTTGCAACAATAATAACACCAAGTTTAGTGTCCCAAATGCGGTTCTCTTTTGACCCGGCCATATTAGCTACATTAACTACTTTAGCTATATTAACAAGATTAGGCGCATAAGCTACTTTAACTACATAAATTACATTAGCTGCATAACTACATTAATGACATCAGCTCCATTAGCTACATAAAATACATTAACTACATTAGCTACATTAATTACATTAAGTACATTAGCTGTATTAACCACGTTAGCTACTTTAGCTACATNGCTACTTTAGCTTCATTAACCACATTAGCTACATTAATTATATTAAGTACATTAGCTGCATTAACCACGTTAGCTACTTTAGCTACATTAGCTACAACTATGTAATGTAGCTAATGTAGCCTACATTAGCTGCATTAACCATGTTAGCTACATTAACTGCATTGGCTACTTTAGCTAGATTAGCTACAAATGTAGCTAATGTAGCCAACATTAGCTATTAACAATTTCATTCAAGGAAATCAGATAACTAAGACATGATAACAGCCAGGTTGTTAAAAAAAATCTTGTGAGCAAGAATAAGACTATTAAATAAATCAAGTTCTTCATGCCAAAAAATACGTAAATGTACTTTAACCTCTCAATTTTTTTTTTGGTATGAGTGATGTATTTAGTGATAATTCATTGTTTCCATACTGCAGGTAAGACAGAAAGCATGAAAACCTACCCCATTTGCCCTTAAATATGCAATTAATAGTGCATAACATATGTTTTGTGTCAGTCTAGCGGCACACTTTTTGGTTTGTAAGCCAAACTGTTTTTCTACGCATTTTTTTACTTTTAAGAGAATTCATTGCTGTGGCAGAAAAAAAGAGCATTTCTTTATGGTTTTCTTTTTGCATGCTTCTATGCTTGATGACTCTTGTGAATCGGGTTAATTGTTCTGATCATGTCATCACATGATATAATCATCTAGGTGAAACTACTTACTTGTACAGGAGACTCCCTCTGTCTCTGGGGTTCATCTTGCCCCATGGTCCGTTATCATAAGCTTCTTTGGCAGCAGCCACAGCACGATCCACATCTCCCACTGAGGCGTAAGACACCTTACAGATCACCTATGTGAAAAATATTTTGTTGATTAAAACGTGCAAGCGTGGTTACTCAGGGATGGAAGGATGGTCTGGTGCCTTACAGATCCATCAGTAGGATTAATGGTGTCATAAGTCTTGCCGTTTTCTGCATCCTCAAACTTGCCATCAATAAAACACTGGTAGGGCATTTTCAGTGTCATGTTGTTTACATCTTTGGTTGCCTGGATAGACAAAAAATAAGACAAAGACAAAATTAAACGAAAGTTTCTTGCCTCACTGCTTCACTCTCACTCTTTTCATGCTGTTGATCAGACTGACATAGTCGATGTCCAGCTCCTCCTCCTGGTCCTCTCCTCTGAATTTGCGGACAAACATCTGGATGAAGTCCTGGAAGGTGGTAGCCATGTACACGTCCTCGTTCTGTAGCTGGACACCAGCACACTTCTGCTTCACCTCCTCCACTAATCTGAACACGCACAGGAGACAGCACTTCATCAGTGCTTACAGCTACATCCATTAATCTTGTTTTCCTAAATAAAATATTTATTGACCCCTTTTAATTTCATTGTGGCTTATTTTGAATTTCATATCTGAAATATGACTGCACCTCACCTAACCACATCCATGGAGGCAGCTCCAGACTTAAAGAAATCTGTGGTGTCCTCAATGGCTGGTACATTGCTTAGGATGCCCTTCCAGATGTTCTTTTGTATTAAAAGAGGGGGCGAAAGGTTACCTTTAGTCAATTCAACATCTTTCATTCAATTATTTGTTGTCACTTGGGAAAAAAAATTTAACTTGCCTTTATTTCTTCTGCCATCTTCTTTTCATCATCGGTCAGCTCCACGCTGGAGCTTTCTCCTGCAGAGAAATACTTGGAGGCAGGAATCATCTTTCCATCCTCAAACTGCAGGTTCTTCACCAGGAGCTGTCAATCAAATTCAAACAAAGTAAACAGATTCATACAGAAACACAAGGTTGAGCTGACACATCTTTGTTTGAAAAGTCAGCTTTGTTTGAATAACCCATCAGTTAGAAACTGTACTGTCAAGGCCTCAGAGTAGTGACAGGCAATAACTCTGCCACCTTTGTATAGCTCTGCTTGTTTACTTTGGATATTTGTTTAGTAGTAAGACAAACAACAGGGAAACTCACAGCCTTCCCGTCAGTTCCGTACAGGACCAACCCATTCTTTGTAACAATGCCAGGTTGGGACGCCCCCTCAATTTCCAAAGGCTGACCGGCTGGTGCAGACCCCCCCAAAATGGATGAGCCATAAAGAGTCACAGACTGAGGACAGACACAGAAAAGCATTTACAACATGCATCTTATGTCCCCATAAATATTTATAAACCTGTAAGTTTAAAAAAGTTCAGATGCTGCTGCTATTTAAAAAAAAAAAAAAAAAGTTTTTTTTTTTTGTCTTTTTGTTACATAACATTTACAGTAGGATCACCTTTACATTATGTGGTATACTCTTATTCAGTACAATAGTTCTGGTAGTAGTTCTGAACATTAACTCAATTTCTTGCAAATTTACTGAATATTGAACTTCTTTCCTGGTTGTTACAGAAAAACAATTCCACACTCTGGTCCATCCATCCATCAATTTTTTCACATTTGCTTTATATAATCAATAAAGAAATACTTTAAAATAATTCAACCTTATTTTTATTTTGATTTAACTTCATTTGATTTCACTTTAAATTATTTTAAATCAGGTTGTATGGCAACAATGGCAAGAAGGTAATTCCTTTAGAACCAAGTAAAGAATGATTGGTCACCTGTGACAAACCACAGGTACAGGTGAACAATTCTGCCTTAGATTTAAGTTAGAAATGCTCATTTTATTACCTAGCAGCAAATATACAGCAATAAATAACTAGTAATAAATAAAAGTGAAATAATTAAATATATGAATGAATGAATTCAGTTATTTAGAAATTAATTAGTTTAAGCGATTTAATCAATTTTAAAAATAAATTAGCATATAAAGATAGAAAGAAATAACTTAATTAGTTAATTTTAAAACTACAGAATTATTTCTCAATTTCTATAATTAATTACACACTTCTTAACATATTTTGGACGACATCATGATGACGTGATGGTTTGCAATATCATGACACAGGTTCCTGGTTGCAGTCGCGGCTAGGTGTGCATGTTCTCCTTGTGCATGCAGCGGTTCTTTCCATGTACACCAGCTTCTTCCCACATTCCAAAAACAAGCATTTTATGTTAACTAATGATTCTAAATTCACTACAGGGTAAGTGTGAGCATGCATGGTTGTTTGCCTCAGTGATGGTGTACTCCCAACTCTAGCCTCATAGTATCTGGGATTGGCTCCAGTTTACCCCCAATGACCCTGAATTGGTTATGGGGTACAGAAAATTCATTTATTTAGTTATTTTCCATAATTCCATATTTTTGATTCTTCATAATAAAATAGATAGATGGACAGATCGGGACACTTAATATAGCAAACATGTTGAAATTACATGTATGGTTATGTCATTTTTAATACCTAAAAATGTATCTTTTTTGTAAAAATGTTCTTCCATCTGTCTTTTCAAAACATTAACAAGTCAATGCCATCTAACAAAAAAAAAGTATTATATGAAAAAATGTCTAAATGCCTGCTTTAATGACAGAACCTATAACATCTGCATTAGCCTACAGACACCAGTGCTGTGTGTTTATTCTTTGTGCTCATGTGTTCCAGGAAACACACCTGCCCATCAATGACAGTCCAAGCCCCAGGAACTTTGTCATGTCCACGAATCCAGTTGTGGATGGCCTCAGCTGGCTGGGCCAAGTTAACCTGGGAGACACAGGAAGAAGCAAGTGAAAAGGGGGAAAGAGCGAAGGAGGTCAAANTAAGTTAACCTGGGAGACACAGGAAGAAGCCAGTGTCAACGTTGCCAAAGGCTGACATGTCTCTTCAGAGCAGGTAAAAGGGGGAAAGAGCGAAGGAGGTCAAACAACTGGCTGCTGCTAGCTGAGGAGCACATGGAAAATTACAGTGGAAAATAAACCTCTTCACTAAAAATAGCACATTGGAGCTTACTGTGTTGCTGGAAAACTACACATGGCTTTCATTGAAAGCCACCACATATTCACATGGCTGACTTCAAGCTTCTGTCTTTCAGTCAGACTCTCACCCTGGAGTTGGATTTCTTCTGAATGCCCTCGTAGCTCGCTCCTTCTTCTGTCTGAGGAATTCGTGGCGCCTTTCCATCAGCAATGAGCTGCACTGATTCCACCTACACCGAGAGTAATAGTTCAGTTTGTATCTGTGAAGTTCATGAAAATATTCTGTTGAAACTCCTACTGGTTTACCATGGCTTTTATGCCCTCTGGGAAGAGGAAGCGGTTGTACAGCGTGTCCACCGTGTCATTTGGCTCAACAGCACATTCTCTCTGCAGGAGAATGGGGCCGGTGTCCAGTCCATCATCAGCCCAGAAGACTGTGAAGCCAGCTTTTTTATCACCATGGATCAGGGTCCTTATAATAAAAGAAATAGATTGAAAAAGAATTTGGTAAATGGGTCTTAACTGTTGACTGTATATGTATGTAGAAGTCCATAAACCTGACTAATTGAAGCAGAATGATATAACTAAATCACGAGAGAAAGTGGCAATCCAATTAATTAAAGACTGGAGGTAACGAGCTGCCTACAAAAGATTTGCGTCAAATAAATTAACATATTTTTTACAATTTTTCAATATTTTATAAATCTTCCAGAAATATAATGAACAACAAATGATTAAATATCTAAATATTTCACAATTTCGTGTTGAAAAAGACTAACGTAGTTACCCAACTAAGTTACTCCCCACGTTATCAGGTATTTTTGTAAATATTTTTCAACCTTGTCAGCACTTTGCTGCCTTCGACCTGACTCGTGTGATGGTGATATCAAACTCAAAATGAGCATATAACTGAAAGAAAATAATAACATTGTTAGGTATTTGTCCTTGGTGCTCTTCCAAAAGGGGGCACGTTGATTGAATGCAGACTAGTCGAAAGAAAGGGTCAAGCCTGCAGGAACTTTTTCTAATGAAGAGAACAAATAGCCAAAAACAAAAAAACAAAGAAGCATAAACAACAGCTGCACTAAACAATCTTCATTGATTTGACACCTCTAATTTTACTTCACCACAAAGCACTTATGTGTGCATTTTTACTCTTTTTCACTACAGGGCATTAGTAAAGAACAAATACCAGTAACCACCAGAGCGCCGTACAACAAAGATATTTCTGATACTGCAACCATGTGGCAAGAAAATGCTATAACATGAAGAAGAGTATTTGAGTACCTCCAACTTAGGGTCTGTTAAAAAAAAGGTCAAGAGCTTTACTATGAACATTTTATATGTTGTTTTTTAATATTTACTAGATTTAAGTCATTAGCAAATCACTGCATTATTTTTATTTACATTTCATAGTTTACTATTTTTTTGCAAACATGACTTTATATTGGCTTTACAAGACTAGATATCTCCAGCTTAAATGAACATTTGGTTGCTGATATATGATATGCTCAGTTACTTTAATTTCAGAATTTTAATGCAACCATTATATCTGTTCATTAAAGCTAAAGCCAGTGCTAACTATAGCTTTCAGCTTAGCTAGTTCTGTTAAACAATTAGTTAAGCTTAATAAATCTCCATATGCATGTTAGAGGTACACAAATGACCACATTTTGCTTTAAAAACGTCATTGAAAAGTAAAAGCAAGTAAGAATGTTTTGGAGTTATTCAGGGCAAGAGGTGCAGTGTTTAAACTTAA